>OX155894.1:31835084-32192584 GCA_944588485.1 Phosphuga atrata
GACTAGACAGACAAGACTAGACAGACAAGACTAGACAGACAAGACTAGACAGACAAGACTAGACAGACAAGACTAGACAGACAAGACTAGACAGACAATACTAGACAGACAAGACTAGACAGACAAGACTAGACAGACAAGACTAGACAGACAAGACTAGACAGACAAGACTAGACAGACAAGACTAGACAGACAAGACTAGACAGACATGACTAGACAGACAAGACTAGACAGACAAGACTAGACAGACAAGACTAGACAGACAAGACTAGACAGACAAGACTAGACAGACAAGACTAGACAGACAAGACTAGACAGACAAGACTAGACAGACAAGACTAGACAGACAAGACTAGACAGACAAGACAAGACAGACAAGACTAGACAGACAAGACTAGACAGACAAGACTAGACAGACAAGACTAGACAGACAAGACTAGACAGACAAGACTAGACAGACAAGACTAGACAGACAAGACTAGACAGACAAGACTAGACAGACAAGACTAGACAGACAAGACTAGACAGACAAGACTAGACAGACAAGACTAGACAGACAAGACTAGACAGACAAGACTAGACAGACAATACTAGACAGACAAGATTAGACAGACAAGACTAGACAGACAAGACTAGACAGACAAGACTAGACAGACAAGACTAGACAGACAAGACTAGACAGACAAGACTAGACAGACAAGACTAGACAGACAAGACTAGACAGACAAGACTAGACAGACAAGACTAGACAGACAAGACTAGACAGACAAGACTAGACAGACAAGACTAGACAGACAAGACTAGACAGAAAGACTAGAAGACAAGACTAGACAGACAAGACTAGACAGACAAGACTAGACAGACAAGACTAGACAGACAAGACTAGACAGACAAGACTAGACAGACAAGACTAGACAGACAAGACTAGACAGACAAGACTAGACAGACAAGACTAGACAGACAAGACTAGACAGACAAGACTAGACAGACAAGACTAGACAGACAAGACTAGACAGACAAGACTAGACAGACAAGACTAGACAGACAAGACTAGACAGACAAGACTAGACAGACAAGACTAGACAGACAAGACTAGACAGACAAGACTAGACAGACAAGACTAGACAGACAAGACTAGACAGACAAGACTAGACAGACAAGACTAGACAGACAAGACTAGACAGACAAGACTAGACAGACAAGACTAGACAGACAAGACTAGACAGACAAGACTAGACAGACAAGACTAGACAGACAAGACTAGACAGACAAGACTAGACAGACAAGACTAGACAGACAAGACTAGACAGACAAGACTAGACAGACAAGACTAGACAGACAAGACTAGACAGACAAGACTAGACAGACAAGACTAGACAGACAAGACTAGACAGACAAGACTAGACAGACAAGACTAGACAGACAAGACTAGACAGACAAGACTAGACAGACAAGACTAGACAGACAAGACTAGACAGACAAGACTAGACAGACAAGACTAGACAGACAAGACTAGACAGACAAGACTAGACAGACAAGACTAGACAGACAAGACTAGACAGACAAGACTAGACAGACAAGACTAGACAGACAAGACTAGACAGACAAGACTAGACAGACAAGACTAGACAGACAAGACTAGACAGACAAGACTAGACAGACAAGACTAGACAGACAAGACTAGACAGACAAGACTAGACAGACAAGACTAGACAGACAAGACTAGACAGACAAGACTAGACAGACAAGACTAGACAGACAAGACTAGACAGACAAGACTAGACAGACAAGACTAGACAGACAAGACTAGACAGACAAGACTAGACAGACAAGACTAGACAGACAAGACTAGACAGACAAGACTAGACAGACAAGACTAGACAGACAAGACTAGACAGACAAGACTAGACAGACAAGACTAGACAGACAAGACTAGACAGACAAGACTAGACAGACAAGACTAGACAGACAAGACTAGACAGACAAGACTAGACAGACAAGACTAGACAGACAAGACTAGACAGACAAGACTAGACAGACAAGACTAGACAGACAAGACTTTTTATTTTTTTTTTATTTTCCAAAGTGACTCCACTCAAAACGGAAGGACAGAGGGACCGCCAGCGATGGCATTACTGCCTCTGCCCACCCTTCGAATAAAAATACAACAGTATTTACACGAAAGTAAAAAAAAGTAAAGCAAAATATGCTATACAATAGCATTTACAATTGCAACAATTACAACACAAGTAATAAAAAAAAAACAAAAACAGAGACAAACAAAAAAAAAACAAGAAAAAACTCTACCGCCCTTGTTCCCACACAGGCAACTCCTTAGCCCGCATGACTGTGGCCGCGAATCGGCTTAAGGCCGCCCACACGCCCCGCCCCACCTCGCTGGCGAGGCCACCCGCCACGGCTTCGACCGTGACTTCCCAGGGCCGACGCCAGGGCCTGTCGCTCCTTCTCCCAACGCGGACACGCCACGAGAGTGTGCTCCGCGTCGTCGCGCACGCCCTCTCCACAGGATATGCACCTGTCGTCTGGGGCTTTCCCAATCCTATGGAGATACGCTCGGAAGGACCCGTGTCCGGTAAGAAGCTGGGTGAGAAAGTACGAACCCGCCTCATCCAGCCCTCGCCCCATCCACCGAATTAAATCAGGGATAAGACGACGAGTCCACGCGCCGTTTCCGCCACGTGACCACCTCTCCTGCCAGCAGGCAAGTAGTTGCTCCCGAGCAGCCCTCCTTGCCTCTCCGCGGTTCCCACCAGAAGTTCTTGCGTCCCTCACCGACGCGCGCTCCATAACAAGGAGGTCCGCGGGAGGAATCCGTGATATGACCTCCACGGCGTCACTGCTAACAGTGCGGTAAGCCCGGGCGACCCTGATGGCCACCGGGCGTAGTGCCCGTCGCAAACGCTCCCTGTTACCAGCGTTACCCCTCCCCGCCGTTCCCCACACCGGTGCCGCGTATAGGAGTCTACTAGTGGCCACACTGGCCATAAGCCTCCTCCTACCCTCACCAGGCCCGGAGGCCCTCGGCATGAGACGCGCCACCTGTTGTGATGCGCGTGCCGCGTTGCCGGCGGCATGGCACACGTGTAATCCCCACTGACCCGCCTGGAGGATCACACCGAGGTACCGAATCGACCGTTCGACCGGTATCTTCTCTCCCAAAATTTCAATCTCCAGAATGCCTCTGCCTGACCTTCTAGTGGAGAGCAGGGCCGCCTGTGTTTTAGAGGCGGCGAGCTGAAGGCCCGCCGTCTCCATCCACTCCCGAACGAGTTCCCCCGCGCGCGTGACCCTGAGACGCAGCATATCCCAGCACCTGTCTGTGAAGACGAGTGCCAGGTCGTCTGCATATGCCACAATACCCACCCCTGTGGTCAGTAACCGTCTCAGCGTCCGCAGAAGGCCGTCATAGGCGACATTCCACAAGAATGGTCCTAGAACCGATCCCTGCGGAACCCCGGCAGACAACCCCCGCTCACGCCAGTTCTCCCCCCTCGCGGTAACTGATGGTTCTGTCGCGCAAGTAATCGGCAGTAAGCCTCAGCAACGTGTCCGGTAGTTTCCAACGGGCTAGGGCCTCAATAACGAACCACCATTGTACCGTGTTGAAGGCATTGGCGACGTCAAAGCTGACGACCACACAATGCCCCCTGGTGCGGTACGGTCCGCTGTTGGCCCCCTCCGCGACACGAAGGACAGCCCGAATGGCATCCTCCGTCCTAACCCCTTTACGGAAGCCGAACTGTTCCGGAGCGAGTCCGCCCCCCTTGCTCTATAACGGCTTGTAACCGCCATAGGAGCAACCTTTCCAGAACTTTTGCCCCACCGTCCAGCAAACAGATCGGTCTGTACGCACCAGGCGTCGAGGGATCCTTACCCGGCTTTGGAATAAGGGCCAAAATTGCCTTTTTCCAACACCTGGGAAACACTCCAGACACTGTAGACAGACAAGACTAGACAGACAAGACTAGACAGACAAGACTAGACAGACAAGACTAGACAGACAAGACTAGACAGACAAGACTAGACAGACAAGACTAGACAGACAAGACTAGACAGACAAGACTAGACAGACAAGACTAGACAGACAAGACTAGACAGACAAGACTAGACAGACAAGACTAGACAGACAGACTAGACAGACAAGACTAGACAGACAAGACTAGACAGACAAGACTAGACAGACAAGACTAGACAGACAAGACTAGACAGACAAGACTAGACAGACAAGACTAGACAGACAAGACTAGACAGACAAGACTAGACAGACAAGACTAGACAGACAAGACTAGACAGACAAGACTAGACAGACAAGACTAGACAGACAAGACTAGACAGACAAGACTAGACAGACAAGACTAGACAGACAAGACTAGACAGACAAGACTAGACAGACAAGACTAGACAGACAAGACTAGACAGACAAGACTAGACAGACAAGACTAGACAGACAAGACTAGACAGACAAGACTAGACAGACAAGACTAGACAGACAAGACTAGACAGACAAGACTAGACAGACAAGACTAGACAGACAAGACTAGACAGACAAGACTAGACAGACAAGACTAGACAGACAAGACTAGACAGACAAGACTAGACAGACAAGACTAGACAGACAAGACTAGGACAGACAAGACTAGACAGACAGACAAGACTAGACAGACAAGACTAGACAGACAAGACTAGACAGACAAGACTAGACAGACAAGACTAGACAGACAAGACAAGACAAGACTAGACAGACAAGACTAGACAGACAAGACTAGACAGACAAGACTAGACAGACAAGACTAGACAGACAAGACTAGACAGACAAGACTAGACAGACAAGACTAGACAGACAAGACTAGACAGACAAGACTAGACAGACAAGACTAGACAGACAAGACTGACAGACAAGACAAGACTAGACAGACAAGACTAGACAGACAAGACTAGACAGACAAGACTAGACAGACAAGACTAGACAGACAAGACTAGACAGACAAGACTAGACAGACAAGACTAGACAGACAACTAGACAGACAGACAAGACTAGACAGACAAGACTAGACAGACAAGACTAGACAGACAAGACTAGACAGACAAGACTAGACAGACAAGACTAGACAGACAAGACTAGACAGACAAGACTAGAGCAGACAAGACTAGACAGACAAGACTAGACAGACAAGGACTAGACAGACAAGACTAGAGACTAGACAGACAAGACTAGACAGACAAGACTAGACAGACAAGACTAGACAGACAAGACTAGACAGACAAGACTAGACAGACAAGACTAGACAGACAAGACTAGACAGACAAGACTAGACAGACAAGACTAGACAGACAAGACTAGACAGACAAGACTAGACAGACAAGACTAGACAGACAAGACTAGACAGACAAGACTAGACAGACAAGACTAGACAGACAAGACTAGACAGACAAGACTAGACAGACAAGACTAGACAGACAAGACTAGACAGACAAGACTAGACAGACAAGACTAGACAGACAAGACTAGACAGACAAGACTAGACAGACAAGACTAGACAGACAAGACTAGACAGACAAGACTAGACAGACAAGACTAGACAGACAAGACTAGACAGACAAGACTAGACAGACAAGACTAGACAGACAAGACTAGACAGACAAGTCTAGACAGACAAGACTAGACAGACAAGACTAGACAGACAAGACTAGACAGACAAGACTAGACAGACAAGACTAGACAGACAAGACTAGACAGACAAGACTAGACAGACAAGACTAGACAGACAAGACTAGACAGACAAGACTAGACAGACAAGACTAGACAGACAAGACTAGACAGACAAGACTAGACAGACAAGACTAGACAGACAAGACTAGACAGACAAGTCTAGACAGACAAGACTAGACAGACAAGACTAGACAGACAAGACTAGACAGACAAGACTAGACAGACAAGACTAGACAGACAAGACTAGACAGACAAGACTAGGACAGACAAGACTAGACAGACAAGACTAGACAGACAAGACTAGACAGACAAGACTAGACAGACAAGACTAGACAGACAAGACTAGACAGACAAGACTAGACAGACAAGACTAGACAGACAAGACTAGACAGACAAGACTAGACAGACAAGACTAGACAGACAAGACTAGACAGACAAGACTAGACAGACAAGACTAGACAGACAAGACTAGACAGACAAGACTAGACAGACAAGACTAGACAGACAAGACTAGACAGACAAGACTAGACAGACAAGACTAGACAGACAAGACTAGACAGACAAGACTAGACAGACAAGACTAGACAGACAAGACTAGACAGACAAGACTAGACAGACAAGACTAGACAGACAAGACTAGACAGACAAGACTAGACAGACAAGACTAGACAGACAAGACTAGGACAGACAAGACTAGACAGACAAGACTAGACAGACAAGACTAGACAGACAAGACTAGACAGACAAGACTAGACAGACAAGACTAGACAGACAAGACTAGACAGACAAGACTAGACAGACAAGACTAGACAGACAAGACTAGACAGACAAGACTAGACAGACAAGACTAGACAGACAAGACTAGACAGACAAGACTAGACAGACAAGACTAGACAGACAAGACTAGACAGACAAGACTAGACAGACAAGACTAGACAGACAAGACTAGACAGACAAGACTAGACAGACAAGACTAGACAGACAAGACTAGACAGACAAGACTAGACAGACAAGACTAGACAGACAAGACTAGACAGACAAGACTAGACAGACAAGACTAGACAGACAAGACTAGACAGACAAGACTAGACAGACAAGACTAGACAGACAAGACTAGACAGACAAGACTAGACAGACAAGACTAGACAGACAAGACTAGACAGACAAGACTAGACAGACAAGACTAGACAGACAAGACTAGACAGACAAGACTAGACAGACAAGACTAGACAGACAAGACTAGACAGACAAGACTAGACAGACAAGACTAGACAGACAAGACTAGACAGACAAGACTAGACAGACAAGACTAGACAGACAAGACTAGACAGACAAGACTAGACAGACAAGACTAGACAGACAAGACTAGACAGACAAGACTAGACAGACAAGACTAGACAGACAAGACTAGACAGACAAGACTAGACAGACAAGACTAGACAGACAAGACTAGACAGAAAAGACTAGACAGACAAGACTAGACAGACAAGACTAGACAGACAAGACTAGACAGACAAGACTAGACAGACAAGACTAGACAGACAAGACTAGACAGACAAGACTAGACAGACAAGACTAGACAGACAAGACTAGACAGACAAGACTAGACAGACAAGACTAGGACAGACAAGACTAGACAGACAAGACTAGACAGACAAGACTAGACAGACAAGACTAGACAGACAAGACTAGACAGACAAGACTAGACAGACAAGACTAGACAGGCAAGACTAGACAGACAAGACTAGACAGACAAGACTAGACAGACAAGACTAGACAGACAAGACTAGACAGACAAGACTAGACAGACAAGACTAGACAGATAAGACTAGACAGACAAGACTAAACAGACAAGACTAGACAGACAAGACTAGACAGACAAGACTAGACAGACAGGACTAGACAGACAAGACTAGACAGACAAGACTAGACAGACAAGACTAGACAGACAAGACTAGACAGACAAGACTAGACAGACAAGACTAGACAGACTAGACAGACAAGACTAGACAGACAAGACTAGACAGACAAGACTAGACAGACAAGACTAGACAGACAAGACTAGACAGACAAGACTAGGCAGACAAGACTAGACTGACAAGACTAGACAGACAAGACTAGACAGGCAAGACTAGACAGACAAGACTAGACAGACAAGACTAGACAGACAAGACTAGACAGACAAGACTAGACAGACAAGACTAGACAGATAAGACTAGACAGACAAGACTAGACAGACAAGACTAGACAGACAAGACTAGACAGACAAGACTAGACAGACAAGACTAGACAGACAAGACTAGACAGACAAGACTAGACAGACAAGACTAGACAGACAAGACTAGACAGACAAGACTAGGCAGACAAGACTAGACTGACAAGACTAGACAGAGAAGACTAGATAGACAAGACTAGACATACAAGACTATTCAGACAAGTCAGACAATGTCGACGTCACTTACTCGACAAAAGGTCTGAGTAACTCTCAAGTCGCACCTAAAACAGTTTTACTTAAATGTTTCAAAGTTTAGAAATGGCAAAATCTTGAACAGGAATTAAGAAAATATTTTTGAGTTGTATCCAAATAATTATAACGTGATTTGTTAAGGAAAAGTTGTGATTTAGTTTAATTTCTGGCAATGTGGAAAATTGAAAAATATTTTGCGCTGTTGTTACATTTTTAGCTTCATGAGAAATTGTGAAAATTTTGAAAATTAAAAAAAATGGATTCCTATTATTTTAATTTAAAATTGTTTTCATTACAAAAGTAAATGGTAAGTTTGGTTAGTTCATTAGACATAGCTTTGAAAGAAATAAGGAAATATGTATATAACAGGGCAATTAACTTTCTGTAAATATTAATTTTATTTAAATATTTCTGGATGTATTTAATCTAGTTGTATTTTTAATGAGCAAAAGTTATAGATTTAATTTATCTTGTCAACATATTTGTATTATAGGTACATAAGAAATAGTCAGAAAGTCATAAAAATGTAAGGGAGCAAAGATAAATGGCGTGCTTTAAAAGATCACCAGGAGAGGGTATAAAAAGGAATGAGCGAGGGAAAATAAATAACTTCAATATAAAAGTCTAACAAAAAAATTTAGTGCAAGAGAAAAGTCGAGCTTACAATTAGCTTATTTTTATGAGGTAAGCAAAAAAATAGATTTTTTCTAAAATAAATGTAAGCTTTGTAATTTATTTATTTCAAAGCACATTTTTTTCCATTTCATAAATTAAATCAAAAATAGTATATTTGTAACTAGGGCGGTAAGTTGTCAATTTGATGCGAGAGCGAAATTGGGCATTCGCTCATTTCCCACATTCGCTCGAGAGGACAATGTGTGTTACAAGCAATATTTTTTATTATTCATGCGAAGGGATGTATCTTGAATAATAACGTAACAAGTTTGGGCCATAAAAAAGCAGGGGCCATAAAAAAAATGGAATCAAAAATAAAGAATTTGCTTTTTCAATTGTCTCCGGTGGTGTGGATTCGTCATAAGAACTCTCCTCAGTCTCCGGTATCACCATAGAATTTACACTCATTTTAAAACGTTTTATTTGATATTTATTATTATTTTGTGATGAAAAAAAGACACTGAATTGTGTTTATTGTATTTATTTAATTCTTTTTTTTTAATGCAACAGCGATATTGAATATTTCCGTGCGTTACCCAGGTTATGTGGAAATACAACGAAAAGTGGCATTTCTCGTATTAAAAAACGTGCATCAAGACTTTTTGTGCATGGGTAATAAAAATATAATTTTAAAAATATGTTTTATATAAAATATTGTTATTACTTTTATTCAATATTAGTGAAATACGAGGCGTTTATTATATAGCTTTAATGTGAATTTATTTATAAGCACACAATATTTGTAGTAATCAAATTTTCTACATCCTACATATAAATTGACGTCTTGAAGTAAAAACCGACTTAAGAGCCATATCTAATATTTTTAGGAATACGATTTCTTAACACTTAACGCCTCACATCTTCGATATTGTTTCAACTGCTTTGCATTTGAACATAGCTCGGTTTTCGGATTAGGTACTAAGAAAAACCAAATAGATTTTAGCACTTAACTCGGTTTTCACTTCAACCCCTCAAATATGTAGGGTAAATAAGAAATAGCTGTTTATTTGGAAAATAAATACATGAAAAATACATAAAATGAATACATGGGCTAGTATTCAGTTTTCAATAATATAGCTGTATATGCAGTGTGTTAACAACTTTTTTGGTTTTATTGTGAAGAATGACAATCAACGAAATAAATAAATATTAAAATAGTGTAATTATTGTTCTGTATATATAATATAGAGCAGATATATCGAAATTGCTTTTAATTCCCGGTCAAAAACATAAATTAAGCTTTTATAGACAATATTGGTCTAATAATTTTCCAAATAAACATTAATTTGCGATAAGAAAATTTTATTTTATAATTATTACAATAATTTTAGATGGTGCCACGACAAAATATTCCCAACAAAATATTCCTAACTTAAGGTAAAATATTTGTTTTAAGTTAAAGTTTTTATGGTTCTACCGAATTTTTTTAAAACCATTTCACTTGCTCTCTCCTAATTCATTTAAGTTACTAGGTAATATGTTTTAATGATTTCTTTATAATGTTTGCATTAAATAAATGTCTTGTAGTTTTGTCAAAATTTGGAAAACAAACTTTCAACTACATGAGTTACAATACTGTATTCTGTTTGAACAGGGTGAGCACAACACTCGAATGTCTCAGCTCTATTATAAAAATACGAAAAACGATAGAAAAAATCTGAAAAGAGGTTCTAAATGGGTTTGAGTAAGGACCATTTTAAGCCAAATATACATATTTGGAGTAATGAAACTAATAAATAAAAAAAAAAACTAATAAATAATAAACTGGAGTAATGACGTCATCGAATTTTGTTTTCCCAGAACCATAACTATATTTTTGCATATTTGAAAGATTTTTCTGAACAAATTCTGTAAAGAAAAAGATTTGCTATCTTTTCCCGTTAAAAAATTATAAACAAATTTGTAAAAATAAAGAATTATCAAAAATTCCCGCATTAACCCCCTATTATTAACTATTAATTACCATCAATTTACTATCAATTACCGGTATTCCCAAATAAAAAAAAAACGCATTTAACCACAGATTATCAATATACGTTAATATAATATATTATATAATCTTAAGTTTTCATTTGTAAAATTAGTTATCTTCTTAAGGTGCAGTACTCTCCGAGAGCTTAGGCAACTTCTCGCGCATACTTGTGGAACGCATCAACCACTAATATACGGGACCTAGCAGTTTATCGCCGGTTCCGAACGGCGCTAGTTGAGAGGTTATTAAAATGTTTACGCAGAACGAAAAAGTCGACATGTTATTAGTTTATGGGGAATCTCAAAAGCCTAAATCACCGGACTTAACCCCACTAGACTTCTTCTTGTGGGAAACTTTGAAAAATATAGTTTACAGAACACTATCTGTTAACTTGGAGAAAAAATCAGAAATGCTTGCGATGAACTACATAGAGAAATGTTTTGTAAGGCTTCAGTGAGAAAAGTAAGGCGGAGATTGCCTACATAACTTTGTTTTTTCAGGTAATAGTAGTAACATATGTGTTTTGTAATGTTAAATTAATTAATAATACTAATTAATAATTACTAATTATTGACAGATGCGACTATGCATTTTTTTTCCAAAGGCTACTTGTTTAAATCGTGATGATTGCGACTTTGTGATATTACTTTTTACTTCTTTAATTACTTTATACTTTATACAAATTTGCTTATATTATTTTAACTGAAAAAGATTTTCAACAAATTTTCAACAGAAATTTGTATAAAATTTGTTCAGAAAAATTTGCTTTTTTCAAATATGCAAAAATATAGGTATGGTTCTGGGAAAACAAAATTCGATGACGTCATTACTCCAGTTTCCAAATATAGAAAAATTTGTAAATTTGGCTTAAAATGGTCCTTACCCAATCCCATTTAAGAAACTCTTTTCAGATTTGTTTCTATCGTTTTTCGTTTCCTTATCATGGAGCTGAGACATCGAGTTTGCTCACCCTGTACAATTGGAATTAAATATATTCACATTTGCACCAAAGACAAAAGCCAAATTGGGACTACATTAAATGTAGTTTCCGAACTGCTGTCTCAAAAGCGTGTCAAATCCGGGCGAATTAAGTGTGGATCGTCCAATGCTAGCGTGGTTTTCAAACTATCGCCTAAAGATGAACCCGAGATTGGATTAGATTTGGTTAAGATCGTCACATCCATGTCTGGTTTCCAAACGGTTGACTAGAGAGGAAGCCCAACTCGGACCAGACTAGGTTGAGATGATAACATGTAACAGTGGCTTTCTGTGTGTGAACCACATCAGGCTTTCCTAATTAGGAAGACGGACGTGCATTATGAAAGTGATGAGAGCCTTCTGCGTTTGCCTAATTTAATCCTAATAAAAACCGAACTAAAGTCGGGTAGATCAATTGTGATAATAGACGGAAAAATACATTTATTTACTTTGAACTGAGTGAGTTAAAAGGCATACACGGTTGAGAATGTATGGGAAAGGTTTAATATTAAAACAGAACAAATTTATTCGATTCTTACGGACAACGGAGCTAATATGATTTATTTGCTAATTTATAAGAAACCGAGAAGATGAACACTTAATGTAGTATTCTTATTATAAAAGAAGGAAAAAAACTGTTCTAAATTATGGCGAATCTAAATTATATTTTTAATATAAATAAAAAATCAAAAAAATGTGATGAAGCTGACCGTTCACCGAAAAATCGTTAACTTTTCCAGAATTAAAACCGGAAACGAACCGAAATATATAATTTTAATTGTTAAATCAAAATTGTTAAATAATAATTAAACAAAGGTCGAAACGAAAAAAATACCGCTTCGAAGCCCTGGTAATATCAGATTTTATTTTTTTATAAGAAATTTCCTTGTGTAAAATCCATTGGCATCTGGCTTCGAAAGAATCATATTTTTAAATTAACAACAGTGTATGTTTATGTCAGCACCATAGACCACCTACAGACACTAAGAACGGTAATAGAAAAAACAACGGAGTACAACATACCCATTCACCTTGCAAGGTGACTATCACAAAGCATTCGATTCCATGGAAAGCTGGTCCATTATACAAGTAATGGACGGCGCCAGAGGCGACTCACGCTGCTCAAACCCTATAAAAAACATATACGAGACCCTACAAGTAAAAATAAACGAGAACCTTACGACAAAAAGCATCAAGATCAGAAGAGGGGTACGCCAGGGAGACCCTATATCTCCAAAACTATTTACTACGGCGCTAGAAGACGTTTTTTAACACTAAACTGAGACAATAAGGGTATAAACATCGACGGCATCTTTTTGAACCACCTGCGATTCGCAGATGACATAATCCTCATCAGCAGCGATAGGTAAAAACTAGAGACCATGCTAGAACAACTAAGTATAAAATCCAACCAAGTAGGCCTTAAGATGAACCTGTCCAAGACAAAAATAATGAGATTTAAGACCTAAAAAGGGGCAACACGATAAATACTATACCACCCTAAAGTAGTAGAAGAGTACACCTACCTTGGACATGTCATCAAGCTGGGGAAGGGAAACCAGACAGTCGAAATAAAGAACAGAGCAAGACTAACGTGGGCTTCCTTAAGCAGACTAAGTGAACTCCTCAGAAAAAAAGAGATCCCAATACAACTTAAGCGTCAAGTTATTACTTGTAACACTTGTAACAACATACAGCGTGGAGACAATGGCACGGCCAAAGAAAAGCATGGACCATCTAAGGACAATGCAAATAGCGATGGAACGAACTATGATAGCAGTCAGTCTGCGAGAAAAACTTAGATGCGAGGAAATAAGACGAGGAACAAAGGTAGTGGATGTAATAAAAAGAATTGCAGAACTTAAATGGCTATGAGCAGAACAAGCGGAAAGGCAACATCAAAATAGATGGACACCGAGATTAATCCAATGGAAACCAAGACAAACCAAGAGGAGTGCAGGAAGACCACATACAAGGTGTTGTTGTCCTCTAACTCCTACGCGGAGCATAGGGCCTCTACAAAGACCTTCCATCTGACTCTATTCTGAACGAGGTGAGCACCTCGTTCCACGTTTTTCCTGCGATCTTTAATTCTGCGTCTATGGTCCTCCTCCACGTGTTAGCTGGACGTCCCATTCTGCGAGAACCCTGCGGGTTCCATTGTAAGGCTTGCCTAGTGATGTTTCCTTGGTGTCTCCTCAATACATGGCCCAACCATTTCCACTTGCGGTGTTTTATTTCTTTCTGTATCTCTTGTTGGTTTTAATATAGTTTGAATATAATAACATACAAGGTGGACATACATAAAAAACGACATGTGCAGAGCAAGTGGCTCCAACTGGCGCAAGACAAAACCACATGGAAAGAGATTGAACAGGCGTATGTTCACGGGTGGACAAAGTAACGTTGAGGAAAGAAATGTTTATGTATGGTTAAACCAACTGCGTATTAATTGTATTATAAATTGTTTTTAATTGAAACGAAAAAGTAAACATTGAAAACTGAAAAATATGTACATTTCAATAAATCAGTGGTTGTCAAACGTTTTGCGTCGCGGAACCCTTCTTGCTCTAAAAAAATCGCGGCACCTTTAAATCGGTTTAAATTCTTATGGAAAAAAAGTAATACAGTAAGCATTTGATATAGTTACCTTGGATGAAAACAGAATTTTAAGAAAGTTTTAGACTTTATAAAATGTTAATAAGTTTTTATAATCAAAAGAACTTATTAGGATAACAAAAAGGTCTACAACAATTATTGATTTGAAGATTACCAATGAAAAAAAACCATTTTAAAATTACCTGATACCTAAAATAACCGTATATTAACAGAATCTTAAAAAAAAGAAGAATCTTTTACAAAAGAATATATAAATTGTAAACAATTTAACGAAATAAACTTTCAAGTAGATTTGATGGACAGTGAATGGTTATCAAGTTATACCAGGGCTGTCCAACCAGTCGATCGCGATCTACCGGCCGATCGCGGCGTGATTTTGAGTCGATCTTTAGTTTTCTTACGCTTCTATGTACTTAAAAATATATTTCGATAAATATAAAGTAAAAATTAAAACACGCTTCTGGCACACTTAATACACACAATGTTATAGAAACTGTTTTTAAAATAATCAATTCTATACGTGGCAGTGCCCTTCAGAGACGCTTGTTTACATTAGAAAGTGAGGATAATGATAAATAAATTTTGCTACACACTAATGTGCGTTGCCTCAGTAGAAGTCGATTTCTCTCTGAAAGAGGTGACAGTTTCCCACAGTTAACAAACAAAGAGTGGTTATTTGATATGTCATTCTTGGCAGACTTGAGTTCAAAACTAAACGAATTTGAATCATGAGCTACAGGGTAAGGCAGAAATGTATTAGACATGATAAGTTCGATAAGAGCTTTTCAGCAACTTTTAATACTGTTGAAAGCGAATTTAAAAAATAAAAAATTGAAGCATTTTCCAAGCATGAGAAAATATTTTCATACACATCCACATCCTGATCTTGACCCTGCTCAATTCAACCCTAACAAAATGATTCTCGAAATTGAAGTTGTTGAAAAATAATTTTAGTCAATATTTTGAAGATTGCACTATTTTTTCAGATGTGTTTCCAAAATATATCAAGATAGAAGAATTGTATGTCAAATATCTACAATATTTGAAGCAAATCAGTATAAACTAGAATTGGACATAATCAAACTTCAAAATGATATGTATTTAAAATCCAAAGATTGTATTTGGAAATACACAAACAAAAATAAAGAGAAATACCTAATCTTGACAAATGCGGCACATAAATTGATGTCTTGCTTTGGCTCGACGTATTAGGCGGAATTCGCTTTTTCTGATATGAATGTGTTAAAATCAAAAATAAGAAATTCTTTATCTGATGAGCATCTCGATCAATGTTTACGATTATCTTTTATCGTATGATCCCGCCTTTGAAGATATTGCAAAATTCATGCAATGCCAACGATCTCATTAGTATTAGTCTTGTGTTAGTATTTACTATGTTCCTAATTTTGTTATTTTATATCAGATATTATATAAATTTCAATACTTTTTGTTCCTGCTGAAATGTTTAATAAACATTATATAATAGATTATCGCATTTGCTAAGGGTGAAAGATAAGTGACTGCAATGAATTTATAAAAGTACACCGAAACAAAAAAACATTATCTTAAATTCATTGGCGATCAATTTATTAATTGGATAAAAGTGAAGCCCTGAGAATAAGAATCAATTCCGATTTTCGTATTAGGTTATTTTTACATGAAAAACAGCTTTTAAATGGCAATGTGTTATGTGTTTCTGATGTGTTTCAAATTTTTTTCCCCCCACGGGGGGGGGGTGCACTCCATGACCCCCCGGAGGCCCGTTACGCATTTTGGTCGATCTTAGCAACAATATATATATATATATATATATATATATATATATATATCAAAAAGTAGATCGCCCCCTGCCCTAAAAAAAGTTGGGCAACCCTGGATTATACAAATACTTAGCATTTAATACCTTGCTAAATCACTAACTACAGTATTAGATAAACATGCACCAATAGAACAAATGATCGTCAAAAGCAGTTAGGTCAATATGATGTGGTGGACACCAATAATAGGTCAAGAAATAGCAGAGACAATCTGTACAGAAGAGCTTGTACCACATTGACACAAACATTGATTGGCAGAATCACAAGGTTAAAAGAAATTCAGTGGTACAACTATAAGACGCCAGAAAGAGGTATTCTTTTAGGAAACAAAACTCAGAATTTTCCAACAATTCTGACCGAGAAGAGACGCCCAAGCAAATTTCGCACAGAAAAGTTGATTCTTGAAAACAGTGAACATCATTTTGGAACATGTGATATTAGTGGAATTATGTGCCAAAATATTTGTGGCTATTTAAACTGTTTTTCTATTCCGAATTTTAAATGTGTTTAGTTTCGTAATAAACTTTTTTTTTGTGACAAACAAATTAACAAGTATTTTATTTATCCTGGGTGAAAAATCCAAATCTTTGACCAAGTTTCTCTCCATTTAAATTGATGGCTGGTTTCATTCAAACAATTTTTTAATAGGCTCTACACCATGTGGAACATTGAAATTGAACACGTCTCTAGAAATAAAATATATCTGTCTAACACCTCAATATCTAACATCATTTTCGGAAAACATTTTTTCGGGCGGGCGGCTGCCGTAATATATTGCAATTCTTTATTGACGTCTGGATTCATTTAAAAAATAATTTTAGTAAGTTTCACACTACGTGGAACAATAATTAATAATTCTATGATATCCCTCAGTTATTTTTACTAAATATTTTATCCGGCGGGGATCGCCGCCTCTCAAAGTCAACGCAGCACAGAAAACTGCAACAGATGTATTCAAAAATCTTTCAATTCTATATAGCGCATACATTTATCTATCGAAATTGTAATTTAGAAATCTTCGTGGCCCATACCCTTGGCACAGGATCTTTTATAAATACAGAAAATTGTTCCAATTCTAAATAACGCATACAAAAAAGTATTCTTTGCAAATTTTGCAAAAACCTTCGATTTAGTCACAAAAGTAAAAAATATAAAATGCAAAAAAAATTCAAGGGGTCCCTTCTCTGAATTTCGATTTTCAATTTACATGCGTTTAAATGGAGAATGTGGTTGGAGATTTGCAAACAAAATTCCTCACCAAAAACGGTTTTTAGAAGCAAATCTGCTTTATAGAACAGTGTAAAATACATTTATCTATCGAAATTGTCATTTTGTAATCTTTGTGGCCGATAGCCTTGACACACGATTTTTTTTAAATTCAGGCATTTGTGTTGAAATTCTTCAAGTATTTTTTCTGTCAAATTTTCTGAACGCAACACATCCTGTGCCAAGGCTTTTGGCCACGAAGATTTCAAAATGACAATTTCGATAGATAAATGTATTTTACACTGTTCTATAAAGCAGATTTTCTTCTAAAAACCGTTTTTGGTGAGGAATTTTGTTTGCAAATCTCCAACCACATTCTCCATTTAAACGCATGTAAATTGAAAATCGAAATTCAGAGAAGGGACCCCTTGAATTTTTTTTGCATTTTATATTTTTTACTTTTGTGACTAAATCGAAGGTTTTTGCAAAATTTGCAAAGAATACTTTTTTGTAGACACCGACGTCCTACATCGGGATATCTCGGCTATGATTTTCTATTTTGAGGCGTTCACGAGATATTTGCAAAACAACTCTGAGGACAAAATAATTTTCTACGCCGTACCCATTGCACGGGGAGCGTTCAAGTTTTGTCAGCTGATACTTCTGGTGGATACTCATATTCAATAATAGTTTCATTGAAATCCTTACAGGCTTAATAATTTTTTTCGCAATTTTTGAATATTTTAAAATTTTCGTCTTCGGTTTTGATTGGAATTTGTGATTGACATATCTGGATTTAAAAAAAATATATATTTTAGTAAGTTTCACACAACGTGGAACAATAAAATTTGACACATTTGTAGAGAATTAGTCAGTCTATGATATTCCTTAGTTCGTTTTGCAGAATACTTTATCTGGCGGCGGACGCCTCCCCAAAAACTCGGATTTTAACAAAAAGTAATAAATTCAAATAACTATAAACAGATAACTGCAACAGATATATTAAAATTTCTTTCAGATCTACATAAAATATACATTTTTCTATTGACTTTGAGGTTTTGGTATCTTCGTGGCCGATAGCCTTGACACATGATTCTTTCTGTACCCCTTGAAAAAAAATGCATTTTATATTTTTTACTTTTGTGGCTAAACCGAACAATTTTACAAAACTAGCAAAGAATGCTTTTTGTAGACACCGATGTCCTACATATGGAGATCCCGTATATCAACATTTTCTATTAGGAGGCGTTGGCGAGATATTTGCAAAAAATCCTCATAAGCAAAAATAATCCCTCACACCGCCTCCATTGGAGGCGGAACGTTCAAATTTGGCCAGTGGGTACTTCATGTGGCCACCTACATTCAGAAAAAGTTTCATGGAAATCCTTGAAGTGTTAATACATATTTTCTCAATTTTTTAATATTTTGAAATTTTATGCATTGGTTGCAATTCATGCTTGACATGTCTCGATTTGTTAAAAAAATTATTTCAATGTTTCACAGTACGTGGAAGAATAAAATTTTACAAATATGTAGAGAAAGGACCATTCTATCAAGTCATTTTAGGAATTTTGCAAAATATATTATATGACGGCGGCCGCCGCCCCTCAAACTCTAAGCGGCACACAATGTAAGACATTCAAATTACTATAGCTTAAAAACTTGGACAGATGTATTTAAAATTCTTTCAGTTCTGTGCAGCTTATACTCTCGATGAAAAATAGGATAATGTGGTAAGGATTGTTGGTGTTGGCATACAAATTTGATTAAAAAAAAGTGTGTCGCAGAGCTGATTTTTTTTAACTTGGTTATGTTGTTTGTCACATTTGACACAACAACTTGAATAAAACAATATATGTTGGTTATGTTGATCGTCAAAGTAAACAATATCAGTGTCAGTTAATTAATTTATTGGTTATCGAGTTAGATTTTAGTAACTTCTACACCACGGCCGTTTTTTTTGTGTTGTAAGACTTAGTAACTAATATCACATCGTTATTTACAGTAACTTTCCCTTATCAATGCTGGCAGCTTTTCATTTCTAATATCACTTCTTTAAATATAGTAACTTTGTTTCCAGACAGTTTGTAACATTGTATGAATAAATTAATTTAAAAATATGTTGTTTTTGATGTTTAGAAAAATATTTGTGTACATCGGGAATCGTCCAATTTGCAATTTCTCTTATTTTCACACATACACAACTCAGGTGGCACTAAAAGCGCCACAACAGTCGCACATCCTTCAAATCTGCTTGAATCATATACTCATGAAAAATCATGTGACAGGCACTTCAAGAATATTATTATTTGTTTGTTACTATTTTATATATTGTTGTTACTCCTTTAATATTGTTGTTAGTATTACAACTATACCATCTACAACAATCGTTTCACCCACATCAACTTTTCCACCCTATTCAACTATTCCATCCAGAACAACTCTTCCGTCCAAAGCAATACGATGCGCATGTACTAGTATTCAATTAAAATATCGCGCTAACTGAACCCGTCCTTTAATATACTATACACCACTTTCAAAATAAATGGTATATATATATATATATATATATATATATATATATATATATATATATTTATATATATATATATATATATATATATATATATATATATATATATATATATATATATATATATATATTCTTCACATTTAATAGTATTTATTTTTTTCTCCAGTGGCATAATTGTTGATGTCTTCCACGTTCTTGGAAAACATCTATTTTCTAAAGTAGTATTTATCAGCTGGAGAAATCTTTCTCCTATTACATCAAATGCAGATTGTAAAATATTTGTTGTTATGCCGTGCACACTGCTGTACTTCTTTTTCATTTCTTTTCATTAATTCACAAAATTCTATTTGTTTAAATTTATCTAATTTTACATTACATTTAATCATATTGTTTAAAATCTTGTCCATTTGGTTATTTGGTTGGTTCCAGTTCTTCTAAACTTTTCGAAAAAAACAATTAAATTTATTTGCTGTATAGCTTCTTCAGTCTTTTCCAGTTCATTATTAAATGTAATGCCTTCTTTTTAGTTATCCTTTTTATTACTTTTAGTTAATTTTTATAGTTTTCCACATGGTTGTCTTTGACATGGTTTCCTAAAAGAATACCTCTTTCTGGCGTCTTATAGTTGTACCACTGAATTTCTTTTAACCTTGTGATTCTGCCAATCAATGTTTGTGTCAATGTGGTACAAGCTCTTCTGTACAGATTGTCTCTGCTATTTCTTGACCTATTATTGGTGTCCACCACATCATATTGACCTAACTGCTTTTGACGATCATTTGTTCTATTGGTGCATGTTTATCTAATACTGTAGTTAGTGATTTAGCAAGGTGTTAAATACCCTGGATTATACAAATACTTAGCACTTAGCACTTAGTTACTATTAGTTACAACACAAAAAAAAACGGCCGTGGTGTAGAAGTTACTAAAATCTAACTCGATAACCAATAAATTAATTAACTGACACTGATATTGTTTACTTTGACGATCAACATAACCAACATATATTGTTTTATTCAAGTTGTTGTGTCAAATGTGACAAACAACATAACCAAGTTAAAAAAAATCAGCTCTGCGACACACTTTTTTTTAATCAAATTTGTATGCCAACACCAACAATCCTTACCACATTATCCTATTTTTCATCGAGAGTATAAGCTGCACAGAACTGAAAGAATTTTAAATACATCTGTCCAAGTTTTTAAGCTATAGTAATTTGAATGTCTTACATTGTGTGCCGCTTAGAGTTTGAGGGGCGGCGGCCGCCGTCATATAATATATTTTGCAAAATTCCTAAAATGACTTGATAGAATGGTCCTTTCTCTACATATTTGTAAAATTTTATTCTTCCACGTACTGTGAAACATTGAAATAATTTTTTTAACAAATCGAGACATGTCAAGCATGAATTGCAACCAATGCATAAAATTTCAAAATATTAAAAAATTGAGAAAATATGTATTAACACTTCAAGGATTTCCATGAAACTTTTTCTGAATGTAGGTGGCCACATGAAGTACCCACTGGCCAAATTTGAACGTTCCGCCTCCAATGGAGGCGGTGTGAGGGATTATTTTTGCTTATGAGGATTTTTTGCAAATATCTCGTCAACGCCTCCTAATAGAAAATGTTGATATACGGGCTCTCCATATGTAGGACATCGGTGTCTACAAAAAGCATTCTTTGCTAGTTTTGTAAAATTGTTCGGTTTAGCCACAAAAGTAAAAAATATAAAATGCATTTTTTTTCAAGGGGTACAGAAAGAATCATGTGTCAAGGCTATCGGCCACGAAGATACCAAAACCTCAAAGTCAATAGAAAAATGTATATTTTATGTAGATCTGAAAGAAATTTTAATATATCTGTTGCAGTTATCTGTTTATAGTTATTTGAATTTATTACTTTTTGTTAAAATCCGAGTTTTTGGGGAGGCGTCCGCCGCCAGATAAAGTATTCTGCAAAACGAACTAAGGAATATCATAGACTGACTAATTCTCTACAAATGTGTCAAATTTTATTGTTCCTCGTTGTGTAAAACTTACTAAAATATATATTTTTTTTAAATCCAGATATGTCAATCACAAATTCCAATCAAAACCGAAGACGAAAATTTTAAAATATTCAAAAATTGCGAAAAAAATTATTAAGCCTGTAAGGATTTCAATGAAACTATTATTGAATATGAGTATCCACCAGAAGTATCAGCTGACAAAACTTGAACGCTCCCCGTGCAATGGGTACGGCGTAGAAAATTATTTTGTCCTCAGAGTTGTTTTGCAAATATCTCGTGAACGCCTCAAAATAGAAAATCATAGATATCCCGATGTAGGACGTATATCGAGATATCCCGATGTAGGACGTCGGTGTCTACAAAAAAGTATTCTTTGCAAATTTTGCAAAAACCTTCGGTTTAGTCACAAAGGTAAAAAATATAAAATGCAAAAAAAATTCAAGGGGTCCCTTCTCTGAATTTCGATTTTCAATTTACATGCGTTTAAATGGAGAATGTGGTTGGAGATTTGCAAACAAAATTCCTCACCAAAAACGGTTTTTAGAAGAAAATCTGCTTTATAGAACAGTGTAAAATACATTTATCTATCGAAATTGTCATTTTGAAATCTTCGTGGCCAAAAGCCTTGGCACAGGATGTGTTGCGTTCAGAAAATTTGACAGAAAAAATACTTGAAGAATTTCAACACAAATGCCTGAATTTAAAAAAAATCGTGTGTCAAGGCTATCGGCCACAAAGATTACAAAATGACAATTTCTATAGATAAATGTATGCGTTATTTAGAATTGGAACAATTTTCTGTATTTATAAAAGATCCTGTGCCTAGGGTATGGGCCACGAAGATTTCAAAATTACAATTTCGATAGATAAATGTATGCGCTATATAGAATTGAAAGATTTTTGAATACATCTGTTGCAGTTTTCTGTGCTGCGTTGACTTTGAGAGGCGGCGATCCCCGCCGGATAAAATATTTAGTAAAAATAACTGAGGGATATCATAGAATTATTAATTATTGTTCCACGTAGTGTGAAACTTACTAGAATTATTTTTTAAATGAATCCAGACGTCAATAAAGAATTGCAATATGTTACGGCAGCCGCCCGCCCGAAAAAATGTTTTCCGAAAATGATGTTAGATATTGAGGTGTTAGACAGATATATTTTATTTCTAGAGACGTGTTCAATTTCAATGTTCCACATGGTGTAGAGCCTATTAAAAAATTGTTTGAATGAAACCAGCCATCAATTTAAATGGAGAGAAACTTGGTCAAAGATTTGGATTTTTCACCCAGGATAAATAAAATACTTGTTAATTTGTTTGTCACAAAAAAAAAAGTTTATTACGAAACTAAACACATTTAAAATTCGGAATAGAAAAACAGTTTAAATAGCCACAAATATTTTGGCACATAATTCCACTAATATCACATGTTCCAAAATGATGTTCACTGTTTTCAAGAATCAACTTTTCTGTGCGAAATTTGCTTGGGGGTCTCTTCTCGGTCAGAATTGTTGGAAAATTCTGAGTTTTGTCCGACAACAATTTTTTCAGCGGTCGCAGCGGATTTCAACTGACTGACATTTGGCTTGACGTTTGTGTTTGCGTCTCGCCAGTAGCGCCGGTGTGTTTTCTTGGTGAATTCTTGATTCAGAAAATGCGGAAAATAAATCGAAAATTCGAATCATCTTGCAACGGGACTTGCATGTGAAAGTGCGGAAATGTGATACCACCGATTGGTGTTCTTCGTTGCAGCGTAAATGTCGTGGTAAGAAATTTCCGATTTTGACGTAACCGAAATTTGAGGAATTTTGGAAAATTCGCCCTCGCCGAACCGCAGCCGGCGAAGAAGCGAAATTTACAATCCTTGCAGAAATGAGTTGAAATTTGCGAATTGCCGCGGTAAAAGTCGCTAAAGTTGAAAGACGGATGAAATATGACATGCGAGAAATGGGCGACGAATCCCAGGGCTCTGGGGGCGCACCGTGCAAGTGAAACGTGCAAACTTAGTTTCAGAATGTCGGCAATATCCGGCGGAAGGACACCGTTCAAAAATTTCTAAAAAATTCGCATGCGCCTCTTAGCTAGGACTCAAAATGCGATTTTCGTTTTTTTGCAATAACTTTGCCAGTTGCGAACTTTTTGCAACTTTTAATAGCCTATGGCACGGTCCGGTCTTTTCTCGATCTGCCACTGTAGGGCAGGAAATTGTGGGGCAGTGCTTTTGTAGATCTCGATTGCGGATTGACATCCTACCGATTCCCTACTATCGTCCGTGGCGACCTCGTAGTTTCTGCGAATAGGTAAATCGGCACATCATACGGAAGATACTGTTGACCTCCATCAAACGGTATAGAATAAATTGCAAAATTCCACCCACTTCCGGTTCGGCAGCCGATAACGTCCGGTTTTGCAAAAAAATGTACCGCACGGCCATTTTTGCAAAAAATTGCACGGCCTCTTCGAGGACCCAGAGAGAAAGAACCTACGAAACCGGACCCGCAAACGGGAAGGCGTTCTGTTCAGCGGTCGACTCGCAATAGAACGTCAAATAAGATCGTTTTTTGCGATATCTTTTTTTCGGTTTTTCGCACTTTTCTCCAAATCTTCAGCAAAGACTCGAAAATTTGAGATGACAGTTTTGTGCGAAAAAAATCGGCTCTCCCGATAGCACCATTCGCGTCGCGATCGGTCCAAATTTGGCCGCTCTTCAGACGAGAAAGCAAAATTTCGTTTTCGTGCCGCACCCCCGCCGCACCCCCCGGCACCTCAATTTCTCAAAGATTAGTCAATTGTCTGGAGTTTTCTAAATATTTTACCACTTTGTCCCCGCAAAATTTCTTTCGAAAATCACTCAAAACCTGCGTTTTCATTCTCCAAACCCGATTTGACGCATTTATCCCGCCCCCTCCCGGAAAGGCGTACCAAACTATTTTAGTATATGTAATAATAATGAGTTACGAAATGATAATGAATTTCTTTTATCCTTTAGAAATAAATATATAAAATATTCTATTGCGCATATTGATACATAGACAATTATTTTTGTATTTTATAGTTTAATGTAATTTTGGTCTACATATGTTTGTTTATATGTTTAAATTATTTATGTCTATTGCTTTTAGATAAGCATGTATAAATTTAGAAAAAGGTTAAATTTAGTCTTAATCTACTGCTATACAAACTGATATACTGACACTACTGACTATATCCTATGAGAGAAAACTAAAATTGTTTACTATCTACGGTTGTTTATACCAAAAGATTCTTTTATCAAGAACGTGACATTAACAAATATTCAATGTACTCACAATCAGTTGTCCTTAATGCTATGAAGAAAATTGTTTGGGTGAACTTTTCATTATATCTTCTATGTTTATGGAAATTTTAATAAATTTTACCCTGAAATTATAAGATAAAGAAATTTTGCTCGTGTCTGTTAATACTTAAAAATTGACGAGATACTCGTGACTAACGGCACCCCCAGGTTGCCGCGGCATCCACTGTGTGAACCCCCGCAATAGATTGGGTTGGCAAGAAAGTAATTTTGGTTTTATGGTATGAAACAAGCACATTTTATTAAATACGACGAATCAACATTATTAATCTATTTAGATATTTTCCATTTTGTACAAAGATATTTAGCCATATTTCTTGGAGGTTCATGATTCCGCGCTCATAGAATTGCTAAGCCTTTATCAGTAAAAAATTGAACCAAGTACGATTTAAGATCATATCTTATGTGAAATTTTTATTTATTCAAAAAGTTGTGCAAACAAACTTAAAACAAACAGAACACAGCCTAAATATATTCAGCCTTTCCGGAGCTCTATAACAATTATTGAGTCTTTTTAGGACTACCAAAACAAATCTCACATGCAATTTGTAAGTTATTTTACAGCTTTCAGTCCACCTTCGTGGCACTCAACAAAAACCATAAAAATAACATTGTTTTTAAGATCATGTCTTTCCGATACCTTAAGTGGACAGCCATCTGTGGAGGCGTTTCGAGATTTATCTCTCATCAGCACAGATATAGAGCTCCGGCAAGGCTGAATATATTTATATATTCAGGCCGTGTTCCGTTTGTTTTAAGTTTGGATGATTATCTATAACGTAGGATGGTTTCACCAATTCTATCTTATCAGTTCAATCAATAACCTGCTAAGTTCATGTCTCTCTCACAAAATGTCAAAATTATAAACATCTAACCCTAAACACCACATGGGTTTTCAAGTGAGTGGTTTACAAATTATTATTCATGGAAGCAAACCTGTGCTGATGAGAGATAAATCTCGAAACGCGTCCACAGATGGCTATCCACTTAAGTTATCGGAAAGACATGATCTTAAAAACAATTTTATTTTTATGGTTTTTGTTGAGTGCCACGAAGGTGGACTGAAAGCTGTAAAATAACTTACAAATTTCATGTGAAATTTGTTTTGGTAGTCCTAAAAAGACTCAATAATTGTTATAGAGCTCCGGAAAGACTGAATATATTTATATATTCAGGCTGTGTAAAGTTTGTTTTAAGTTTGTATGATTATCTATAACGTAGGATGGTTTCACCAATTTTATCTTATAAGTTGTGCAAACTTCAAAATAAAAGTTATTCAGATGGTGCCAAGTAAGGGCTCTAAGGGGTATACGACATCACTTGATTCGGATGTAATATTTTCCCACGAGTCACCAAAAACGTGTGAGGCCTTATTATCACGGTAGAATATAATTCCTTTGCGATTTGCCAATTCTAGCCGCCTTTCTTTGATTGCTTCATGCAGTTTCAATAGTTCTTGACAGTAAACATCTGAATTGATAGTCTGGTAATCTCTTCAAATCGAGAGCATGATCTTTTTTTTATGGAATTCAGCTTTCGATGTGGTTTGTGCTTGTTCATCATGCTTGGAATATTGTCGTTTTCGAATGATGTTACTGGATCGTTTTCATTGCGCTTAAGATGTATATCGCAAATATTGGTTCGTTGTGTTAAGTAAATATATGTCCATTCCTGCGAAACCCAAATATAGAGCTTCTTAACGAGTACAAGACGTTTTAACTGATTTTCAATTGATGTGTGCGATACATTTAACCTTTTGGAAATTTCTCGAACATTTATATGACGATCGCCTTTAATAATGACATTGATTTGGTCATCATCAACTTTAGTAGGACGACCAGAACGTTGATCATCTTTGCGTGAAAAATCTCCAGAACAAAATTTCTTAAAACAATTCTGGAAGGTGCGCTCTGTTATGGATTCAACGCCTTTAACTTCATATATCTCTTTGTGAGCCTCTACAGCTTTCTTTCCTTTACGGAAATAAAAAAGTATGATATGCTAAAAAAGTTCTTTATAGTACTCCATATTAAAAGTGACCCTCAACTAACAGCTACACATAAAATTACACAACACGTGTTTCTAAATTAACCTCGATATCACTGATATCAAATCAAAAGACAAACATACATTAATCACAGGATTCATTAAGAAAAATGCTCTATGTGGACAACCGAAAATACTTTGCTGCCAACCCAATACTTTTGCGTGATTTATTTTGTTACTCAATATCAGAAAAAGAACAACAACAATAGAAAAGTGTTAATGGAGTTGTTTGGAACGGAAATATTTTAAAGGAATACGTAGAAATACATTACAATACCAATTTAAATTTTACGCGGATTAATATGCAAATTATAAAAATAATTAGCAATAAATGCTTTTAATGGAAGATTATTATGTAAAAGAAATAAAGCACGTTTTATGCCTAATTAACTAAAGAACATTATTTACTATAGTAAAGTTAAATGTAAAAGTGTAGTTAATTAATATTTAAAAAATGATTTTAATTTTTAAACGTTTTATTTCACATTTACTCCACCTATATATATATATATATATAGATATATATATATATATATATATATATATATATATATATATATATATATATATATATATACTTAATTAAAGTTTATTATGTGACGGTTCAGTGATTTAAAGATTTCTAGCAGCCTAAAATAATGACTGGTATCAAAATAAACGAAATTTGTTTCTTTTTTTAAATAAACTATGGTTTACAACATTGCATCCGTTTACTACTTTTCTAGATGCGGATCGAAATGCGGCAATCTGGTGAAAAGGGTTTATTAAAATGCTGAGCAAGACTTGTTTGGCTGAAGGTATCCTAATTACGCAGCCGAGTTTCTTCGACGACGGAGTCAATTCTTGGATGTAATTCCCCTACATAGACGATGATTCATTTAAGGTTGTATTATACTCAGGTCAACTCTTGTTCATGACACGCCTCAACATTGAAAAATTGAATTAGAAGTACTTTAGGCAAGACGAGAGTAATTCTGACCTTTTTTTTCTGACGAAAATTAAGTTAAGTAAAGTCTATATTATGCTTATGTAGTTTCCGTTTTTAACAACTTTAACTTTGGTAGAAATTTATAGGAGGATTGATAAGAGATCATTTCCCAATAGATTGTGTGAAATTTACAGAATTTGATCATGTAAATGAACTGCGTCGATGATCAAGAAATCAATTGTTTTGGTTCCTATTCAATGGTATTTTATTTTTATTTTAACATTATGAAGAGCTGATTTTTTAATGTGATTGCTTCTAATATCCAAGTAGCCTCTGAGTAGTTTGACTTTACAGTTAGTAAAACTTAAAAAGATGCCCCGTGTTCGTTGTCGTGCACAATACCATCATCTAAGTGATTTTGAAAGGGGTCGCATTATTGGTAAGCGAGAAGCGGGTTTTTCTGCTAATGCTATTGTTGAAAGGGTAGGCCGTAGTGTATCGGTGATAGTACGCTGGTGGTCTAGTTGGTCCGAAGGTGGGTTGAGTTGACGTAGACTTGGATCAGGACGTCCAAGAAGCACCACTGAGGGTGAAGATAGAGCTCTTCGTCTTATAACTTTAAGGGACAGATTTGCAACGTCACCGGCATTAGGAAATGATTGGATTGGTCTAAGTGGCCAAAGAGTATCCATGGCTACTGTTTACAGAAGAATCCGCAGGTTTGGTATTAGATCCTACCATCCACAATTGTGTGTATCTCTTACTCCGCATTATCGCAGAGCAAGACTTGATTGGTGCTGGGAAAGACAACATTGGACCCATAAATGTAAAAACATTATCTTCAGCGATGAGTGTCGGTCATATTTATGGGATCATGATGGTCGCCGACAATGTTCCCTCTAATTTTTTCACTGACTGTGCGGTACAAAAGTTTGATTGTGCAGAAATCTTCGAAAGGTTTTGAAAGTGCAAAGAAAAGGGGGGGGGGGGCGGTATCGTGTTGTTGTTAAATTAAGTTCCTAGATGTAAATCAAGCTTAGTATATCGCCAAATTAAAAAAAAAATTATATTATATAGTTAACTATATTATAGTTAATAATATTTATAATTACAATACAAATTAATTAATTATATTTACGACACATAAGCTGCATTTAGTGCTGCATTTTTCCTGTAGTGCATGTCTTTAATACTTAAGTATTAATATTCCAATAAAAGTCCATTATTTGTAAACTTCCTCATCAAATCATTTAAATGTTCGGGATTTAATCTGTTCCTAAGTTTGAATTTAATTAAAATCATTTCTCACAGTCAGCACTAGAAGCTTGAAAAGTTCGTATGATATCATAATGAATTGCTATATTTATCCGAATTTTGTACTACTATATATACTATTCTTGCGCCCGTTTTTTAGTGCGATAAATGGTTGTTTGTCAATTAAATTATTTACGTGCGACAAGTATACTTGTCGCATATAATTAATAATGCACAAATTTTCACTAAAAATCGAATAGGTAACTAAAACAATACGCCCAACTTCTCACCTGGTGCACCCAACTTTTGGTGGGCAATTGACAACTTGCCGCACTAGTTGCACAATATACCGTTATTGCTCCTTGTTTTTGTCTTGTTTTTTTTTGTGAAATGAAAAATGAAAAAAAGTTCAGAATATTATCCACAAAACAGAACAAACAGTGCCACAGTATACTGGGGATTATTTACAATTTGCAACATTTACAAATTGGATCACAACATTCAACGACTTGTTCATTACAATATTCTATTAGGTTTTCGTAATTTTTAATCAAAGCATCCAAAATAACGAGACAACCAACGCGCCTCATTTAATGGTTTAAATGTTACCGAATTTCGATCCATAACAGCTGCCAATTTTTCAAATTTTTCTTTTTTAATCCCTATAGTGTAAACTGTCCTAAGGAAGGTCTCAATATCTTGAATAAGAGATAATGTGTCCTTGCATCATCCAAATCCAAATCTTTTCGGTGCGCAACGCAATATTGTTCAGTAAGATGAGGTATTTCCTTTTTGGGAAGTGCCGCCACTCAATTTTTCATTCGATGTAAAAGTAACCATTTTTTGAATGTCTAGATAAAACTTCTTGTAAAATTAATGTTTCTGAAATAGAAGCAATGTCTGCATGTGTTAGCTTCAAAATACAGTATAATCTTGATAATCCGACACATATAGGACCAGATAACCGCCGGATTATCAAAAAAAATCTGGATTATCATGATTCAACGAAAACAATAACATTTTTATACAATTTATGTACAATTCTATTTCAGAAGGAATAAAATATGTATCAATAATATAGATTACTATATTATAGTTAAACGTTTACCTACAAAAAAATATGTATAAACTTAGAACAGATAGTAAGATAACTGTAGAGTGGAATTAACTTTGTCAGAATCGCCAATCAAGTTTTCAGAGTTAAAAGCATTGTGTGTTGGCCAGACCTTTTTCCAAGAACACTGGATGGTGTTGTTTATGACTTCATTTCTTCTGTGCGCGAGGTTTTTATCCGGTGCGGGGCAGCGTAAAGAAAAGACAAGTGTTTCCCAAGAGCACAGGATTACTACACCTGTCTAATTAACCAACCGCCGGATTATCACGATTATACTGTAATGTACCTCAAATTATGTGTGCTGTGTTTGTATGTTAGTAATTTGGCCCCAATCCACGTCGATATGCAGGCGATGTTAACACCCGTTCTCTAATGAAGTACACGAGGACTTAAGTCGTTGCTGGCACACAATGTGTTAACATGAAACAAGCCAAGCATTGTCCAAGCAAACTTGACGTATTTGATGTAAACAAAAGAGATTTCGTTAGAAGTATAAATGTCCGATTCTAAAAATTAGTTTGACCTTCTACATTTACACAAGCCCATTGTGCGCGAAATACAAAAACGACTGCGCAAATTTCGAAAAATTAGTGCGCGGCCGCGCACCCGCGCTGCTTAGACGTAACTTTGGTCCCAGAAGAGTGAGACTTCGACGCGGTGAACAAAAAAGAATTTTACAATTTTCTGTTGAAAGACATACGGCCCTTACACAGGGAGTTAGGGTTTGGAGAGCGATAGCGTATGGTAGTTGGTCTCTAGTTTTTTTTTTAAGTCTTAACGGGATTCGGTATATTGACAACATTTTAAGCCAGTGTTAGTGCCCTATGTAAATGCCTTGCAGAACCCCATTGTTCAGCAAAATAACGCTTGGCCTCACACAGCGGCCATTGCAAGACAGTTTTTTGATAGTGCCAAAATCAATTTGTTACATTGGCCATTTCGTTCTCCAAATCTATCGCCGATAAAAACATATTTGGCATATGGTACAGGTGTGGCATATGACAGGTGTTATAAAAAATAAGTTACAGCGCCCCGCTAACACTGTAATGGAACTTACAGGTCAAATTAACAAATATTCAGATTAAATAATCGTTTTATTGTTATTTGGAAATGATTCATATTAAGGTGAACACAGAAAAGGTTCTTTTAATATATAAAACACAGTCTGGTTTGAATTTTCGCTTTTAAAAACTCAAGAACGGCTGGACCGATTTTTATGATTCAATGCTATTATAGGTACTATTAAAATATTGGAAAAATTCACGAAAGAAGGTGAAAATAATTCATTTTCTCATTTTTTTATGGAACGCCACATATATTCGCACAGTCGAAGCTAGTTAAACTTTAACTTAAGCTATGCCCGTAGATGGCGCTTTTCAATCCCCATTCATAAACGTCATCCACGTGTTTTACATTTGGCGGTGCATCTAGAGAACGATCAACGAGTTTATTTCAACGCATCAAATGTTGCTCAACGTGCTGATAAACCTTCAGTGACAACATTGAGAAGTTTGTTTTTTATTTGCCAAAGCGACCCATTTGCACGATCGTCACTCTACTGTCTAATGTCCGTGCGCCGACATCTTTTGAATCACTTCGAACTGTCAATGGTGCAGTGTGTCCAACATTTCGTGCTGCATGTCAACAGCTCAATTTGCTTGACAACGAAATTCATTGGGACATTACAATAGCTGAATCAGTTCTTTCTGCATCTCCAAATCAGATACGCAAATTATTTGTTATCATTATTTCGATCGATGTTTCCGATCGAATCCAATTGTGCTGTGGAACAAGTACAAGGATGACATGTCAGAAGAAATTTTACATCGAATTCATGTTAATTCAGGGAATCCCGATCTCGAGGTAAATGAGGAAATACATAACCAGGCTTTGCTTTTGATAGAAGTGTTACCTCATGTGTGGCAGTTTATTAGTAAAGTTGGGAATGCCAACGCCAAATCGTGCCACGAACGACGCTTTCAATCGAGAATTAGAACATGAAGAGATACATTCAGATTAGAACGAATCAGTTGGAATGAGTGTACCACTGTTGAACTCAAAACAGAAGGATGTGTAAATAAGTTAATGAAGACAATTGATGATGAAAATGGTCGCTTATTTTTTCTCGATGCACTCGGTGGAAAAGACATTCCTCATGTCATTGATTTTAGCCACTGTTCGTGCGAGATCCGAAATTGCGGTAGCAGTTGCTTCTTCAGATATAGTGGCCACGTTGCTAGAAGGATGCAGAACGGCTCAATCGGCGTTAACTGCCGATAAACCTTCAAACGACTGAAACACACACATGCAACATTGCGAAACAGTCATTGGCCAAAGTGTTAATAAAGTGTTAAAGCAAGTAAAATTATCATATGGGATGAATGCGCAATGGCGCACAAACGTTCATGGAAGCACTAAATCGAAACATAAAAGATCTGGGCAATGACTCGAGATGTTTTGGAGGCGCAATGATTCTACTGTCTGGCGATTTCCGGCAAACCCTACCAGTAATTCCAAGATCCACGGCTGCCGATGAAATAAACGCTTGCCTCAAATCATCTACTCTGAGGCGTTATATTAGGAAACTTCAACTGACGACAAAGATACGAGTTGCATTGCTAAACGTTCCATGTGCCGAAGGTTTTTTCCAAGCAATTGTTGTCAATCGGTAATGGCCATCTTCCCGAAACGAACGGATTGATTTCGTTTTCTCATAATTACAAAAATTACTACTGATTGAGTGAACGAGCAATGATACGAAGTTCGCCGGGTCAGCTAGTATATATATATATATATATATATATATATATATATATATATATATATATATATATTAAAAAATGATATTAAAGTTTCTCGTATACCTTCTATTCCCGAAAGCTCTTTTAAAAACATTTCAACTCGGCGATTATACCGCAATGAAGAAGGTTGAGTAGGTACTTTATTTTGGATTCCAGCTGACGGTACGGGTTCAAATCTTGACGGTCTTAAACAGAACACATTTTCTTCCAATTTAATCGTAAATAGTCAAATTATCATCATTGCAGCTCTGCAAATATTGCAAATCTTCCCGACTTGCTAAAGAAGAATAGAGAAATCGCTTCAAGTGAAAATTCCATAAAAATACATTCGTTAGTTCTGCAAGGCGATGCTGTAATTATTGATTTATAAATAAAAATACTGCTGCGAAAATAACTATTTTTAAATAGTTTTGCTTAACATATTATTTTTTGATAGCGTGTAAGATGATATGAAAAAATAGAAAATTCTCAAACATCTTCCCAAGGACTGTGGAGCACTGATTGGCATGAGAAAAATATACTTGGATAGGATTTTAATTGGATGGGCACTTATTCACATTATGGGTAATAAAAAAGCACTTTTTTAATATACCAAATATGTATTGCCTAGGTCAAGTGCACCATACATTTGGCAAGATTGTTTGCGAATAACAGTCTACAAATTATAATCAGTCTCAAAGTTACAAAATAATTTCTGAAACATGGTAATTGTGCCCAATGCTTCCAATGGTAGGGAGGTTCAGGCAACCCCTGTGGGAGGTTTGGGCATGATGTTTAAAACACACAATATCCATGATATAAACTAAAAGTAAAAAGTTAAATAATCTTAAACAGTGTATAAATCACTAACGTAATTAACAACGTTGATTTTTGCAAGTTGCAAGTTTGATCAGGGATACCATATTTATCAGCAGTTATTTTTATCTTACCACCTTTTGCCACTTCTTCCATGGCACTTAATATTATGTCTTTTGAAATTTCGCGTCGCTTACCCTTATTTTTATACACGAACGGTATTTTTCTGCAATTTTAATTAATTTGAACATTTTAATAAAATCAGGTAATTAAAGATGAGAGCATCATGAGATCAACATGAGATTGGGCATGCCCAAACCTCCCTCAAAATAACTGCTCATTGCTCCCTCTGCATACTTTTTCAACTTAACTCTGTCATGAATTTTTGTTGTTAGATATTTTGATAGTTATTTAGATAGTTTGTTAGATATTATAATTTATACGTTAATAACTTTACAATAGAAAGAAAATAAAAAAATTATACTTTTCGCTGGTTCTTCATTTATTAACTGCGAAACCACAACAAAATATTTACATTGACGAGCACCTAATCTTATAAAGCGTTTGAACGCGACAATTGAACGAAATCTCAAATAGTATATGGATAAACAAAGTTACCAGTGAACAAAATAAACTACCAACCTAAAGATAAAATAAAAACTACAATTAAATTGGAATTACGAGGGGGTGCCCATGTCTCCCGACTGCCCATCCCTCCCCTATCTCCCCTATATACGGTATAATATAATATAATTGAATGTATACGTTTTGGACAACATGATGCCGATATCATGTTGTCCAAAACGTATACGTCAAACTTACCCACGGCGGAACTATCGCTTGTTAAAACTGTTTAACGTCAGAGAATAGAAGGTACGCATGAAACTGTAACAGCGATTTTCTTTAAAACGAAGGGCCGTTGAATGAAAAGCCATCAACCATGTACTCAGGACTAGTCCCTCTACAATATATCCAAGACTATTAGAGAACGGCTCTAGTGGTTTCACTTGTGATTTATTGTGACAATAAAAGGAATTTCAATATTTCTTTCAATTTAATTTTAGTTTTAGATGAATTTTTGTTCATAAATGTATACCATATTTTGAGACAACAAAAATTATTTTGCTACTTAAAAATTACATTTGATAATTTGTTTAATTTTACTTGTGAATTAATAAATCTGCTTCGCCAGATTCATGGCAGAAGTTGATTCCAAGGCCTTTGAGACACACGTTGCAAATTAAACAAATTAGACTAGTTTTATGAAAATATGCTTTTAGATTTCAATTTTAAACGTTGTCGCAACATAAAAGAAAACTAATTAAACACAATTGTTTCAATAATTTCAATTCAACGAAAACAACTTTCCACAGTTCCAGCTTTTTTCAGCAAGCTGTTCTAACTATATTCTCATTTCTATGTTGTTGCAATCTGATTTCTGTGCCACATTGTACTTAAAATACCATTTCTTGTTGTCCATAACATTTTTACTATTATCGTTTTGTGCAGTCCGTGCTGACCGTTGTGGATACGGCTTACATTTCTAATATCTTCCGCACTAAATATTTTATTGTGAAAGTAAACATGTGTTTCGTTCAATTTCGTATCTTTTATATTTGTTTAGTCTACCTTATTTACATATACACATACAAGGTTATACTTTGAAAACAAAAATCAACAGCAAATATATAGTTTTGGGGAGTATTGTATTGGAGTATTGTTATTTGTACAGGGAGTATCGTATTGGCTGAATATTTACTTTTGAAAATTAGGTGTTGGATATTTTTATAACCTATCTCTCTGAAACTGAATATTCCACAGTTGTAGAGAATGATTGGATCATAATAAGAATAAATCGAATAAAAAGAATATATGAAAATAATGAGTGTATTAAAATTTTTCAAAAATTTAATTAAATTAAAAAAAAATTAAAATAAGGTAGCTTTATTATCTTTATGATCCAACTAATGTAATTCATTACCTACTAATGTGCTCCATTTTTTATTTATGAAATCTTTTTAAAATCTTTACTAAATCATTTTTAAAGACTTAATCGTTTTCCAACATTTTAATCTCACCCAATAATAGTAGTAATCTACGGACAGACACCGCCCCTCCCCACAAAAACTATAGGGGTCAAGCCTTCAATGAGGTATTTTCAACCTCATCATTTTTGTAAGTCGCTTGAAAATGACCGTCAAACGTAGAAACTCGAGTCGTGATAAATGTAGAAATTTATATAACTGTGAATAATAAGTTAAATAACATTTTTACATTTTATAAATGTGGTTAATACATAGTGAATTTTTCAATTTAACCTCAATACATCAAGTGTTCTGTGTGGTCTGTTTTCATAGACCTGAAGATTTCAAAAAGCTCCATAAGAAGTAATCTCAAGGTGTTAAATCACAACTCCTTGGAGGCCAGTAAATTGTATTCCTTGAAATTATTCTTTCGTTAAACTTTACACATATCATCCAAATCATTTAAATTTGGCCACAAGAAATATTGGTCGGCATCGTTCACTATTCACTGTACTCCTCAACTGCATCTCCTACCTCATTTTTTAAAAAAGATGCGATGATGCCAGGATGAACCACACCATACAGTTACCTTTAGTGGATATAAAGGCAATTTTGCTTGTTAACATATCCACTCAACCAAAAATGAACATCTGAAGAGATAATTTATTTAGAAAAAATTAGGATCCCTTTCATGTTGTTCTAAACTCCAAGCAGCAAATTATCGGCACCAACGATAGTCTATTGCCTAAGTTCTTGGGCCAAAATAATCTTATACGGGGGTAGATTTAAGTCTTGCAAAATCCATCAGATCGTCTTGTTTCATAACGCTTGAGCACGACGAGGATTTGATAAATTTAGATGCTCAGCAACACTAGCTCTCACAGCAGAAATAATTGACGTCTTGCTGTTTTTTTACATCGTGATGAGTAAAATTATTTTGAAATTTCTCTACGATGAGACGAATGGCATACACAGAAAGGCGAATATTTAGGTCAAAGTTTTCGTGCAGTGCGCTCAATACGTGCTCCCAAAAGCACGTCTATTTTCATAAAATCTTTGTATAATAACCAATCGTTCATGAAGTGCGTATTTAGCTATAATAAAATGTTATAGTACAGTGAACATAAATGACAACTAATGACATGTATAACTTTATTACGATGGTTATCATTTCGTTTCAAAATCATATAATTCTTATTGAAAAATATATTAAATGAACTCACAATGAACAAAAAGGACTGCCAAACTGTTACTCTGTATGGTCAACATCAATCATGAGTAAAGGTCGCTTATTGCCTATTTTTTTTTCTTTATAGGCAGATAAAAAAGATAAAAAAGCAAATAAATCGATTTTACATGATTCTCTATCGAGAACTGGTGTGTTCAAAGTGGTGTGGCCGTTGCCTATGATTCTCTATCGTTTTACACTAGTTGTGAAAAAAACTATTTTGTTCTGTTCTAAATTTCTACTGCCTAAAATATACCTAATGAGCTCTTATAGCGTCTATTTCTGACCTAAAATAGTACAAACTTACTAACTAAACGTAAAAAAAAACTTGGCACTAGCAAACGTGTTCTCGCCGTCTTCTTCACGTATTTGTGAATCCTAACCTCAAAATTACACATTTGTTTACAAAGTTAACAACACTTTTGCGGGTACCATTTTTTATTAAAATTTCGAAAGATAAAAGCAGTCCGTTAATCGGATATATGAGACATCATACATATAGGCAACCCAATGTACGCATTATGCGCATGCGCATTGGGGCAAGACAGAAAGGCGTAGGGAAAATTACTTTGAAGGAGGTATATTAAAAATGTTTGAAATTATTTAAACTATTGAAATTTTTTCTTATTTCGGATCGAGAGATTTGATTGATCTTCTCCTGATATAACCTAATCTAGCCTATTAAAATCTATTTTGATCAAATTTGTTGCTACGGAGGTTTAATATTAATTATCGTTAGTTTCAATTGCGGCACAATTGTGACACTGAACGTATGATGCCCCATATATCAGATTAACCAAGGAGTCAAAACGCTTTACTAAGGTCTTGGGTTAAAAACAAAGAAGCGTTTACAACAGATGGTAACATTGTGATTTGTCAATGCTGTTAAAAACATGTAAATACCTACTAAAAGTACATAATTCTGAATTAATATATCCATCTCTTTGATTAATTATAGGTGCCTTGCTTTAAAAAATCGCACATAACTCAACATGAGCAAAACACTTTGCATCAAAGTAATTTAACGAAATCAAATCAACGTGGAAAACAGATTTTGTTAACTAGAAACATAGCTGACAGTAGTCATGATGTGCTTTATTCAGACCTATGTGAAGCAATGCTGGCAGCGAATGCCGAGTGAGTGCCCAAAATTTAAACAGTTCTTAGAAAAATACTGATATCGTTCCGTACCTAACGAATTCGCCATGAGAAAACAATATCTGCCAATATGTTACAACAAGATGCTATACAAATTCGCTCTGACATTGGCTAATGTTGTGTATGGATTGCAGTGGATGAAACGACTGACACTAAAGGCCGCTATGTGGCTAACATTATTTTAGGAAAATTAAGTTCCAATGAACCTACGATTTCATATTTATTAGCTGTACAATTTTTGGAGAAAGCGAATCATGAAACTATCGCTTATTTTGTCAATGATTCAATGGGTATGTTTCTTACACATTGCCATGATTGCTTCTATTACACTGTAGTGAAATAAATTATGTTTTAGGCGTTTGGTGGCCCAATGGAATACATCATGAACGTGTACGTGTTTTATACTCTGATGCAACTGCTTACATGATTAAAGCAGGAACTACACTCAAAAATCTTTTATACAAATTTGTTAAACCTTACACGTTTAGCACACGGATTAAATAGAGAGATTAACTTATACAAACAGAGTATCCATTGGTTAATGAACTTATTGGAAACGTTAAAAAGGTTTTCCTGAAAGGTTTAATAGTTGAAGTTTTTCTATTTCACGAATTGTAGGAAAAATTTTAAGTGGCGAAAGTGTTGAGCTTCCTAAAAACATAGCGCCAGAAACAGCGGCAATGTTGAAGTATAATAATAAGTCGAAGCTGATTTATTATCATTTTGACATACAACAAAATGAGACTCTGTGCGACGCACCCTGAAGGAAGGCCGTGGATTTCAGGAAAAACCTCGAAGGAAAGGTACCCCCTAAACAGAAGAGAGAAAGGAGTTACACCGGCAAAAGATGCGACAATACTGGGCAAAGGTCAAAGCCCAACAGATAAACAAGCGTGGTCCAAAGTAGGCCTATTCGAAAGAAGAAAAGAAAAATGATAGTGTATAAAACAATCTTGAAACCAATCTGGACGTACGGAATATAGCTCTGGGGAACTGCCAGCAACTCAAATATTGAAATCCTGCACAGACTCCAAGCAAAAACTCTCAGAATTATTACCAATGCTCTAATCTAATATCTCACAGTAAAGGAAGTAAAAAGCTTACAAACTACACAGTGATCCTGCGACCGCCGGTGGTGGTGTGATGGTGTTTGTGTTAACCTCAAAGTTAAACAAAGTTAAATTTTGTCCTTTCAGTTGGATAATATAGACCTAAAAATTCTGATATTTGAACTCTCTCATACAGAATTTGTGTGTAATCAAACTGTTATATTGTTATCTCAGAAAAGATTCAATTTGTGTGTAGGATAAGTAAAGAGACATTGACTCAAGTGTTTGTGTGTTGTTCTTAAGAGATAAGTAGTCAAAGTGTTTTACACATTTTTCTTTTTCCTATTTTCTATTTTGCCATTAACGTATATAGGTACAATTATTAAGATTTTAGAGAACTTGTTTTTAGTTTCTTTTTTTTCTCTTTATTTTTGTAACCGCATGGCGAGAATTGTCCCGCGTATTCTTTCCTTAGCGCGAAAAATCTTATATTAATAAACTTACGTGGAGCACACAATATTTGAAACAACTATAATAGCTAATAGGTCATAGCGCTAGGCACCGAACTATTGTACCGGCAAGCCGGTTTCGATACATGCGCTTGGCAGTCCCTCTTTTAACGAATACTATTCTGTCCTTGCCTTTTTTTTTGACGGATGTGTATGCTATTCCCTTTGATTTAAAACCAGAGTATATACCGGCTCTTTGTTATAAGACAAGCTCAATTTATCTGTAACTGCCGCTTTACGGTGCAGGATAATGGAAGGAAACGAAGAACCTGATGAAAGTAACCCATTCTTGAGGCGAGAAGGCGTAAAACGGTCACCACCCGGCAATCCAAAGATCAGAGAAATATCCTGTTCGTTAACGGAAAAACGACACAACAAGAACATTGAACCACTCCATAGAGTTGACCTACAATCTTCCCCGGTAGAGCAGCCTGCCAAGAGGAAACGACAAAATATAAACAGGCACTAACCTAGCGGAGGAATGGGAAAGGAGCTAGAAACTATTACTAAGGAAGTAATAGTGAAAGTAAATGAACTGAGGATGCTTGTAAAGGCGAACTCAAATACAAAACCTGAAGTTAAAAAAGCAACCGATGAGATGTGTACATTGGCAGATGCCCTGAGAGAATATGGATAAGTGGGCAATTGACTCAACATTCTGAGAAAGAATCTAGTCCTAAAAGGAGGTCTGTTAGCAAAGAGACTAGCGCGCAGACAGGAGAATCGGAAAACGACAAAAAAAGAGTTTCTGGAAACATTACTACAGGAAATAAACAACGGTAACACCCTTGATGAATTCATAGAGGTAGAACAAAAAATATGGCCCCAAAAAGCCTTTGGTACACCGAAAGAAGGGCAAGGAAATCGCGCTGCTAACATTGACAGAATGGGACTTTGCCTGTTGCATTGCCGAAAACCTAAATCCCGACGCAGGTGTACCCAAAGCACTCCTCGAGGCGTATGCCAGGCCCATAGAAATGTCGAAACAAGACAATAGGGAAAGTGGCATACTTGAAGCACACGATGGAAGCACCGTCCGATGGCGGCGTCACCACAATAAACGACAGATATGTATATCAAATAGTTATGGAGGAAAATTCAGGGGGGCCCGTGGAGGTACAAACCATTTTTAGCTGTCTACAAACATTGAAAAAACTCATACAGCACAGCCGTAGAAATAAGATCGCTATTTATAAGCCTACCATAAAGTAAACTGGTTAACAGTGAAAAAAAGCAATTGAATTCACCTCTGCCAGTACAAATATTGAAGTGAAGATCTATAGCAATAAAGTACATACTGCTACAAACATAGAGCCGTCCAAGCTCTAAAGCTACTCGAAAGAAACAGAATTAGAATTGGACTTGTTGAACGCAGAATAAGGCCACGAATAAATCTTACCAGGTGCCACAGATGCTGGCAGATAGGATATACCGCAAAAGAGTGCAACGGACCTGTCAGACAAAAACTCTGTTTAAGATGCTGCCAAGAAGGCCACATTGCCAAACAGTGCCAAGGCGAAGAATTCTGTCCGTTTTGTTAAAGTAAGGGACACCGGGCAAATTCTGGCATGTGCCCACATTTCGAAAAAGCGCTGGCAGAGGCAAGGAAACATCAAAAAAATTCAAAATGTTGAAAGTCTTTCAATTGAATGCAATGAGATGCCGTGGGGCGCATGACCTGCTGCATGTCACAGTGTCTGAACTAAATGTTGATATCATAATACTAAGTGAGCCAAACAAAAAAATAATTAGTAATACAAAATGATATGAAGACCAAAATAAAGACACCGCAATAAGAGCCATAAACAAAACTATTACAATATTAGGCAGAGGTTGTGGAACGGGCTACTTTTGAATATGGACTGCAGAAATTATATTCTATAGCTGCTACTTTTCGCCCAACAAAAATCTTGACCACAAACAAAAGGCATTGGACGATCTGAGCGACTCCATGCGAAGCCAACGAAAACCAAAACTTATAGCCGGCGATTTTAATGCGAAATCACCATATTGGGGCTCACCAAAAAATGGATCCACATGGCGATATTGTAATGGACTGGATCTCTACCATGGACCTGTATATAAAAAACAAAGGTAATGAACCAACATTCCAGTGCAGAGAGTCCCTGTCGATTAATGACCTCACACTCACAACTAATAATTTAGCGAACAAAATAGAACACTGGAAAGTCCTACGGATGGAATCCTTAAGTGACCACAATTATATCTTTTAGACGATTAAAGACTGTCAAACGTGCATCTCCCCCAGCCAGGTACATGGGTAATAGGAGATGGTCCACCAGAACAACGCCCGCAATATTAAAAAACTTCGACCTTGAGGAACAAATTAACAAGCAACAAGACCGTACAGCAGAGTCGTTTATAATAACACTAAGCAAAGCATATGAGGCGAGATTCCCACAAAAAAGCGGTTCGTAAAACCCAGGCGTGTCTATTGGTTGAACGATGAAATCGCCTCTTCAAGGGCAGCTTGCATTGCGTCTAGACGCATATATCTGCGCAAAGGAAGAAAGAATTCAGACCCTAGCTCTCAGGAAAAAATACAGACAAGAAAATGTAACTGCCAAAAAGTCTCTCAGACAAAAAATAAATGTTTCTAAACATCTTTACTGGCAAAACTTAAGAAAAAATTAAGAAAGATACTAATATACTGCGTATAAAGTCGCAATGCGAGGGCTGAAAATAAGGCACCCAATTTTACAGGTTCCGATGGAAAAGATGTTGGAGGTAGTAGACGCACTGTTTCCCACTCATGAAGAGCCGAGCTGGGAGCAACCCAATGTAACGGATGTAGTCCCATTTACGGAAGATGAATTGCTTAGAGCCAGCCAACGTATTCGTAATGTTAGAGCTCCAGGACTAGACGAACTGCCACCTGAGGCTCTAAAAGTCGCAGTGGATAAGTTCCCAACATATGTCCTAAACGTAATGAACCATACAGCTAGCGATGAGATCTTTCCCGACGACAAACTCTTATTTCGGGCAAACTCTTGGAACACCTGATACTTTGCAGACTAAAACTAGAATTTAGATCAGTAAATAACTGTCCGAAAAAAAATGCTTTCGAGAGGGAAAATCAACAGTAGGCGCTATAACAAAAGTCATTATAGTAGCAAAAAAATCTCAAGCGAGCACACAGAGAACTAGAAAGCTATGTGCCCTTATCACTCATGAAGTAAACAATGGTTTCAACTCAATTGCCTGGCAAAACATTCTTGAGGAGCTCTCAGCAAGAGGTATCTCACCATACCTGCTACGTCTGGTAAGAAATTACCTACATAATAAAAAAGTTGTTCACCAAGAAAACAACAAATTAGTGGAGCGTGATGTCTATAGTGATGTGCTGCAGGGCTCTGTTTTGGGACCGACACTATGGAATGTCCTTTACGACGGAGTACTCAGACTAAAGCTACCGGAAGGTGTGGATATCGTGGGCTTCACTGATGACTTGGCACTTGTAGTGTCGGGGAAGACGGAAATGGAAACTACGTCCAGAGAAAAACAGGGCCATTGAACAGGTGAACAAATGTATAGAAATCAAGAAACTGAAGCTGGCACCAGAAAAGACAGAAGCAGTATTGCTAACTAGACTAAGAAAAACGAATCCATCACATTTAAAATAAAAGGAGAAAAAATAACTCCAAAGGAATTGCTAAAATATCTAGGTGTAACCTTTGACAAGAGCCTATTCTTTAATCGCCATATCACCACAGTGGCAGCCAAAACACTGAACACTGCAGCAGCGTTAGATAAATTAATGCCCAACGTAGGAGGACCCCGTAGTAGTAAGCGAAAACTTGTATGCTCGGTGGTTCACTCCACAATGGTCTACGCAGTCCCGATTTGGGCAAAGGCTTTCAGAAAACATGTGATTAGACAGAACTTGGTAACCGTTCAAAGGAAAATGGCGCTAAGAGTATGTTGTGCTTACCGGACTGTCTTAAGGGATGCTGACCTAGTGTTAGCAGGCATACCACCCATAGAACTTAAGGCAGAAAAAAGCGTAGAAGTCTACAATGGCAGATCAAACGGCGATGGCACACAGGCCGACAAAAAGGCTCTAGCGAAGGCCCGAATGTACCAGGCCTAGCAAAACCAGTGGAGTCTATCCACTAAGGGATACTGGACCAGAATCCTAATCTCTGATGTGGAGCGTTGGGCAACTAGAAAACACGGCGAAACAAATTTTTACGTCACCCAAGTTTTGAGCATACATGGCTGTGTCAAAAACTTTCTCCATAGCATCGGTAGGGCCAAAGATTGCCTCCGTATTTACTTTGGACTCACAGACAGCGTGGCGCAAACCGTTTTTGAGTGTGACAGGTGGATACCTGAAAGGGATAAATGGAAGGATAAGACTGGACATACACTAGACCCATCAACTATGGTTGAACAAATGATCTCGTCGGAGAACTTATGGGCAGATGCATCAAGCATGATCCAAGACATCATGACAATAAAAATGCTAGACGAGCGGAAAAGGAAAGAATGAGAAATGATAAAAAATGTTAATACCTGAACCCTTAATCATTGTAAAAGGAGGGGGATGTAAGGGCCACACTATGCAGCAACATCTTGATTGTTATGCGAAAAGCGATCCCAAGATGCTTGTGATATTGCGGAGGGTCCACTTGCTAAGTTAACCGTGAGGTGCTTACTACAACTCCAACATAATAAAGGCTTACAAACTACGAGCTTGGGATCGGTACCCACCCAAACCGGCTAGCATCCAGCCCGCTGGAAGGAAGAGGTTCAACAAATTTAAACCGCTGGACCTGCGACAGCCATTCCAGCCCGATTAAAATACTTAATTAAATCATATGTGAAGATAAATAGAACATTGTACATTGACGAAAGGCCTACTAAATATATGAAAGCGTCATTTGTACCAAACAGCATAATTATTTAATTTTATGTATATCACATTATAGAATATAATTGGAATTACTTTATTAAAAAAGAATATGTGAACAATGATTTAGAAAAAAGGTTGAACTCGCATAACAATGATAATGTATGTCCTGCATAACGCGATTTCATATTACTCGGAATGTATACTTAGGGTTCGCGTTATGCGGGAAATACATTATCATTATTATGCGAGTTCAAGCATTTTTCAAAATCATTGTTCACCAGGCAATTCCTCCAAACCAGGTAATTCCAATTATATTCTATAATGTGATATAAATAAAATTAAATTATTATGCTGTTTCGTACAAATGACGCTTTCATATATTTAGTTGGCCTTTCGTTAATGTGCAATGTTCTATTTATCTTCACATATGATTTAATTAAGTATTTTAATCGGGCTGAAATCGCTGTCGCAGGTCTAGCGGCTTGAATTTGTTGAGCCTCTTCCTTCCAGCGGGCTTGATGCTAGCCCGTTTGGGTAGGCACCGAGCCCAAGCTCGTAGTTTGTAAGCTTTTTCACTTATGTTGGGGTGGTAGTAAGTACTTCACGGTTAACTTAGCAAGTGGAGCCTCCGGAATATCACAAGCATCTTGGAATCGCTTTTCGCATGACTTTCAAGATGTTGCTGCATAGTGTTGCCATTACATCCCCCGCCACTTACAGTGATTAGGGGTTCAGGTACTAACATTTTTTATCTTTTCGGATTCTTTCCCTTTCTACTCGTCTAGCATTTTGATTGTCATGATGTCTTGGATCATGCTTAATGTATCTGCCCATAAGTTCTCCGACGAGATCATTTGTTTTACAATAGTTGATTTCAGGTACCCACCTGTCACACTCAAAAAAGGTATGCGCCGCGCCGTCTGTGAGTCCACAGTAAATACAGAGGCAATCTGTGACCCTACCGATGGTATGGAGAATGTTCCTGAAACAGCCATGTCCGCTCAAAACTTGGGTGACGTAAAAATTTGTTTCGTCGTTTTTTCTAGTTGCCCAACGCTTCACATCAGGGATTAAGATTCTGGTTCAGTATCCCTTAGTTGATAGATTCTACTGGTTTTGCCAGGCATGGTACATTCGTGCCTTCGCTAGATGGGTCTTTTTTGTCGGCCTGTCGGCTATCGCCTCTCTTAGAGCCTATTTGTCGGCCTGTCGGCCATCGCCGTTTGATCTGCCATTGTAGACTTCCACGCTCTCTTCTGACATAAGTTCCATGGGTGGTATGTCGGCTAATACTAGGGCAGCATTCCTAGAGACAGTCGAGAAAGCACAGCATACTCTTAGCGCCATTTTCCTTTCAACCGTTACCAAGTTCTGTCTAATCACATGTTTTCTCAAAGCCTTTGCCCAAATCGAGGTGCTTCGTAGAGCATTGTGGAGTGAACCACCGAGCAAAGAAGTTCGCATTGGGCAGTAATTTATTCAACGCTGCTGCAGTTTTCAGTGCTTTGGCTTCCATTGTGGTGATATGGCGATTAAAGAATAGGCTCTTGTGAAAGGTAAAACCTAGATATTTTAGCGATTACTTTGGGGTTATATATATATATATATATATATATATATATATATATATATATATATATATATATATATATATATATATATATATATATATATATATATATATGCGTCAGTATGCGTCTTTATGCATCAGTATGCGTCTAACCGTTGACCCGCACGGACGCATATATCTCTTGAGAATGGCGAATGTTAGTTCGCCGAAACGTCGAGAATCCGGTTCTTTTCAGAACCAACCCTCAACATCAACGCGGAATCCCCGAGAAAACAATACAACACAGGTATCTATCCGCGAAAACCTCAAATACAACATTATAAACCTCCACGGGGAGGAAATTTACCACCTCACCCGTAGTTTCGAGAAACTACGGACAAAGCGCTCTCAATTATTATGCGATTTAGCATTTTTACGTCGCATACAGATTATCGTAGAGATACAGACATAACACCCGTCTGTATGAGGCTGTCACACCAAAATCCGACAGCCAGGTCAAACAAAATACTACACAACGCAAGCCAAGCTTTGCTTCGGGACGAAATCCAAACCAAACGACAGAAACTTGACAGCATCAGTCAAAATCCTGACAACCCACATAACTCTAACCACTACGCTACACCCTCTCCTCTGGCAACAGATAGACTTAATATCTACCAACAGAGCCGAACAGAATAGATTATTAGTTACCAATAGACAGAAAGAAAAATACAACCTTCTCAGACGGAGACAGAAACCTGCACCAAAACCACTCAACATCGACAAAGTGGTTTACAATCTTTCAGACCAGTCCCTTGACGAACCTACCAAAACCGTACTGGCCAAGGGTTTTAACTTTGCAATAGCACCAACTCGCCTTCCCAAAGAAGACATAATCACTGGTGTCGAGACTGCTATTTCACAACTCCCTGCCACATTAGCCGAGACAATAAGACAGGAAACATGCCACATTTTAAGATCTGCCAAACCACCGACAAGAAACATCTCATACAAGGAATTCAAAGCCCTCAAGGCACTAAGGGAAAACAACAGCATTGTGGTCCTACCAGCTGACAAAGGAAATTGCTCTGTAGTCATGAACAGTGCTGACTATAAACAAAAAATGACCACAATCTTAGATGATCCAGCTTATCTGCCCAGTACAACGGACCCCACAACCTATCTTGAGAAAACTACCAGACAAAAGATCCTAAGCTCTAGCATTGACAAGGAAACAATGAATTATCTTATACCAAGGGAGAAATCTTCACGGTGTCCCAAGATATATGGTTTGCCAAAGATCCACAAAGATGGAGCCCCACTACGACCAATAGTAAGCTCCGTTGGTTCACCGGTCCAACTTCTTGCGAAACATTTAGCAAAATGTTTACAACCATACGCCGAAGATTGTGATTCCTATGTCCGCAATGCTGAACACTTCATAGACATACTGAAAAATCACCAACTCCAGCCCGGCCACCTCCTTGTGAGCTTTGACATTGTATCTTTATTCACAAAAGTACCGGTCCCTGAGGCCTTAAACATCATAAGATCAAAATTAAAACCAGAAAAGTACATATCAGATCTGGCAGAACATTGTTTAAAGAATACATACTTTAGGTACGGTGGTCAAATATACAAACAAGTCCTAGGAGCACCAATGGGTTCACCTCTATCCCCAGTAATAGCCAACATATTTCTTACAGATTTTGAGGAAAAGGCAATCTCATCAGCCACACTTAAACCTACACTCTGGTTAAGATATGTTGACGACACATTTGTAATCTGGCCCCATGGCAGACCAGAGCTGGACGAATTCCTTACCCATCTTAACTCCCAACACGACCAAATTAAATTCACAATGGAGATCAACGACTTCCTTTCTTGGATGTTTTGGTACAGAAGAGACCTGACGGCACCTTGAGTCACACTGTGTACCGGAAACCAACCCATACAGACAGATATCTGAACACTTCTTCGCACCATCATCCCAAACAACTAGCATCTGTAGTAAACACTCTTACCACCCGATCAAAAAGACTAGCCGACCAGCTGAACTTACCAAAAGAATTGAGGAACTTACGAGAAGCTCTTTCTTCAAATGGATATCCAAACAGCTTAATATCCAGAGCTTTTCGTCGTACACAGAACAGTAGCCAGAGAACTGAAGAACGCCAGAAGCCCGTTAGCACAGCATACCTACCATATGTTCATGGATCAACTGACAAAATCTCCAGAATTCTTAAAAGACACAACATCGACACCATTTCCAAACCTAACCAGAAAATATCCTCCATGCTACGCAGCGTTAAAGACCCCATCCCGTTAGAATCCCATGAAATTTACGAAATACCTTGCGGAACATGTGAACGAACCTACATTGGACGTACCAATAGAAAAATATCTGCTAGGATTCAAGAACATCTAGTTTCAGTCAGACACAGAGACAAAGTTTCATCGGCACTTGTCCAACACACAAACACCGGTCACTGGATGGACTTTAGAAATTCAAGGACTCATGCACAGATTAGCCACGAAATGTCACGAGTATACAGAGAAGCCATAGAGATAGAAAAACGAGACTACTGCATGAACACGAGAGACGATTCCTTGAGACTGCCCCCAGCATGGCGACCGATCATATCCACCCTCAAAATGCAACCCCAGACACCCCAGACTCATGTACGACCAACAAGACAAACAAACAACCGAACCGAAGCACCGCACACAACGCGCATGACCCGAAGCCAGACAGCTATAAGTAGTCGCACCGCACGAACGAGCTCTCAGTATGCGTCTAACCGTTGACCCGCACGGACGCATATATCTCTTGAGAATGGCGAATGTTAGTTCGCCGAAACGTCGAGAATCCGGTTCTTTTCAGAACCAACCCTCAACATCAACGCGGAATCCCCGAGAAAACAATACAACACAGGTATCTATCCGCGAAAACCTATATATACTAACGTGAGTCTCAAGTCTTGGAATCTTGCCACTCTTGCCATGAATTTGAAGAAGTAGGTCATTTCTTAATTCACTCACATTAAATTAAGCAAATTATCAAATTTCATTTTTAAGTAGCTGTCAGTGGTCTTGAGGTTATGTCGCATTGTATTTAATGTTAAGTTCAATAATTTCATTAGCTATAAATAAAACGACTTCTCATAAATTTAACACTGATTTATTTTATAGTGTTTGATGATGATGAATGTGTTCATTCATGGGTCCATTTTCATGAATACACAAATTAATTCGCCGTTTTATGTTATCGAAAACATTTTGTAATACTGTGTCTATCACTTATCTCTTCACATTTTCTTATTACATTGTTTCGCTGATTTTCTACTGTATGTACTGGACTGCTGAATACAAAATTTTGTTTTTTTTTTTTTGAAAAATGGAAAAAGAAAAAGGTCCAGAGGAGTTAGATCACAAGAACTTGGTGGAAATCGGCCTTTGCTTATTAGCTTGTCGTCGAAGAATTCATGAAGATAATTTAATTTTTCACGGGCAATGTGCGATCTAGCAGAATCTTGTTGAAAGAAGCCATTTTGGAGTTTATCATCATGAAGTTCGATAATAAATTGTTGCAAAATAGTGGCTCTATAAGTGGCAGCGTATAAATTACCATAGAAATATATTGGACCGATAATTCTGCGCCATGGCATTGCTAAACACACACTAACTTTTATTGGATGCAGTGGGGTCTCTCTAAAAAAATGTGGGTTGTCAACAATCTACATGCGCATGTTTTGGGAATTAATGTATCCGTTTAGATGAAACCAGGCTTCATCAGTGAAAAATGTTAAATTTACCATTCCGTCGTTAATATTTTCTTTGAACCACCGACAGTATGCCAGTCTTTTATTATAATCGAGTGGTAAAAGTTTTTGGTACATTTGCAACTTATATGGATATATGTAAAGATATTGACGAATAATCCTGTGAGTGGTAGTACGACTTGAATTCAACTGTTGTGCTAGTCTCCTAATTGAAGTGGTAGGTTCGTCTTGGATTGCATTTCTGATGTTGTTTATAATACTCTCATTATTAATACGAGGTCCTCCACTTTTTGATTTGTTGTTAATGTTACCAGTACTTCGAAAGCAATCAATTGATCGTAATATCTGCTTTAGAAACTGATTCCTATTAAATACAGCCATAGGAAAACGTTGACTAAATTCTTCAATGCACGGGTCGATACTGTATTCCCATTCACAATTTCCCAGGCGTCTACCATTACGAAAATAACTTTCGACAATAAAAGTTTTCTGCTCTTTTGTAAGCATTTTTAAATTAAAAAAATTAAGTAAGACCGTTAGAAATTTATATTAACTACTGACAGCTACTTAAAAATGACAGTTGATCATTTGTTTAATTTTATTTGTGTGAATTAGGAAATTACCTGCTTCTACAAATTCATGGCAAAAGTGAATTCCAAGAGTTTTGGGACTCACGTTATATATGTTTAGTAAAATAGGTATCAGACAAGGAGAAGGCCTGTCCCCGCTACTCTTCAATGTGGCTCTAGACAAAGTGATGAAAGACACACACACAATCAGGAAGGTCCAAAGACAAAGTAGAAATCGCATGTTTAGCTTAGCAGGCGATATAGCAATACTCGCTGGGAATGAAGCGATAGCAATCAAACAGATAGAAGTCCTCAAAGAATGCGCAGAAAAAGTTGGACTAAAAAAACTCTCCTTCACAACAACAGAATTCATTTGCACAAAAATCAACATACAAAAATTGAATACGAAATACAGTAAAATCAAAAGGGATCCCATTTCAAATACCTTGGAGAAATGTTAGAACCTCAAGGAGGAGAAAAAATAGCGCAAAAAACTAGACAACAGAAAATGAGGAGGGCCTTCTTCAAAACACGAAACATCTACAACAAATAATGCCTGTCACTACACACAAAAGTTACACACTACAACACTACACACTACAACACTGTAGTGAAACTAGAATCACTAATGCCAGTGGGACGCTTACACTCCACACAAAAAGAGATCTCGAAAATCTTCTAAAACAAGAAAGGAAAATCGTGAGAAAAATGTTAGGCCCAAAACAAACAGAAGAAGAATACAGACTACACACCAGGAAAACAACAGAAAAAATATCCAACCTCGCTTTAGACACATTTATGGACACATCCACAGATTACCCGAAACCAGGATCACCAAGCGAGTCCTCACACACATACAGGGAGTCAAGACGACAACTCCATGGATAGTCCAAGTAAGAAAAGATCTGGAAGAAGCACAAATAAACATTACAGAAATAGAAAATAGAGAAACATACAGACATAAGGTTAACAAATGGGAAGTGATGTCAGAGGATGAGAAGCCCAAGGACACCGATACAAAGTGGACGGAAGAAAGGAAGAGGATCCGCGGAGAAAAATTGAGGAAAGTGTCGGAAAATAGAAGGAATAGCATCAGCAAATGAAAATTAAGTCAAGTTTAAATTACCATCGAAATATATTGGACCGATAATTCTGCTCCTTGACATTGCTAACCACACACCAACTTTGATTGGACGCAGTGGGGTGATGACACAGTGGGGAGCTTTGCGTGATCCCATAGGGTCCCACATATATATATATATATATATATATATATATATATATATGTATATATATATATGTATATATATATATATATATATATGTATATATATATATATATATATATATATATATATATATATATATATATATATATATATATGTATATATATATATATATATATATATATATATATATATATATATATATATATATATATATACAGGGTTATGATAAAGTAATGCACAAAATTCATAAAACACACTATGTTTATTTTTTAAAAAAAATGCAAAAACACGTCAAATAGTTTATTTTGTTGCAAGGGGTCTTGTTCCAAGGGGTCACCAAAAAAAAAAACGAGAAAATTAATAAAAAACGAAATAAACTTAATTTTAGTAATCTTTTAAATTAACTAAACAGTCCATTAAACCAAAACTATTTCTTACAGGACTTCTTCAAACTGTGTCCCGTTCACTATCTGACATAGGCCAAGACGATGGCAGACCTGATTTATAGAGTTTTCGATCATCTGCGAAGTTATACGAGTCATTTCATGTCTAATTCGTTCCATTAAGTCTCTAAATTGTCTGGCCGGTTAACGTAAACCCGACTTTTTAAATGTCCCCACAGAAAAAAAATCAAGGGGCTAAGATCAGGTGACCTAGGTACCCACTCCATTGGTCCCAGTGTTCCAATCCACCTTCCTTCAAAATGGTTATCTAGAAACCTTCGAACATTAAGACCATAATGTGGTGGTGCACCATCTTGTTGGAAACAAATACTGGGATCCAAGTTTTCCCTATTATTTGGATCGAGAAATGCCGCAATTCGGGCCGGAAGCACTGCCATACGAAGATGTTCCAAATATCGCTCAGCTGTTAAATTCCCGCGAAAGAAGTAAGGACCAATAAATCTTCCCCTGACGATTCCTACCCAAACATTAATTTATTGGGGGCGCTGGGTGTGTTTTGTCTGAATCCAGTGGGGATTTTCCCGAGCCCAGTAGCGACAATTGTGTCGATTTACTGTACCACTTAAATAAAACGTTGCCTCGTCTAAAAATACTACACTATTAAGCAAATTTAAATTTTCGTCACAAAGCCTCATGAAGATTTCACAAAATTCCGGACGTCTGTCCGGATCATCTTCTGAGAGTTCGTGAACAAGTTGAACTTCGTATGGGTGCAGTTTTTCTTTTTTAAAAAACTTTACTACAAACGACTGACTAACATTTTCTTGGAAGGCAATTTCTGTTGTAGTTGCGTGAGGGTTGTCTTCTAATGGCAGCAAAATATCTAACTTTGCATCGTCGCTTATTTCTGGTCTTCCAGATTTTGGAGCATCCCTAACGCTTCCCGTTTCATTGAATTTTGCAACAATTCTGCTTACTGTGCTTCTAGCTATTGGAGGTCTTTCAAAGTGTGTTTCGTTAAATAAAGCACATGCTTCTTCATGACTTCGAAGTCTATCGTCGTAACCTACCATCATTAGAATTGCTATCCTTTCTCTTTCGGTTAAAGGAGCCATCATAATAAAATTGGTATCACACTAATTGTAAGACTGACACTGACAAACAGTTGTTTTATTAAAACAATTGAATAAAAATGATAAAAACAGATGTTCTTACTAGGTAACTTTAAGTTTTAATTCTTTTAATATTTAGTTTTTTTCATAAATTCAAAATCAAGTTTATTTTGTCTTTTAACCTAACCTAACCTAACCTAACCCTGTATATATACATATACATATATATATATATATATATATATATATATATATATATATATATATAAAATGATAATATTGAAGCGTTTAGAATTGAGCGAGATAAATGTGCGCTAGGCGTTATGATATTGTATTTGACATTCTATTATCATTTCAATTCCTATTTATATAAAACTAACTGGCAACACATAACTTTTCTTAAAACAAGTTCGTTTCCTGACATCTGCCATTTAACGTTTGACCATTCAAAACGGGTTTCATTGATTCTTATTGTAACAAGGCTCTTATCTGCAAGCCCCTTTTGTAGTATCTTTTGTACTATCAATCGTAACTCGCTTACATATTTTTTTCAATCTAGATAAATAAAAGAAATGATTAATATTGTATTCATCTAAATTCACATCACAAAGTTAACGAGATTGCAAGAAAAAAAGTCGGTCTATAACAAATTAAAACATTCTTGCTGAACTTTATAAATCCAATTTCGCAATCGGGAGCAGCTAGCAAAATGTAAGTTACATATTTGTAACCAACAGAAAAAAATACTTACTGAATCATTTTTGTCAATAACTTGATCAATTCTTCTATAACTCAATAAATAACTATGTTATCAAAATAAGCTTTTTGCATTTTGCGGTTTTCAGGATGCCATAACTTTTGGACGAATCATTATAGAGACCATTTTTCCACTTCTTATCCCAAAATTAGTCGGATGACGTCTAATAACATTGAAAATTTAATAATTTTTTCACATCTATTATCAATTACTTCTACGTTTTTTTAAACATTTTTGTTTATTCGTTGGTTAGGGTTTGAAAATTAAACTTTACATAGATGATTTTTTATTTAAACGAATTGCAAATTTTAAATTTGTATTTTAAAATTTTTGTTTTTTTTGTAAATATAAGGAAATTCTAGTTTTATTAGAAAATGAAGAAATAAATTCAACGTTTGGATACCGTTCAAACGTTATGGATTATTGAAATAATGAAAATAAATCTATTTGTCGTTATTTATTTAAATTGAGCATTGAGAAGTAATCGAGTGCGGGAAATTCCATTATCGAAAAGATCAACAACTTGTGATTATGTGCGAAATCTGTTGAGTCGCTGGGAACTATGTATGCATCGCATCTTAATAGGTGATGTAAACGGGGTTTCCAGTACTTTAAAACATTTCTTGCAAGATGAGAAAAAGAAGTGCAGGAAGTACATTCAACGGTCAAAATGGTTTTACTTAATGAAACTGAAACAAAACTTCAATATTGCTCCTCCTTGTAATGACTAGGATATAACAATTCGATCTTACAAGATTAAAAAAAATGACCAAAGTTCCTTGTCGCGATTGCACAACCGCGGTACAATCCTCATTGAAAAATGATCTTTATAAAATTGGACACATACTTTGGAACAAATAAAATTACTAAATCACTTATTTTGGAAGGGAGGGAGTAATACATTTAGGCCTTCTAAAAGACTTTTTTAGACTTTCGGTAATTTTAAATTCAAAATCAATATAAATTAATAGGACTGAATGACATTTGCTACTAATCTAGCATAAGCCGAACGAATAAGAAGGAAGATGTAGAAGGCTGAAAGACACAAGCAAGAAACTATCCGCATCAGAGAGCAGGACATGAATAACTATGGCAGAAAAGAGGGGAGAACTTGAAGGGAAAGACGAAATGGACGCGTAGGCTCATACCAAATAAAAAATTTGGCTAAACCGGGAGCATGGTGAAGTGGACTATTACATGACACAATTTTTGACATGGCATGGATGTTTTGGCCACTACCTTAAAAGGTACAAACTAGCAGAAACGGCGGACTGTTATTACTGTGGGGAGGATGGTACAGCGGAGCATACAGTCTTCGATTGTCCAAGATTGGAGCGCAAAGGAAACAAATGACGGAAAGCATAGGCGAAAGAGTAACTGCGGAAAATGTTACTGGGTATATGCTGGAGAGTGAGGAAACATGGAGAACTATAACAAAAAAATTAACGGAAATAATGAAAACGAATGAAAACGACGAAAGAGGTGAACGGGACAAATAGACAGGAAAAAATAGACGAAACAGCTTTTGACTGCTACAAGAAATTAACGTACGATGTTGCAATAAAAAAAACAGTGTGCTATCTACTTCAACCAAATGCATTTTACGAATGTCCGATTCAAACCAGATAAACATATTACTCTTGGTCTGTTACTTTAACCCACATTAATCAATTTTTAATGTACATTTAACAATTTACTTGTAGTTTCGTTTTACTTTAAAACATAGCAAATTACTTGTACGATTAGTTTAAAAAAATGCAATCTATCTCTAGAAATTTAAGTCGTACTGATGTGTCGCAGTCCTTACTTTGTCCGAAGAAAGGTATTCTTGTCGCGCTTTCACTCACAGATTTGAAGTGAACCACGCAACCATTTCTCGGGACATCCAAAGTTTTAGAGAAAACGTCGACGTGACCAAGTACTACCACCGCTGTAGAAGATCGTTTACTTCCAATGCGTGCATGAAGATGTCCAAAGACAACTTTCAGTAGCACATGATGTGCAGGTTAGCATTAATATGAAGGAAGTCTGATTCCCAGCTACTGGCCCAAAGTTGACTTCAGACTACCGCAGACACAGATTGGATTTATCTAGAAACCACTTGAATTGGGAAAAGGAAGATTACAGTCGCACTTTGTTCAAAGACGACTCCAGATTTTTTTGGAGAGTTGTGCGCATTCAAGTTTTTAGACGTTCACATAAATGAATGCTCAAATTTTGCCCCTAGTTTATATAGTAAGAGACACATTATGAATATCTTATAACAGTATGTTTTCGCTAGAGGGCGGATTATATGCACCAAAAAAAAACGAAATATATGGGTTTGTTTACAACATATCTATGTAACAATTGATAATCAAATGTTCAAAATTGTCAACAGAAATTTTTGTCTCCTATCTGAAAACACATGTTTATAAATCGAAAAATTTCTTTTAATATCTACAGAAGTAATTGGTGCATTTTTCATTTTTACAATTATGTCTAAATCAAAATTAAAAATAATGTCTCAACTATTTCGCCTTTTAAAATTTTCTTGATATATTTTAATTTTAAAAATCCCTCATTATATTGTATTACTGCTTTGTATTTTTTGTGTATAGATTCACCTACTCTACCTTTAACTTTTTAAATTCTGCTATAATTTCAATTGATTCTTTGCCTTAAGAAATGCAGGGTGATGGATTCGTAATTTTAACATTTTTTTTTTTGCAATTTTCGAAAACGGCGCTGGAATAACTGATTTCGAGAACTATATCTATAAAACCTGCAAAATTATCAGCATAAAAATTTGATCCATCTAACCATGTGCCCCATCTAGTAATTATAAGTTCAGGAGGCAATTAAACATTCGGAAGTTGCTCCTTATAAAAATTGAACTCTCAAAGGAGCTTTTAAAAATATTTGACATTAGTAATTAAATCGCTGACAACGAAATATAGATTCCTAATATCTTCTGTTACACGATTTAGACAGTGAGCTAAACAGGTTGTGTGAATAATGTTACAATAAAAAAAAATGAACTGCTTTTATCACGTCTAACAACATAAGTAAAAGTTTTTCACAGGGTAAAAAGAAATGTGATAAACCTTCTTGTACATATCGGGTAATTGTTAAATGATTAGTTTTGTTGTTTCGATGAAATTAAATATAATTTTCCAAAATGGTGTACATGAAGAATTACCATTAACAAATGGGCAATATAACGGCCACATTTGTCGGTACTTTCATCTACGATCAAATACACAAAATTATTGCAGAGTAGTTGTCTAATTTCCAACATTGTTTGAATGTAATAAGAATTTAGTTTTTTTTTAAAAAACCTAACCTAACCTACATAACTTTTTTTTAATGTTCTCTCGTCAGGTATATTACCTTTACAATATTTTTATAAAAACGATCTTAAATCAACATGATTCTTTTTCCATATATATATATTAGTAATTTTGTGGGTGTCAAAGTTACGTATAGTCGGTACGTATCTCCAGAAAAAAAATGTAATAACGACTTAAATATGCAAGAATATGCAGCTTTTGGTAAAATATGCAAGAGCATGCCCAAATATGCAATATATGCAATTACCAATTAGCGTTAATTAGCTCTAATCAATGTAATTCGTCCACATAATTAACTATATTTATATATATGCAAAAAATATAATATATGCGCTTTGCATATAATCCGCCCTTTAGTTATGGCATATGTCCCATATATCGGAGACAACTTCTGATGAATGCACGACAACGCTCAGGTCCGCACAGCCAGAACTGTGTAAGAATACCTAGACGCTGTTGGTACTCCTGTTATTCAATGGATACCCAGAAAGCTAGTATCGATTGTAATTCAATTGAGCACTTCAGGGACATTCTCGGTAGACAAGTACTATTCCTTTAACCACCCCATGTAACTTTTAATTACCTAGGAAATTCATTTGTGGAAATATGGGATAATCTTGAACAAGATCAGTTAAGTGTGTTAATTTCAAGAAAGGACCATCTTTGCCAAGTTGTCATAAAAAGTCAAGGCAGAAACAAAGAAAATTGTTTAGTTTTGGAATTGGAATTGTTTTTTTTTAATTCTTGTACAAATTATTGTTAAATTGCGTTGATTGCTGTTAATTGAGATAAAATATGATTTATTTAATTTTAAGCATTATCTGTGATGAAATGTACTTCATTATGTGCAATACTTCAGACAATATTGCGATTGTTAGTTCTGATACGTTAATTTCTTGGAGCAGCATGGAGCAACATGGAGCTTTGACACTGCACTGCTTGGAGAGTTTTAAAAACAAACAAATTCCATCCATACCAAATCTCTTTACACCAGAAACTTGAACAGCGGGATTTTCAAGATATTGGCAAATCAAGGGATTGGCACAAATTTCAACAACAATTTCAGAAAATGTTGTACAACAATCTCACAAACTTTAGGCACAATTTTCACTGAATTTCTGTAATTATTGCTTCGAAGAAAATTTAATCGCAACCGACAAGCGCACGCGAATAACTAAAAACGTACAGAATCGTGTTCAAACTCGTCTCATTTGCACTCATTACGCTCGATTCGACGCGATTTTTTTACTTTTTTGCACCCCCAATGCCAAGAAACGAACGAAACACTACAAATCTCTGACTCTTGTACTCTTTACTAAACAGACGCGCGCTCAAATTAATAAAACAAGAGCATATTCGACAATACAACTTCCAACCTTGACTATCCACCACGTTTAAATTGAGTCCTTTTCAAATTGAAACTCAAAAGTTTTAAGTTTTCATTCATTTCCTTAAAGTCTTGACCTAAAGCTATAATATTTAGTTATAAATAGTTTAATGCTAAATTTTGCAAAGTTTCATCTATGTAAACAAAAAAGTTTAACTTGTTCCGCGTATTTTTTTTCCTATGCTTTTAGAGTGGGACACAACACAGTACTTGTAATATGAGAAATTCATGTTTTATTAGATAAAACGAAATTATAGTAAGTACTGTCTTACACAAACACCATTGTTTTGGTTCGTTTCGCACTAGGTGACGTCATTCAAGGCGCCATGACAGTACTGACGCGTTTTCGACGTAACTTTAAATTGTTACGTTAAATTTTAAGTAGGTTTTAAGGTACAGTTTTAACCAATATTTCAAATTTAGTCAACTAGCCTATATCACCGAATTTTAATTATTAAATGTAGATTATTCAGTTCATTCAGATGACCGATTTTTAGAAGTAGATTATTCAAACGAAATCTTTCTATTTGGCAAGGATTTCTCTAGATTTAATTATGTCATCAAATCTGAGAAATCTGAGTATCAACTCATAGGTAGACGTAAACTTTGTCTACTTATATAAACTGAATAAAGAAGGAAAGACTAGAAAATTTAGTGAATTATTTAAAAATAACTTAAATGAATCAAAAGTACTTAAGATAATTGTAGATGTTAAAAATAGAAAAAGAGCAAAAATGTATTAATACATATTGTGCATAAAGCCGTAGTATTGTCTATTTAATATTAGTTTCCTTTTCAGCATGCACTTATGTTTGGAGAGTACTTGAGGTTCTAATCCAAATGAATAAATTTTGTTGTTAATATGGATGTGTTCCGGTTACTGTACATTCCGTTGAAACTAATACAATATTAAAACGAGGTAATTAAGTAGTTAGTGCGTAGAGTTTTATAATTATTGTATGAAACCTCTGTGTAGAGTAATTGTCGATGGTATTAATAAATAATTTGCTAATTGTGAAAATAATTAGTATTTAATATGTTGTTTAGGGATTAATCATAATAAAGCCTTGGTTACTAGGCCGACTGTAGATAATACCGGGCCTCAGAAAAAGGTTTTCCCATATTTTTAGGCGTTTTCCATTATGAATGATCCATCGATAAAACGAAGATCGGTATTTATCGTTCTTTTAACTTATTTGTTAATTTTAAAGCTTTTGTTCATTCACAACCGATTAGTATAAAATTATAAACACGCTATATAGAAAATTAAAAAATCTTGTATTTTGCTCTTATGAGACAATGTATCTAATCTAATCTTGTTCGAGTCTTATCTATCTAGTATGTAGAAATGAATAAAATAAAATAAAAATGTCGAAACTATAATCTATCTAGATTTATTTGTTTAATCTTGACTGTTTATAGCAGTGGTGCGCAAACCGTGGAATTTTTTTTGGTCGTCAAATTCATAAAAATCAGGTAGCAGTAAAATAATGAAATAATGAAATATAAACAAATTTGAAAAACGTTAAAAAGTTATGACATCGTGGAATTTGCGGAAAATGCGAGAAAATACAATTTGGTAGCCGTTTCCGTTCGCGAGATATGACTTAATATATTTGCAAAATCGAGAAAAATGTCGCGAAATTTGGTCGCGCTAGCAGAGAACTGGCAAATTATTTTGTGTTTTTTAAGGAAAACTAGGAAGTGCGATGCCCCAATCCGTTTCTAATTATCCACAACCGTTCTCGAGATATTGACTTATGAAGTTCTGGAAAATTTGAATTCAGAATTTCGCAATAAAAAAATTTATCTTGCCAAGTAATTTACATTACAATCTAGTTTTATTAAGCCAAAAATGCACTTTTTTCAAATTGGGGGTTGAATATTTTTCTACACTCTAACTCTGAAATCGAATATGGCACAATAGTAAAAATTGCAGTTAGGTTCCCGTTACAAGAAAAACGGGTTTTACCATTTTCTAGCTGAAAATCTAGCTACAAATGCAAGATACTTATCTAAAAAAATGCAGATGATAGAGATGTGAAAATTGGTATTTAAATTCTTCTTTAAACATGAAGAAATGCGTAAAAAATAATAATATAAAAAATAATGCCCATTTTCAGATCCACGATGATCCATTCAGATTCAGATCGCGGCAGACATTTGAGTAATAGTTTATAATAAAATAAGGAATATGCATGTGATTTAAATTTACTTGATTTTTTTAACGCCGATACCATTATGTTTCTCATTTAGTTTGAATTTAATGCCATAAAACTTAAATCAAAGAGTCCAAAATATGCGAGCGAAATTCAAACTTGCGAAACGCATCAACATTGGTCGTAATGGTATGTGACGTGCACGTTGACATTTATCGGCGTCAGTGTAGGTAGGGTGGACTATACCCCTCGATTGGGACTTTGTCAAACAAAAAGTGGAACTTTATCTGGTGTAATATGGTGTAATGACTTTATCTGGTTATAATAGTGTTTTTGCATTCCGGTAATATACAATATCTATAAAATGGTTGTTTAGCCTTTTCCATTATCCAAATAGCAAATTCAAACTGAAAATCCTTAACTGTCTATGCAAATAGGCGATGCAACACTGAATGTCAAGTGGTATGCGACGTCATCCAAAGCGCGCGACAAATGGGACCAAACACGTCAAATTTAATTCGTATTTTATATATTATTTTGAAAATTAATTGAAACATTTTTAACAGTATTTATATTTTTTACTATGTTAAGACGATGTAAAAAGTGAATTAAGCATATAAAAAAAATTGATGCATATTCCCTATTGCAATTTAAATGACAAATTGACAAATAGAAATGTAAATGGTTTGTTGACTCCGTACATAATCATACTATTGTATTTCTGATGCAATCTTACGTTATGTGTGGATGTCAAAATCTATATCGGGAAGTACATGGACAAATAGCTGACAAAATTCTAAATACTGTCAATGATTGTGAAGTAACAAGAAGCTAGTGACATATTTCAAAGCTCAAACCGCTTAACCTACGAAACTTTAAAGACGAAGTCTACATACACACTCGGTAAGGTTTAACAAGAATTGAAAATTGTTACAAGGGCCAGATAAAATCAAGTTGAAGCGGCATCTGAAGCGGCCCATACACTATACTATAACTTGTTGTATAACCAAGTCTTCTAACGGGTTGTAACTGTAGGCCCTACACTGTTATACCAAGTCTTCCAACATTAGTTTTGAGGTGAAATTTGATCTGTGCTAGTTGCGCTGCAATAATATTTCTTGGTCACTTAAGAATTCATCTAAATACCATAATGTTGGTTCCTATACATTAACTCTTGCACCAGATTTTTCACTTTTTTCCATCTTTATCAGTTCTCTACCATAACAAGTCCTCATATTGTTTATTCTATTTTTTTACATCATCTAAAGATGCATTTTCATCAATTTCCTTTAAATTAGCTAAAAGCGTTTGCCATGCTTTATAACATTTGTTTTTTTGCACTTTTTACTTGCTAAATTTCAGGTAAACTTCGGTATACAGTCTTCCCTAAAATGTAAGGGATTTCGACTTATTCGTGACGATTAGTTTCGCTGTACATATGCGCTGTACAAATGTACATATCCTCGCTTAAGCGAGGATATGTACATTTGTTTATACAGAATAATCTTGATAATCCAACACATATGGGACCAGACAACCGCCGGATTCTCAAAAAAATCCTGTTTATTAGGATTAAAACAAAAAATAACTATTTTACATATTTAATACAATGTACAATTGTATTTCAGAAGGAATAAAATTTGTATCTATAGAGGTAAACATGTACATACAAAACATATGTACAAACTTAGAATAAATGTGCATCTTCCCGAGAAATCCCGAGAAATTGAAATCAAAGTTACGAGTCTCTCAAAAATTGATCGTACCGTTTTATAGAAAATTTGAGAGGTTTAATCTGCATGCAACGGCACAGTATCAGACATAGTTCTAATCTGCATATAATTTAGAATATTTTAGAAAAAGATTCAGTCGACGCCTCTCCTATTTTTACATATTGTATATCAAGTGACACAGAATTTTATACAGATTACGCTCGTATAAATCATTATGCAATTTAGTTTACAAAAAGTTAAGAAATCTTAAAAAGTAATCACTCCTCCAGCGGAACGATGGCTGGTTAGCTGGTATTTTTGAATTAAGAGCTTCCTAGGAATATGATATATGTTTTCCCACTAACTTTGGGATGCTGCATAGATTGGCAGAAACTATAAGTCTCTGTTATGAGCCGCTCGAAAGTTATGACATCGTGAAATCAGCGGAAAATGGGAGAAATTGTACTTCCTTAAAATCATTATTTACCGAGTGAATGTGAAATTTCAAACTGAAAGTTTTTTGGTTATAAATATACAAATTACATTTTGCTAGCCGCTTCCGTTCGCGAGATATGACATGATATAATTGAGAAAATCTGGCGAAATTTCGCGAAAAATGTCACCCGATAAGAGAACTTGGATACTAATGCATATTTTTAAGGAAATCCAAGGGCATCTGAAGGGAAATTACCTCTTGAAAACGATGCCACAATCCGTTGATAAATCTCTTTATTTTACATTATTTTATATACATATATATATATATATATATATATATATATATATATATATATATATATATATATATATATAGGTGGAATAAATATATTTATTTTTTTTGCGATTTTTTCGGAAAATTTGAAGACATTTTCTTCAGATTATCAAAAGAAAATGGAAATGCTGAACACGAGTTTCCAGTTTATTTCGTTCAAATCCTCAAAATGACCACGATATAGGCTAATTTACAATTTCTAGCCATTTTCTCTCACTTATTGCATCTTTTGAGAGAAAGTTTATGGAAATCGGTTAAACATTGCCGGAAAAGAGTCCACCAGCGGATCAATGGCTGGTTCGATGGTATTTTTTAATTAAAAACTTTCCAGGAACATGATATATGTTTTTCGACTAAGTTTGGGATGGTGAATTATAGGTAAAAACTAGAAGAGCCTGCGATAAGCCCTTCAAAAGTTATGACATTGTGAAACTTGAAAATGCAAGAAAATGTACTTCCTTAAATTCATTATTTCATGTTTTCCCTGCTGGTTGTAAATATATACATTACATTTTGATAGCCGCTTCCGTTCGCGAGATATGACTTGATAAAATTCTGCAGGCATGCCGCAATCCGTTTATATTTATCTGCAACCGTTTTCGATGTGAAGTCGAAATCTGTAGCACTAAAATTGTGAAATGTCCCATCTGCATAAAGTTGCACTAAAGGACGAGCAAACACGAGTGTAGATGTGAGTATCACACCCCTTCCTCGAACTCGCGCCTCGTGTCTGTATCCTTCTGGAGCTAAGTTAGCCAAGGCGGAGTAACTTGACTACACTCTCGTTCTTCGCTCAACTTCGTGCTACTTCGCGAGAGTGTAGAACGGGCATTACTAGTTAGTAATTTTGACACGGAGGCGCTGAACGTTTTAACCTTAATGTGTTAAGAATTATTTTGTCAAAATTATAATTTTTGAAAATTATCGGTACGAAACAATTATTTTTTTGTAGATTTTTGATAATTTAGATTATGGATAACGAAGAAATCGAATCTACACCTTCAGAAATTGCCGAAACTGCAAATCATTTAGTGACAAACTTGTTATCGATGAAATCTAAAACATATTATACATATATATTTGAATACATATAATGATTTCTTAAATTGGCGTAGTTTTATATTATATTATTATTATATTATATTATTTTTAGGCGCTTATTTTTCTGAAAAATCCAGTAATTGCAAAGAATCGACCTTATGGTCGCATTATACAATGTTAAAGGCACTTTTAATATTAATAAGAATATCGATATTAGAAAGTTCACAAAATTGATTACCTTCTTTAAACGTACATCAGAAAATTATAAACTCAAAAAATAAAAAATACTAGGAGTACTATTTATTTTAGAAGAATTTGAAAAATTTATCTATGAAGCTCCGGATAACCAATTTCTAATGATGAAGGTAAGAAAATAATAGAAATTAAAAAGAAAATAAAAAAATTTAATTAATTAAATTTATAAAATAAACTAAATTAGGTTGTGGCACTATTTGGAATATCTGGAGCTTGTCGTCGCGAAGAATTGTCATTGAGATTACAAAAGATAATATTCAAGATGTAGGAGCTGCTTTAATAGTAACAAACCAGCAATGCAAAAATAATATGCCTAGAACTTTTACACTTATTGACAACAAGGATAAAATTCCAAGTTTCTCGGAAATCTATCGAAAATATGCTTCCTTAAGACCACCAGTAACAAATAACAAACAATTTTTAGTTTTCTATAAAAATAATAAGTGTACAAAACAGCCAGTAGGTATTAACCAACTGGGAAAAATACCATCTCTAATTGCTACATTTCTTAATCTACCACATCCTGAAACATATACTGGACATAGTTTCACACGGTTATCTGCTTCATTATTGGCAGACTCGGATGTAGATATTTCTGCAGTTAAACGGCATGGAGGATGGAAATCTTCCACCGTTGCGGAAAGTTACATTGAAAATTCTTTGCAAAATAAAAAGGAAATATAAAAAAAAAAGAATAGAGCTCCAGGAAACACATGAACAACAAAATGAAAAAGAAAATATTCCTAACATTATTATTAGTAATCTAATAAATTGTGACAATTTACAAATCTATTGTATTTATTAATTTATGTAATTATAAAATTGTATAATTTAAAATATAAATTATAAATTGTATAATTTAAATTATAAATAATAATTTAAAAATTGTATTTACTTTTTTTCTACCTGCTTCGTAGATAAAATATTGTATGACATTCGTGTGTGAAAGGCTTTGATGCACACTTGTATCATAAAATACTATTATTACATTCTACCACAAAATTTTAATTTCACAATCAGTAAAATCATAATTTTAAATACATTGTAAAACTGTTAAGCATGCATTAAGTTCCTCTGCGATAAGTATTCTTATGATCAGTTCTCCGGACCCGTCCGTTTCCCTGGTTTTTAAGGTTTACACTTGTCTATTAAGTCTTATGTGCAATGTGGTCCCGTTTTTTCTGTGTTAGTTAGTCTTGCGTGTTCACTCTATCTAATCTAGTTTGTCTAGTTTTGTTTAGCTTGGTATAGTTTTTTATAGAATTATAACATTATAATCAAGAATTTTTTAACAAATTAAAAAAAAAAAGATTAAATTAAATCCATTACTTTTAATACCGCATTTGAATCCAAAAAATTAATGCATACGTAACTAAGAAATCTTATATTACATTTGAGGTATCCATTTATACGTTTTAATTAATTCCATTCATACATTCGCTGTAATTTTATCTGGAGCATAGCATTGTTCAGTCAAATAGGGTAATATTCAAGAGTAGCATCCACTCCCAGCAAAAGCGACTCTTTCGAAATTATTACATACAGTTTAGCTGAGTGGAAGCAACAATACAGTCGACTAATTTTACTGGAAAAGCAAGCGGCTTAATAGATAATGTCTCTTCATAAATACATTAACGCTAAATTTAACAAAATTATGTGTATGTATTCATAAATATACTAAATATGTTTCAGACTATAATATTAGATATTTGTTTAAACAAAGTTATATAATTATTAATATATATATTTATTTAAATATATTTTGTTGAGTTAGAAGATTTTGATTTTTCGATCAAATTAAACATTAGTGTTTGTATCTTATCTTCATAGATTATAATTTCTAAGAAATTGTTTTATACATATCGTTAACAAAGTTAACATCATTGCGTATAGAACGTATAATAATCTTTCTTTAACAAACTTTCTTAAAAACAACTACTTCACTGGCAAACACCTCGACTGACATTGAATTACATTAAGAAAGTTTTTTTGGGTTCTATATAACCCTGTGATTTTCCCAAAAAATAACAATATCCTGATCAAATACAAAAAATAATTATCAATTAATTAATGAACATCCATATACGCGTTTCGATGAAGCCAAAAGGCCGAAACGCGTATATGGATGTTCATTACTTAATTGATAATTATTTTTTGTATTTGATCAGGATATTGTTATTTTTTGGGAAAATCACAGGGTTATATAGAACCCAAAAAACTTTCTTAATGTAATTCAATGTCAGTCGAGGTGTTTGCCAGTGAAGTAGTTGTTTTTAAGAAAGTTTGTTAAAGAAAGATTATTATACGTTCTATACGCAATGATGTTAACTTTGTTAACGATATGTATAAAACAATTTCTTAGAAATTATAATCTATGAAGATAAGATACAAACACTAAAGTTATATAAATATTTTGCTGCAAGAATTAAAAAAAACAAATTAATTATAAATTTAAAAAATTCTTTTATAAACATCAGTGATTTTATTATATAAATATCAGAGTTTAATATTTGAAAAAATAAGAAACAGAAATAACTGAGGTTAAAATCTAGGATAAGACAAATAACTTCTTTTGCTTTTCTAATATAGCTTTCAGTTCGTGTCACTTTTTTTCACTTTCAAGTTTACTTCAATATACTTTTTTTTATTAATAGCGGTAGTCTTCACAGATAGGTTTCACATGAAACTCGATATAAGAAACTTACATTTTCACTTAATATCAAGATAAAATTCCAATGAAATATTAATCAAACAAAACGGCGCGAGCCCAATTGAAACATACGCCTTGCAATATAAATTGGTTCTTCTTCATAATTAAATTCAAGCGATACGAATTCTATTGCTGTTTGGAAAACTAAATGTAGCTAATAATAAAAACGAAAACTTTACTAATTACGTAAAATAAATAAACCTTTCCAACGTAAATTTGTTATCTTGTTCTGTTACGCAACGATTATGCTCTAAACATGTTTTATGTCAAATTATTATTTTCCAAACATTTAAAAATAAATTGTTTAGTAATTGTGAGTGGCAGGACACTTATGTAGACATTTCTTACTGGCGCACACTGGTCTGGATTTCAAAGTTGGCCAAAAATAGTTTCAGAATTAAATGTGAATTGGTATGTAGGGGTTTTCGAGGTCTCTCATTATTAATTTCATAGTATAATTTAAAATGCCCGATCACTTCAATAAAAATTGATCGAAATCGGCATAGTGGTCAGGCTTTACTTAACGACATGCGAGATTCTCCATGTAAATTTTATGTAATTATACACAACTTGAACCTTGAAATAATCAATTGTATCAATTATGCATTATGAATTTTATGCAAATAAAACTAAAAATATATTCTTAATAAATTTGCTAATTTTTATCATTAGAATATTTACATATTTAATTTATTTATTCATATCCAGTAAAATACGCAACATACACAAGAATATATAGATTGTGTCCTATAGAGATATAGATAATATTTATACATAGGAATTGGATTCCACATATTGGGCAACACACAAACACCATTCAGACCTAATTAAGTAAGAAAATGTACATATTGCTCTAGCGCCCGACATCAAATTCCAACACAATAGGTTATTCAAAATTACCAAGATTTACTCCAATTAATTATATATTTCTTCACAGATGTTTTGTTACTAATCAAAGTTTTTAGATTATTTGGTAATTTATTAAAATATTTTTACATTTTCTTAGTTTTAGGCAATGTTATCAACTTGTTTCTCCTTTTCCCAGGAAGCATCATGTACATCATTGTTAAGTCTTCACAAGTTTTATATCTGATAAAAAAGAGACCCTTCAACTTCGATAACATCAAAAACATTGAACTAGATGGGTAAGACTTTATGATGCTTTTTTGCTTTAAAAGTTCGGTTTGTTGAAGTCAAAAAAAACCGGCCAAGTGCGAGTTGTGACTCGCGCACCGAGGGTTCCGTACAAACTTCTAAGTAAGGTATCTTTTTTTGTGGAGGACGTAGCAAGCACATTCAGTTAACTTGACATGAAATCACGACCATCTTAGTACCGCTGCAAGGTATATTTTATTACCACACATCCCCCAATCACTATGAGTGTTTAGGGGTTCTGGAACTTCACTATTAGTTTTTACTGCTCAATTTTGCTTGTATACCTATATACCCCGTATAAAGGTATACAGGGTATTTTTTTTTAATAACGCGAATATTTTTAAACTTATAAAAAGAAAACTTTATTTTAGTATTACACTTCTTCACTAACTTATATTAAGATCTAACTATTTCTAGATCTAATATAAACTAATATATTAACTATTTCTAGATCTATTTCGATACTCTTAACATTCAATTGTTCAATTGACTGCTTTTTGGGCAATTGACTACCAAAAAATATAGGTCGTACGTGATTTAAGTATATGTAGATTATAAAAAAAAATAGATGAAATATAATATATACAGGATGTTACGGGACTTGAGTTAAGTATGCAAAATTTAGACATAATATATACCCTGTATATATTATGTATATAGAGCGTACGTGATGAAATGCATAACAAATATAAACAAAGAAAATTCAGAATAAACAGCTTGGTGCTAACACATACTTTTTAACCTTCGGACCTAACCGAGTTGGACCTAACTGTATGCAACCCATATGCTTCCGGAGCCTGACAATACCACTACGACAACATTAGTGTAAATTCGCATTTTTCTTGTAATTAAACTACATATTTACGGTTTTCAGATTTTTCCCTTTACATGTGCTGTAAGACACCGCTTCTTGCCCAATTTCATGATTCTAGGTCAACGGGAAGTACCCTATAGGTTTTGATTGCTTTGTAAAATCACAAAATATGCGACATAAACGGTCATATCTTTTGACCGCGTTGACTTACAAGTTTGATTTTGTCACAGATGAAAGATACCGCAGACCAGAGTATTTGATACAAATTTCAACTTGTTACCTCTACGCGTTCCTGAGAAAAAATGGTCTTGGCAAAGAGACAGACAGACAGACAGACAGACAAACGGACAACAAAGTGATCCTATAAGGGTTCCGATTTCGGTACGGAAACCTAAAAAGCGTTAAAACTTTTGAAAATATGTCCGGAGTAATTGGAAAGGTATCGACATGAATTTGAAAATTACAAAAGGAAGCAAATAGTTTAGCAAAAAATTGGTCCATCAACCCTGAATTTTCTAAAGCACGTCACATGAAGGTGAAACGTTATGCCTTCAAAAAGAAAAAGAAAATTGCACACCAGAAGAGTTTAAAGCAAAATAAAAGGATATACGGAATTTAACCATACTTAATGAGGTACATTCGGGAAAAGCTAAAATGTTTTGGCTAATATGGAGAATATGGGTTTCTTCGAAACTTGGGATTACTTTTCACCTGGTGTAGGTAACGATAGCTGTAACAGCTTTCAACGTTTCAAACTTCTACGTTGTCTGATTCAATAAATATTCGTGTTTTTGTTGGCCTAAAAATTGACATTTCCAACGTAACAGATGATAGTTGCGAACGCAACTGCCTCGACGTTACCACGTTTATCCTATCTTGGTTCGAGAGTTCGCGCTGTCGAGCGTATGTGGTCTTGATTTATCTGCCGCTTCGCGATGTGCAACCTAATCCAACCTGGGTTAAACCAACAGTTTTTACTACATTATTCTATTTTGGATCGAGAGTTCGAGCTGCCGCGATATACATCAATACTTAGAACAGATTGTACATTAGTTATTCTAATCAATCTGTTTTGGATCGAAATAATATATGTATTATGGTTTATATATACATATATATATATATATATATATATATATATATATATATATATATATATATTATAATTATTTATTATTTATACGTATACCATAGTTTACGATACTTCAAATAAGGCATGATAAATGACCTTCATAGTTTTTGATTCTAGAATTTACGTTTATAAAAGACAAAGATCAAGTATCTAGTCTTAAAGTTTCTTTTATGTGCTAATCCCATCTAATAACGCAATCCACAGATACTCAAAGATATGTACAAGAGTCAACTCTCTTAATTTCCATGTCCTCAATATATAGTTTGATATCAACCGCTATACATTCACGAGAACACCCAAAAGTTATAGAAGTAGTTTTATTAATGTTTATGGATAGTTGATTAATTCTTAGCCATATATGAATCTTGTTTAACCATATCGTAATTTTAGCAGCTACTTCATCCCAGGATTGACCGGAACATAAGATAGCCGTATCATCGACTTAGGAACGTAAGACGCTTCTAGGTGGATTATTAAAAAAAGGCATATATACATATATATATATATATATATATATATATATATAAATAAATATATATATATATATATATATATATATATATATATATATATATATATATATATATATATATATATTATGAATAGTAAAGAACCCAAGATAGTATCTTTGCGGACCTCTGTTACTAAAATATGTGATTTATTACAACAATTACACTTTACCAATTGAATTCTATCAGTTAGATAGCTTTTAATCAAATCATAAGCAACACTTCTAGTTGTATATGAATCAATCTTAGGAAGAAGTGAGTTTTGAGAGAATTTTGTGAGTGAGAGATAAGATCAAGAAAAGCTACTATTATGAAAATATACATTAAATTAAGATTATGTCTTATTGTGCTTAATGTTTGGTCTATTTATTTCTTATCGGTGTAATTTATTTTATTTTGTCTAACACTGTTCATTAATCCGTTATGTGGTATGTGCAAGACTTGTCAATCCACTTCTGTCTAGAAGTACATTCATGTTTGTCTTGTCCACTATAAAAGTATTATTTAGCATTGTTATATGCGCAAATAAAAATATAAAGTTAAAAGGAACCGTTATCATTTGATGGACTGGATCATTTGGACGTAGCATTAACCCAAATTAAATTTTCTTTCGGAATCTTAAAAGCAATTACTCAATGACAAATATTAATAGAATTACTTAGATCGTAAAAAATAGTGTTCGAGGAAAGATGATTTATTATTATTAGAGATTGTGTGGAAATGTAACGATTTTGTTTAATTTGAAACTTGTATATCTGACAAGTTTAAAATTGCATAAGTCATGGCAGTTATAAATAACATTGTTTATGATATATTTTTCTTGTAGAGAAAAAAGAAATATAACTTTCTCAATAAAAAATAAACTAAGATATCTATTCCAATAATATAATAAACTATAGTTGAACAATTCTAGTAATTAACTTTCATTCGGGCCGATTCTGTAAGAGAAACGTTAAAAGTTAATTGAAAACACGCCGTTAACGTAATTCTATTTTCGCTAATAATAATAAATAAATAACACAGAGTAGTAGTTTCCACTAGTATCTCTATTATTTTATTTAGTTATTTTTAATTTTATTAAATTGGCAGAAATTTTAAAGAGGTCTTTTCAATCAACTTCAAGAAACGTTAATTCTCTTATGGCGGGTTTACGATGAACTTAATGTAACGCCTCCGCAGATGTGAAAAAATCTGCATCCGCAACATCCCTAATTGGTAGCTTTCATATTACGTTAAGTTAGGATACTTCACATTACTTCGATCGTAATCAGCCGCATATAAAACAATGTTTTTTAGGTTTAAATCACGTCTCGTTGCGTCTCGTTAAGTTCATCGTTAACACGGCATCACAGAATCGGCCCGATTTTAGGTTATTAAAACAAATAACATTTTATAATCAAATTAAGACGATGTAGACTGGTTGATTACAAAATGCGGATGTAACAAACTAAACAATATCAGTTACCATAGTCGGAAAATGGCAAAACTTGTGTGCAAAATAGTAGACAGGGGTATCTTTGTTGGATTTGATATTCTTGAAAATATTCTGTTTGCTTTTAATTGCAACACTGTAAAAACTAATAAAAACGAAAATCAATTAGGAATGATTAGAAAAGCAATATGATATAATAATCTAATTAGAGTTTGTTATAAGTTATAAGGTAGGTGTAATTTTATCTTGAAAGAAAATTGTTTATTTTTTCTAATTTCCCTTTTTAATTGGATCGTAATGGCTTTAGAATGGAGCAGAAACGCCCCGAGAAAATGTTCACCGCCGGCTTCCTGAAAACTTATCTCGAACGGTTCATTTTTGTCAAGTGCCACATTGTTCTCCGGAACACAATGGCCGTCTTGCTATCTCCTTCTTTCCTTTATTGTTCTTAAGTGGTGTTTTGTTATTATCGACTGGTTTAAATGCGGCACAACGACTTCCCAACGTGTAATATTAGTGTTACATTTCTGATTAAATTTATCTCTTATACACATAAACTACTATTATTTTTTCTGATTGTCTATCTAGTCTTGTCTGTCTAGGCTCGTCTGTCTAGTCTTGTCTGTCTAGTCTTGTCTGTCTTGTCTGTCTAATCTTGCCGGTCTAGTCTTGTATGTCTAGTCTTGTCAGTTCAGTTTATCTAGTCTTGTCAGTTTAGTGTGTCTAGTCTTGTCTGTTTAGTCTTGTTTATCTACTCTTGTCTAGTCAAATCAAATGAAATCAAATAAAATCAAATCAAAATGTTCACTTCTAAATCTTCACAAATGTTGATCACTTCTAAAATAAAAACAACAACAATTCTAGGAAATGCCAAAAGTTTCAGCATCTTACTCCTTCAATGAGTTAGGGTTTCTTCTATTAAATGCACATTTATTCTGTTTTAAATTTAATTGTTTTTTGATGCACGGGTATTTACATTCTTCTTTATTTTTTTGGTAACCTATTGAATATTTCTATCCCTAATTGGTACGGCCCTTTGCAAATCGAGAGATTTACTTTTGGAGGGTATGGATTTGATTGGTCCCCTTTTAAAGTAATTGTGTTTGTCTCTAGCTAGTTTTAGTAGACGTATTTTTGAGATGTATGAAACATGCCATTTCTAAATCATAGAGTGACGGTAATGTTAAAATTTTTAATGCTTGGAAGAGGGATTTGCAGGACTCTCTGATGCCCATTCCCTTAATAGATCTTACTATTTGTTTCTGAGAAATAAATAGTGGTTTAGTGTATGTTGATGAGTCCCATACTAAAATTCCATACTTTAAGATTCATTAGACTTCTGCATTATTAAGATAAGATATCTGAATATATCGTTCAAATAGCTGACAAGTTAAAAAAAATTCATATTGATCTCATTAAATAAGCTTTCTTGTTAAGAAAGCTTATTTAAACACCATATACCAATATAACCAAAACTATATAACCATAACATTTTTATGGTGTAATCTGTGTGATTTGTCCACACCAAACTTAGTTGTCTCGCTTTAACTCAATAATTTCCATTTTTAATAATATTGCCTCACAAAGCCTTCTTCGGGGTCTAAAGATCATATAATTTGAGAACATAACGTTTAAGAACAAGTTATTCGCGGCAAACCATTTATTTATGGATTTCAGCAGTATATTTGCGTGTTATCTCCCTGATCACCGGTAGAGATAATGAAGCTGGAAACATCTACATATAGAGTGCAGTGACATTCCGCTATATGCTTGGCTATATCCGCTAAGTATAATGAAAAGAGTAACGGAGCGAGAACACTGCCTTCTGGAATATGTGAATGCGAATGCTCAGTGGTGGAGATTGTGCACTTTTGCTAACATTTAGTATCTCTACTATTCGTGTTCTGTCCATGAAGAATGATTGTATCATTATCTGCCTTCCCCCTAATACCATGAATGTTAAGTTTTCTAATCAATTGACTGATGTCTGATGTGAAACACAGTAAAATGCCTTGACGAAGTCTCTATAGAATTATTTTTTATGGAATCCATGCTGATGTTTAGGAATTAGCTTGTATTTGTTTACAAATAGCGTTAGCCGATTTAACATACTATATTCAAATATCCTTGAAAAAACAGATAGAAGTGCTAGAGGTCTATAGTTTTTGACTTGTAGATAGGACTTATTAATGTTATTGTCTGTACTGTCGGAACTTATTCCGTAGTGAATGAGTGATTAATTATACGTTTTAGTGGTGATAAGAGTTCGTATCTGAATTCTTTGATAATTTTGCAGGGTAATCCATCGATGCCTGAGGTTTGTTTTGGTTTTTAATTCCACTATATTCTCTTCCATTTCGCTTTCGCAGTAATCCGGTATATAAATAGTGTGCGGATTGTGAGGAATATGTTGGTATGTGACATCTGTTCCTGGCATCTGTAGAGTAAACAATTCTGATGCATTTTTAAAATAATGATTAAAGGTAGTGGCTACGCTGTGTGGATCTTCAATCCATGTATCATTAATTTTTAGTGAAACTCCTCCTTCGCCTTTTAAGTTATTTTTCTTCGACAGTTCATTCAAAATCGACCATAGGGTTTTTTGTATGTTGGATGTTTTATCTAGAATTCTCTTGTAAAACCTTTGTTTTGTACGGAATAGAAGTTTAAATAATAATACTAAATAGCAGTTCCTAATTAGGTAAAATTTACGTAATGCAGGGAATTTCTTCTGTAAGTTATTTAAATCTCTTACTTTTGAACTAGAGAGGATCTCTACTAGGACTAGGTTATTTAACCATGACTTTTTAATTTTTGACAACATTTTACAACATTTTTTTTAATTCATCCTAACATGAGGGAAACAGGTAGCGAAATGGTATTTTAGAGTATAGATGAAGGTGGCTGTTTTCTCGTTACTGTTTTGTTTAGTGTACATGTCGGTACATGTTTCTTTAATTAGTGATTGTGAGAAATTACTTCTATTATCCTATGAAAATTTTCTGATGAAGCGATATTCATTTTCCTTTTTCTGCCTTTTATTGTTGATTACTTGTACCAGTATCAATCTATAGTCAGAGATAATAGTGTCTTCTACATTTGTTATTATAGAAGAGCTTTTATTCAAAAATACGTTGTCTATTTTTGTTTTGGAGTTGTACGTTATGCGTGTGCATTCATTAACTTGTTCCTGGAACCCATATGAAATTAGTAAGTCCTGTAGTATCATTCTTTTCCTTGAGGTTTCATTGAGGTTAATATTGAAGTCTCTACCAGTCTTCTTCGAATTACAGAATTTGCTCTTTAGCTATTTGCTTGTCTGTCTACACTTGTTGGTCTAGTCTTGTCTGTCTAGTCATGTCTGTCTTGTCTGTCTAGTCTTGTCTATCTAGTCATGTCTGTCTAATCTTGTCTGTCTGATCCTGTCTGTCTGGTCTTGTCTGTCGAGTCTTGTCTGTCTAGTCTTGTCTGTCTAGTCTTGTCTGTCTAGTCTTGTCTGTCTAGTCTTGTCTGTCTAGTCTTGTCTGTCTAGTCTTGCCTGTCTGGTCTTGTCTGTCTAGTCTTGTCTGTCTAGTCTTGTCTGTCTAGTCTTGTCTGTCTAGTCTTGTCTGTCTAGTCTTGTCTGTCTAGTCTTGTCTGTCTAGTCTTGTCTGTCTAGTCTTGTCTGTCTAGTCTTGTCTGTCTAGTCTTGTCTGTCTAGTCTTGTCTGTCTAGTCTTGTCTGTCTAGTCTTGTCTGTCAAGTCTTGTCTGTCTAGTCTTGTCTGCCTAGTCTTGTCTGTCTAGTCTTGTCTGTCTAGTCTTGTCTGTCTAGTCTTGTCTGTCTAGTCTTGTCTGTCTCGTCTTGTCTGTCTAGTCTTGTCTGTCTAGTCATGTCTGTCTAGTCTTGTCTGTCTAGTCTTGTCTTGTCTTTTTTTTTTGCACGTGCTGGAGGTGAAAATCTGCAAACAGACACCACCCGACCCGTGTCGAGTGGCGGTGTGGGGCTGCCCCCCAAAAGGGACGACCCACTAAAAAACCCCCACCATTCAGACCCCCCAGTCAAAACCAGAGAGAACGTGATGGAATCCAAAATTTGGCATAACTTCACCACGTTCCTCCCCCTTTCATATCCAAAGCATTCATCCATTCATTCGTTGTGCCGGGCGCGTCGTTAATCGCCGTGCCCCCCCTCACATCAGAGTTTACAATAAATTTGTGCGCCCCCTTCGCACTAAGGGGGGGCCGGCGATGGCACGCTCGGCTCGCGCGTAGCAACCCCTCGACCCGCCTTACGCTCGTCCCTTTCATACTTCTCCTTTCTCCTCATTATATAACCTATCATTCCAGTCAGCACGCCCCATTCATACTCACTGCGGAGCATGATTCTCACCATACTCTCCTTGTTCACATTCTCTCCCACCTTGCATTCTGCGGCGCTCCTCATTCTCTCCCATCTCGTAACCTCGAAGATGGTATGCTCCGCAGTGTCCTCAGTCGCTCCACAGTACCTACAGTGCGCCTCAACCAGTTTCCCGATGCGCACCAGGTAAGACCCAAAGCATCCATGCCCCGTAAGCGCCTGGGTGAGGTGACAATTCACCTCCCCGTGCCCACGGTTGACCCATTCATCGATAGTCGGAATCAGTTGCCTGGTCCAGGCTCCCTTTTCCGACCCCTGCCATAGCTCTTGCCATACACGCATTGTTTTTTCCCTTTAATTTCTAGGGTCATTACCTCCCCAAACTCTCACCCTTTCATGCGCTAGAAGGTCTAATGGGATAACTCCAGCAACGACCGCCACGGCGTCGCCAGAAACAGTCCTGTATGCGCTGCACACACGCAGCAGCATACACCTTTGCACTCTCATCAGTCTCGCTCTATAACATTCAATCCTGAACGAATTTATCCATGCCGGCACCCCATACAGGAGAATGGAGTGCACGACCGCATTCATAACCCTCCTCTTGGAGGCCAACGGCCCACCTATGTTGGGCATCAGCCGTCCAAGGGCTCTCACACATGCTGTAGCCTTGCTCACCACCCGGGTGACCTGATCGGACACCCTGAGATTTCGCTGGAGCTCTACCCCAAGGTATCTTACAGATTCCCGAGCCGGTACGTCAACTGTCCCCATTCGCACGGTCAATTCACGCAGCTTTCTTCTCCCAATTAGCAGGACCGCCTCGGTTTTGTGGGGAGCCAGAGCAAGCCCTTTTTCCCCTATCCACCGATCAATCCTACTAATTGCCTCATTCATTATCGCTTTCAGACTTTCTTCCGTTCTTGCGACAGCGACCACTGCTAAGTCATCAGCGTACCCTACGAGTGTAACCCCGTCTGGCAGCCTCAATCTCAAAACCTCATCATAAAATATGTTTCACAGTATCGGCCCAAGAACCGAACCCTGTGGAACACCCGCACTCATTTTGAAGATTTTACCTTCCACAGTCACTATCTCCCTATCATTCAAGTAGCTCCCCACCATCTTTCGAATGTAGGGAGCTACCCCCTTCAGTTCCAAAGCCTCCATGATTCCGCCCCATGGGACCGAATTGAAGGCATTTTTCACGTCCAGGGTTACAAGCACGCAGTAGCTACGGGTACGTCATGGACCCGTATTTGCTAACCTTGCTCTCTCTATCACACGCATCATTGCGTTCACCGTAGTGCGGCCGCCTCTGAACCCATACTGTTCCTCTGAAAGACCCCCTACCCTCTCGAGATCCTCATTCATCCTAGCTCCGATCATACTCTCAAACATCTTCGCTATCCCCTTCGGAAGGCAGATTGGCCTGTAATTGGCTTCCTCTCCTTCCTTTCGCTCTTTTTCAATCATTACCAGTCTCGCTCTCTTCCACTCTTTGGGGAAACTGCCATTCATCAGCAATTCATTCATCATGCTCAAGCACATGTCCTCACACACATGCCCAAACACCTTGCACGCTTCCGGTGGAACACCATCAGGACCCGGCGCTTTTCCCTCCTTCATCCGGCCAACTGCACTCTGCAGCTCGGCTGGAGTGAAAAGGGCGCCGATCTCCATCCCACGGGTTCCAGCCAGTTCATTCGCTCATGTACTGGGAACAGCTTCTTGACTTCCGTCATTAGGCTATCCCCCCGGAGAGTATTAACCCTGTGCGCAATTTTTCGCCCCTCCGTTTTCTCCGAAACACCACATCACAGGCCCCGTGAAGAACTGCTTCGCAGGAGCTCCGCAATTCATTTTCGGGGCCTGTCCTTTCAGACAGCTCTTTCATGACGTCTCCCAATCTTTCTAGTAGACTCTTGTCCACTCTCCATCCATTCGTTCTAAGAGCAACCGGTCCCTCAGAAACATCCTTTCGTACGTCGAAGAGAATATCCTGGTGATCACTCAGATTCTCTCCCTCTCTGACACGCCACTCTTTCACTCTGCCTGCAATCCGTGAGGTGCTAAAAGTGATGTCTATGAAAGACATACTTTCACCCCGCACGAAGGTTGGCACATTCCCACTGTTATGAACCACCAGGTCCTCCTCTGCCAGCCACTCTTCCATCATTCTCCCTCTCTCATCCTCTCTAGGGGCTCCCCAATAAGCGGACTTAGCGTTGAAATCCCCCCCGACAACAATCTCTTTGGACCAGCTTTTCATACTGGCCCTTAGCTCATCCATAAAAGCTACAAACTGCTCTAACGTTATGTTAGGCGAGATGTAGCACCCATACAGGACCCAGTTTTCCCATTCAATCCACACATATCCATTTCCACATCCACACTTAACCATAGGATTTTCCGATTGGAAAATCCTCACAGCAACATTCTTACACTGGTCCACGTGCCAGCCTCCGTTACCAATAGTCCGAAGATTTGGTTCGGAGACAATGGCCACATCCACTCTCTCATCATGCACCGTCTTCCATACCAGCTCCATTGCAGCCGCACTCCTATTTGAGTTCGTCTGCAATACTAGCATAATCTGTTTCTTTGGGACGTCGCTTTCATACTTTCCCTGCACAGTTTCCAGTACGCAGGACAGTTCATGGAGTCCGACCTGTGCCCACTCACTCCGCACACGAAGCACTTAGCCTCTTTGGCCGTGCACTCGTGTGCTTTGTGCCCACTTTCATCGCATCGCAAACACGCATTCTTTCTCTCATTTCCCTTGCATGCTGCCGCTAGGTGCCCGAAGCCAAGGCATCTGTAGCACCTGATCGGCTTATTGTCTTCGGTCACTCGGCACATGATCCATCCAACTTTTATTCTTCCTTTCTCCAATATGGTTTGTGCCGCTCTTACTGGAAGAGTGACAACTGCCATACTGGCCCCTCCGCGCACTGTGCGGAGAGACTTTACCACACACTCCTTACATTCAGCTGCCTTCTGAATGGCTCCTTTCACCTCATCGGTGGTGGTAGCCTCATCCATGCCCCTAACAAGGACACTTCTGAGCCCCACCTCCGTCCTGACATCCCTTACAGCCTGAGTCACTAGGGCCATTCGCTCTGCCAGTCGCTTCTTTTCCCCATCATCATTCACTCTGACGATGAGGTCCCCAGCGTGGGTTTTCCTCATCGCCCTTACATTTATATCCTCCATGTCTACTTCCTTCTTAAGGACATTCACCATATGGGCGTAAGAAACACCCTCTGCCCTCCTCACCAGTAAGGTTTCGGCCTCCACTCTGGGCTTTTGGCCCTCCGCATTCATCCAGCACAGGGTTAGCTCAACTCCTGTGCCATGCCACACGCATTCAGCCATCTTTCGTACCAGCCACATATTAAGGTTTCCAGCCACACCAATAGCGAACCTCTTTCTCTCTGTCTTCTCACAAAGACCTCTCATTTTTAATAAGGTCTCGAACGCCTTTTCTTCGGCGCCCTCGACCTTATTGTCATCCAGCCGGGCGATGAAGTGGTACTTCCTCTCGGAGTCCAACGACTCATCGCCTCCCATACACACAACATTCTCGCTCTTGATGTAGGCCACGGAGCCTACATTCAAGCCTTCAGCCACTCGCTTGGCCTGGGGGAGCTGGTCGAGCATCCCCCAGCCCAGCTGTCCACAGTTATCCCCTTTCTCTCCTGCAACTAGCAGGAGTACATCCTCGTCCCTGACCAGAGGAGAGCCCTTAGCCATCTTCACCACGGTGAAGGCGTCCTCGGACCACCTCTCCCTCGCCAGGGACATGTACTCCTGCACATTCATACCCGGCTTCAGCGCACTGGTGATACTACATTCAGCCTCCGTTTGGGTGCTGACTTCCTTGCATGCCACACTTACAGTTTGGATCTCCGTGTCATATAACACCTTTTCAACGGGCAGGAAACGGTGCGCTTCCAGCCAGGTGGTCACAGAGTTGCGCGAGAAGACGTTAGTTGTCTTTTCAACTCGCGCTGCTGCATCTTTAACTTCTTTCTTCGTGCTACTGCCTCCAGCGATAGCCCTTTCCAAGTCCTCCACTTGTCTGGTAAGTGCTCCAATCGCTTCCACGTTTGTAAAAGCGATCGAGCACTCCGTCTTCTTGTACGCCTCCACGTCATCAGTCGACCGATCCGCCACTTTCCTTTTCTTCGGGGTTTCTCCAATAGACTGGCTTCTCGCCCGGCTATCTATCTCCCCTACACCCTCACTCAATTTTTGTTTTGTGAAAAAATCCATACTGAATGGAGTTTCCACAAACTAAACGACTGAATTCAAAAATCCTTCCCTCCTTGGGGGTGGTGAAAAATTTGCCGCAGATAGCGTGTTGCAGTAAATGCAAAAACGTCTGCGGCGTTGGATTATCTTTATCTCCGTATATATGAGATAAGGAGTGGGAACAAAAAGAGAGAATTTAAAGAATATAAAAAACTCACGCGACTTGCTGTGACTCTATTAAGCTAAAACTATTTAGCTTAAAGAAAAACAAATACACTAGGCTTGATTGCAATTATATAACTGATAACTAAAAAACTTATATACCAACATATTAATAATCACAAACATGTGGAGCACTCGGCTGCACGTCTACTCGCTTCCGCGTCTCGTACGCGACTGTCGTACGTGACTGTCTAGTCTTGTCTGTCTAGTCTTGTCTGTCTAGTCTTGTATGTCTAGTCTTGTCTGTCTAGTCTTGTCTGTCTAGTCTGTCTAGTCTTGTCTGTCTAGTCTTGTCTGTCTAGTCTTGTCTGTCTAGTCTTGTCTGTCTAGTCTTGTCTGTCTAGTCTTGTCTGTCTAGTCTTGTCTGTCTAGTCTTGTCTGTCTAGTCTTGTCTGTCTAGTCTTGTCTGTCTAGTCTTGTCTGTCTAGTCTTGTCTGTCTAGTCTTGTCTGTCTAGTCTTGTCTGTCTAGTCTTGTCTGTCTAGTCTTGTCTGTCTAGTCTTGTCTGTCTAGTCTTGTCTGTCTAGTCTTGTCTGTCTAGTCTTGTCTGTCTAGTCTTGTCTGTCTAGTCTTGTCTGTCTAGTCTTGTCTGTCTAGTCTTGTCTGTCTAGTCTTGTCTGTCTAGTCTTGTCTGTCTAGTCTTGTCTGTCTAGTCTTGTCTGTCTAGTCTTGTCTGTCTAGTCTTGTCTGTCTAGTCTTGTCTGTCTAGTCTTGTCTGTCTAGTCTTGTCTGTCTAGTCTTGTCTGTCTAGTCTTGTCTGTCTAGTCTTGTCTGTCTAGTCTTGTCTGTCTAGTCTTGTCTGTCTAGTCTTGTCTGTCTAGTCTTGTCTGTCTAGTCTTGTCTGTCTAGTCTTGTCTGTCTAGTCTTGTCTGTCTAGTCTTGTCTGTCTAGTCTTGTCTGTCTAGTCTTGTCTGTCTAGTCTTGTCTGTCTAGTCTTGTCTGTCTAGTCTTGTCTGTCTAGTCTTGTCTGTCTAGTCTTGTCTGTCTAGTCTTGTCTGTCTAGTCTTGTCTGTCTAGTCTTGTCTGTCTAGTCTTGTCTGTCTAGTCTTGTCTGTCTAGTCTTGTCTGTCTAGTCTTGTCTGTCTAGTCTTGTCTGTCTAGTCTTGTCTGTCTAGTCTTGTCTGTCTAGTCTTGTCTGTCTAGTCTTGTCTGTCTAGTCTTGTCTGTCTAGTCTTGTCTGTCTAGTCTTGTCTGTCTAGTCTTGTCTGTCTAGTCTTGTCTGTCTAGTCTTGTCTGTCTAGTCTTGTCTGTCTAGTCTTGTCTGTCTAGTCTTGTCTGTCTAGTCTTGTCTGTCTAGTCTTGTCTGTCTAGTCTTGTCTGTCTAGTCTTGTCTGTCTAGTCTTGTCTGTCTAGTCTTGTCTGTCTAGTCTTGTCTGTCTAGTCTTGTCTGTCTAGTCTTGTCTGTCTAGTCTTGTCTGTCTAGTCTTGTCTGTCTAGTCTTGTCTGTCTAGTCTTGTCTGTCTAGTCTTGTCTGTCTAGTCTTGTCTGTCTAGTCTTGTCTGTCTAGTCTTGTCTGTCTAGTCTTGTCTGTCTAGTCTTGTCTGTCTAGTCTTGTCTGTCTAGTCTTGTCTGTCTAGTCTTGTCTGTCTAGTCTTGTCTGTCTAGTCTTGTCTGTCTAGTCTTGTCTGTCTAGTCTTGTCTGTCTAGTCTTGTCTGTCTAGTCTTGTCTGTCTAGTCTTGTCTGTCTTGACAACCAGAGGTTAATGATATACCGCTATTTAGCGAGGAGGAACTCACCAAAGCAAAAGACCGCATCCACAACGGTAGAGCTCCAGGCCCAGATGGAATCCCAACTGAGGTTATTAAAATCACAGCCCTCAACCAATCAAAATTTGTCCTAGATATAATGAACGCAGAACTAAGTGCCGGGAACTTTCCCAAGAAATGGAAGTGCGCAAGGCTTTTCCTGCTCCGCAAGGGTGATAAACCTTTAGACAATCCATCATCGTACAGACCCCTGTGTATTCTGGATACGCCGGGGAAGCTTCTAGAGCAGCTCCTGGTCGACAGACTTAAAAGAGGACTTGAGGCAGGCATTGGATTGTCCAGGAGACAATTCGGATTCAGAGAGGGAAGATCCACTATCAGCGCAATAGAAGCGGTCCTAAAACTCGCAAAAAAGCTAGAAGTGGCTCCAAAAGGACAAGGAAGATATGTGCTCTAATTACATTTGACGTTAGAAACGCTTTTAACAGTGCTAGTTGGGAAATAATAATGAAACAACTAACGGAAAGAGGAATAGCGCCTTATCTCCTGCGCATGATAAGAAGCTACTTCGATAATAGAACACTGCTTCTACAGGCACATGGAGTTTCGGTAGAGAGAGAACTGAGTAGCGGGGTACCACAAGGTTCAGTTTTAGGCCCTACTTTGTGGAACATCTTGTATGATGGTGTCCCAAGACTGAAACTCCCGGAGGGTGCCACACTCATTGGCTTCGCGGACGACCTGGCGCTCGTGGTCTCCGCAAAAACGGAATCCGTGCTAATGGAAACGGCAAACCGCACAATTCGCCAAGTAACTGATTGGATGACAGCAAACAACCTGAGCCTTGCTCCCGAAAAGTCCGAAGCAGTGTTACTAACCGGCCTAAGGAGACTCAACCCAATACAGTTTAAAGTGCAACATACATATATAAGACCAAAGCACGAAATCACATACCTCGGGGTTGTCATAGACAAGAGCCTGTCGTTCGGTCCACATCTCACGAAGGCAGCAGCTAAAGGCATGAAGGTAATGGCGGCATTGGACAGAATTATGACCAATGTAGGTGGGCCTAAAAGCTCCAAAAGAAAACTCCTTGGTACGATAGTACAATCCACCATGCTATATGCTACCCCAATATGGGCTCAAAGTATGACAGTAGAAAGTAATATCTACAAACTGGCAAAAATTCAAAGAAAAACTGCAATCAGGATCTGTGTCGCATATAAGACTGTATCGGGGGAAGCAGTTTTGGTAATAGCTGGTATAGCCCCCATAGAGCTCCTGGTAAAAGAGAGAGCCGCACTGCATGAGGCCGGATGTGATAGGCAATCTAGAATTGCCGCTAGAAAAAATCTCCTGGCAGAATGGCAACAAAAATGGTGGGCGTCCGAAAAAGGCCAATGGACGAAGTTGATCATACCAGATATCACCACATGGGTCAACAGGAAGCATGGCGAGACGAACTTTTACATGACTCAGTTCCTCACAGGGCATGGGTGCTTCCGCGACTACCTGAAACAAATACGCGCCGCCGCAGATGACTTGTGTGAATACTGTGGTGATGTGGACTCGGTAAGACACACAATATTTGACTGCTGGAGATGGGAAGCAGAAAGGGACGAACTAACAGCCAACATGAAGATACCTTTTAACGCAAGAACGGTAATGGCTTACATGCTACAAGATATTGAAAACTGGGATAAAATTGCCAAATTCGTTAAATTTGCTATTTCCTCTAAGGAAAAAGACGAAAAACTGAGACGCCATAGAATGATCCACCAGTAGGCCCAAATAAGATGAATCAACAACTATCCTAACTACAAGACCAAAATAAAAGGAAAAACAGAAAAACTAGGGCGGTAAAGAAAAAACCGTCCGGGCTGCCCACCCTGAAGGAATGCGCAAGCGATACCGGGGTGGCGTACTTTTAAGCCAAGTGGAAGAACCCTTCTTCCACTTTTAGTTTAGTCAGTGAGAGCCTCACACACAGGCTGGTAGAGCTTCCCCCAAACCACATAAAAAAAAAAAAAAAAGTCTTGTCGGTCTAGTCTTGTCTGTCTAGTCTTGTCTGTCTAGTCTTGTCTGTCTAGTCTTGTCTGTCTAGTCTTGTCTGTCTAGTCTTGTCTGTCTAGTCTTGTCTGTCTAGTCTTGTCTGTCTAGTCTTGTCTGTCTAGTCTTGTCTGTCTAGTCTTGTCTGTCTAGTCTTGTCTGTCTAGTCTTGTCTGTCTAGTCTTGTCTGTCTAGTCTTGTCTGTCTAGTCTTGTCTGTCTAGTCTTGTCTGTCTAGTCTTGTCTGTCTAGTCTTGTCTGTCTAGTCTTGTCTGTCTAGTCTTGTCTGTCTAGTCTTGTCTGTCTAGTCTTGTCTGTCTAGTCTTGTCTGTCTAGTCTTGTCTGTCTAGTCTTGTCTGTCTAGTCTTGTCTGTCTAGTCTTGTCTGTCTAGTCTTGTCTGTCTAGTCTTGTCTGTCTAGTCTTGTCTGTCTAGTCTTGTCTGTCTAGTCTTGTCTGTCTAGTCTTGTCTGTCTAGTCTTGTCTGTCTAGTCTTGTCTGTCTAGTCTTGTCTGTCTAGTCTTGTCTGTCTAGTCTTGTCTGTCTAGTCTTGTCTGTCTAGTCTTGTCTGTCTAGTCTTGTCTGTCTAGTCTTGTCTGTCTAGTCTTGTCTGTCTAGTCTTGTCTGTCTAGTCTTGTCTGTCTAGTCTTGTCTGTCTAGTCTTGTCTGTCTAGTCTTGTCTGTCTAGTCTTGTCTGTCTAGTCTTGTCTGTCTAGTCTTGTCTGTCTAGTCTTGTCTGTCTAGTCTTGTCTGTCTAGTCTTGTCTGTCTAGTCTTGTCTGTCTAGTCTTGTCTGTCTAGTCTTGTCTGTCTAGTCTTGTCTGTCTAGTCTTGTCTGTCTAGTCTTGTCTGTCTAGTCTTGTCTGTCTAGTCTTGTCTGTCTAGTCTTGTCTGTCTAGTCTTGTCTGTCTAGTCTTGTCTGTCTAGTCTTGTCTGTCTAGTCTTGTCTGTCTAGTCTTGTCTGTCTAGTCTTGTCTGTCTAGTCTTGTCTGTCTAGTCTTGTCTGTCTAGTCTTGTCTGTCTAGTCTTGTCTGTCTAGTCTTGTCTGTCTAGTCTTGTCTGTCTAGTCTTGTCTGTCTAGTCTTGTCTGTCTAGTCTTGTCTGTCTAGTCTTGTCTGTCTAGTCTTGTCTGTCTAGTCTTGTCTGTCTAGTCTTGTCTGTCTAGTCTTGTCTGTCTAGTCTTGTCTGTCTAGTCTTGTCTGTCTAGTCTTGTCTGTCTAGTCTTGTCTGTCTAGTCTTGTCTGTCTAGTCTTGTCTGTCTAGTCTTGTCTGTCTAGTCTTGTCTGTCTAGTCTTGTCTGTCTAGTCTTGTCTGTCTAGTCTTGTCTGTCTAGTCTTGTCTGTCTAGTCTTGTCTGTCTAGTCTTGTCTGTCTAGTCTTGTCTGTCTAGTCTTGTCTGTCTAGTCTTGTCTGTCTAGTCTTGTCTGTCTAGTCTTGTCTGTCTAGTCTTGTCTGTCTAGTCTTGTCTGTCTAGTCTTGTCTGTCTAGTCTTGTCTGTCTAGTCTTGTCTGTCTAGTCTTGTCTGTCTAGTCTTGTCTGTCTAGTCTTGTCTGTCTAGTCTTGTCTGTCTAGTCTTGTCTGTCTAGTCTTGTCTGTCTAGTCTTGTCTGTCTAGTCTTGTCTGTCTAGTCTTGTCTGTCTAGTCTTGTCTGTCTAGTCTTGTCTGTCTAGTCTTGTCTGTCTAGTCTTGTCTGTCTAGTCTTGTCTGTCTTCTTGTCTGTCTAGTCTTGTCTGTCTAGTCTTGTCTGTCTAGTCTTGTCTGTCTAGTCTTGTCTGTCTAGTCTTGTCTGTCTAGTCTTGTCTGTCTAGTCTTGTCTGTCTAGTCTTGTCTGTCTAGTCTTGTCTGTCTAGTCTTGTCTGTCTAGTCTTGTCTGTCTAGTCTTGTCTGTCTAGTCTTGTCTGTCTAGTCTTGTCTGTCTAGTCTTGTCTGTCTAGTCTTGTCTGTCTAGTCTTGTCTGTCTAGTCTTGTCTGTCTAGTCTTGTCTGTCTAGTCTTGTCTGTCTAGTCTTGTCTGTCTAGTCTTGTCTGTCTAGTCTTGTCTGTCTAGTCTTGTCTGTCTAGTCTTGTCTGTCTAGTCTTGTCTGTCTAGTCTTGTCTGTCTAGTCTTGTCTGTCTAGTCTTGTCTGTCTAGTCTTGTCTGTCTAGTCTTGTCTGTCTAGTCTTGTCTGTCTAGTCTTGTCTGTCTAGTCTTGTCTGTCTAGTCTTGTCTAGTCTTGTCTGTCTAGTCTTGTCTGTCTAGTCTTGTCTGTCTAGTCTTGTCTGTCTAGTCTTGTCTGTCTAGTCTTGTCTGTCTAGTCTTGTCTGTCTAGTCTTGTCTGTCTAGTCTTGTCTGTCTAGTCTTGTCTGTCTAGTCTTGTCTGTCTAGTCTTGTCTGTCTAGTCTTGTCTGTCTAGTCTTGTCTGTCTAGTCTTGTCTGTCTAGTCTTGTCTGTCTAGTCTTGTCTGTCTAGTCTTGTCTGTCTAGTCTTGTCTGTCTAGTCTTGTCTGTCTAGTCTTGTCTGTCTAGTCTTGTCTGTCTAGTCTTGTCTGTCTAGTCTTGTCTGTCTAGTCTTGTCTGTCTAGTCTTGTCTGTCTAGTCTTGTCTGTCTAGTCTTGTCTGTCTAGTCTTGTCTGTCTAGTCTTGTCTGTCTAGTCTTGTCTGTCTAGTCTTGTCTGTCTAGTCTTGTCTGTCTAGTCTTGTCTGTCTAGTCTTGTCTGTCTAGTCTTGTCTGTCTAGTCTTGTCTGTCTAGTCTTGTCTGTCTAGTCTTGTCTGTCTAGTCTTGTCTGTCTAGTCTTGTCTGTCTAGTCTTGTCTGTCTAGTCTTGTCTGTCTAGTCTTGTCTGTCTAGTCTTGTCTGTCTAGTCTTGTCTGTCTAGTCTTGTCTGTCTAGTCTTGTCTGTCTAGTCTTGTCTGTCTAGTCTTGTCTGTCTAGTCTTGTCTGTCTAGTCTTGTCTGTCTAGTCTTGTCTGTCTAGTCTTGTCTGTCTAGTCTTGTCTGTCTAGTCTTGTCTGTCTAGTCTTGTCTGTCTAGTCTTGTCTGTCTAGTCTTGTCTGTCTAGTCTTGTCTGTCTAGTCTTGTCTGTCTAGTCTTGTCTGTCTAGTCTTGTCTGTCTAGTCTTGTCTGTCTAGTCTTGTCTGTCTAGTCTTGTCTGTCTAGTCTTGTCTGTCTAGTCTTGTCTGTCTAGTCTTGTCTGTCTAGTCTTGTCTGTCTAGTCTTGTCTGTCTTGTCGTCTGTCTAGTCTTGTCGTCTGTCTTGTCTGTCTAGTCTTGTCTGTCTAGTCTTGTCTGTCTAGTCTTGTCTGTCTAGTCTTGTCTGTCTAGTCTTGTCTGTCTAGTCTTGTCTGTCTAGTCTTGTCTGTCTAGTCTTGTCTGTCTAGTCTTGTCTGTCTAGTCTTGTCTGTCTAGTCTTGTCTGTCTAGTCTTGTCTGTCTAGTCTTGTCTGTCTAGTCTTGTCTGTCTAGTCTTGTCTGTCTAGTCTTGTCTGTCTAGTCTTGTCTGTCTAGTCTTGTCTGTCTAGTCTTGTCTGTCTAGTCTTGTCTGTCTAGTCTTGTCTGTCTAGTCTTGTCTGTCTAGTCTTGTCTGTCTAGTCTTGTCTGTCTAGTCTTGTCTGTCTAGTCTTGTCTGTCTAGTCTTGTCTGTCTAGTCTTGTCTGTCTAGTCTTGTCTGTCTAGTCTTGTCTGTCTAGTCTTGTCTGTCTAGTCTTGTCTGTCTAGTCTTGTCTGTCTAGTCTTGTCTGTCTAGTCTTGTCTGTCTAGTCTTGTCTGTCTAGTCTTGTCTGTCTAGTCTTGTCTGTCTAGTCTTGTCTGTCTAGTCTTGTCTGTCTAGTCTTGTCTGTCTAGTCTTGTCTGTCTAGTCTTGTCTGTCTAGTCTTGTCTGTCTAGTCTTGTCTGTCTAGTCTTGTCTGTCTAGTCTTGTCTGTCTAGTCTTGTCTGTCTAGTCTTGTCTGTCTAGTCTTGTCTGTCTAGTCTTGTCTGTCTAGTCTTGTCTGTCTAGTCTTGTCTGTCTAGTCTTGTCTGTCTAGTCTTGTCTGTCTAGTCTTGTCTGTCTAGTCTTGTCTGTCTAGTCTTGTCTGTCTAGTCTTGTCTGTCTAGTCTTGTCTGTCTAGTCTTGTCTGTCTAGTCTTGTCTGTCTAGTCTTGTCTGTCTAGTCTTGTCTGTCTAGTCTTGTCTGTCTAGTCTTGTCTGTCTAGTCTTGTCTGTCTAGTCTTGTCTGTCTAGTCTTGTCTGTCTAGTCTTGTCTGTCTAGTCTTGTCTGTCTAGTCTTGTCTGTCTAGTCTTGTCTGTCTAGTCTTGTCTGTCTAGTCTTGTCTGTCTAGTCTTGTCTGTCTAGTCTTGTCTGTCTAGTCTTGTCTGTCTAGTCTTGTCTGTCTAGTCTTGTCTGTCTAGTCTTGTCTGTCTAGTCTTGTCTGTCTAGTCTTGTCTGTCTAGTCTTGTCTGTCTAGTCTTGTCTGTCTAGTCTTGTCTGTCTAGTCTTGTCTGTCTAGTCTTGTCTGTCTAGTCTTGTCTGTCTAGTCTTGTCTGTCTAGTCTTGTCTGTCTAGTCTTGTCTGTCTAGTCTTGTCTGTCTAGTCTTGTCTGTCTAGTCTTGTCTGTCTAGTCTTGTCTGTCTAGTCTTGTCTGTCTAGTCTTGTCTGTCTAGTCTTGTCTGTCTAGTCTTGTCTGTCTAGTCTTGTCTGTCTAGTCTTGTCTGTCTAGTCTTGTCTGTCTAGTCTTGTCTGTCTAGTCTTGTCTGTCTAGTCTTGTCTGTCTAGTCTTGTCTGTCTAGTCTTGTCTGTCTAGTCTTGTCTGTCTAGTCTTGTCTGTCTAGTCTTGTCTGTCTAGTCTTGTCTGTCTAGTCTTGTCTGTCTAGTCTTGTCTGTCTAGTCTTGTGTCTGTCTAGTCTTGTCTGTCTAGTCTTGTCTGTCTAGTCTTGTCTGTCTAGTCTTGTCTGTCTAGTCTTGTCTGTCTAGTCTTGTCTGTCTAGTCTTGTCTGTCTAGTCTTGTCTGTCTAGTCTTGTCTGTCTAGTCTTGTCTGTCTAGTCTTGTCTGTCTAGTCTTGTCTGTCTAGTCTTGTCTGTCTAGTCTTGTCTGTCTAGTCTTGTCTGTCTAGTCTTGTCTGTCTAGTCTTGTCTGTCTAGTCTTGTCTGTCTAGTCTTGTCTGTCTAGTCTTGTCTGTCTAGTCTTGTCTGTCTAGTCTTGTCTGTCTAGTCTTGTCTGTCTAGTCTTGTCTGTCTAGTCTTGTCTGTCTAGTCTTGTCTGTCTAGTCTTGTCTGTCTAGTCTTGTCTGTCTAGTCTTGTCTGTCTAGTCTTGTCTGTCTAGTCTTGTCTGTCTAGTCTTGTCTGTCTAGTCTTGTCTGTCTAGTCTTGTCTGTCTAGTCTTGTCTGTCTAGTCTTGTCTGTCTAGTCTTGTCTGTCTAGTCTTGTCTGTCTAGTCTTGTCTGTCTAGTCTTGTCTGTCTAGTCTTGTCTGTCTAGTCTTGTCTGTCTAGTCTTGTCTGTCTAGTCTTGTCTGTCTAGTCTTGTCTGTCTAGTCTTGTCTGTCTAGTCTTGTCTGTCTAGTCTTGTCTGTCTAGTCTTGTCTGTCTAGTCTTGTCTGTCTAGTCTTGTCTGTCTAGTCTTGTCTGTCTAGTCTTGTCTGTCTAGTCTTGTCTGTCTAGTCTTGTCTGTCTAGTCTTGTCTGTCTAGTCTTGTCTGTCTAGTCTTGTCTGTCTAGTCTTGTCTGTCTAGTCTTGTCTGTCTAGTCTTGTCTGTCTAGTCTTGTCTGTCTAGTCTTGTCTGTCTAGTCTTGTCTGTCTAGTCTTGTCTGTCTAGTCTTGTCTGTCTAGTCTTGTCTGTCTAGTCTTGTCTGTCTAGTCTTGTCTGTCTAGTCTTGTCTGTCTAGTCTTGTCTGTCTAGTCTTGTCTGTCTAGTCTTGTCTGTCTAGTCTTGTCTGTCTAGTCTTGTCTGTCTAGTCTTGTCTGTCTAGTCTTGTCTGTCTAGTCTTGTCTGTCTAGTCTTGTCTGTCTAGTCTTGTCTGTCTAGTCTTGTCTGTCTAGTCTTGTCTGTCTAGTCTTGTCTGTCTAGTCTTGTCTGTCTAGTCTTGTCTGTCTAGTCTTGTCTGTCTAGTCTTGTCTGTCTAGTCTTGTCTGTCTAGTCTTGTCTGTCTAGTCTTGTCTGTCTAGTCTTGTCTGTCTAGTCTTGTCTGTCTAGTCTTGTCTGTCTAGTCTTGTCTGTCTAGTCTTGTCTGTCTAGTCTTGTCTGTCTAGTCTTGTCTGTCTAGTCTTGTCTGTCTAGTCTTGTCTGTCTAGTCTTGTCTGTCTAGTCTTGTCTGTCTAGTCTTGTCTGTCTAGTCTTGTCTGTCTAGTCTTGTCTGTCTAGTCTTGTCTGTCTAGTCTTGTCTGTCTAGTCTTGTCTGTCTAGTCTTGTCTGTCTAGTCTTGTCTGTCTAGTCTTGTCTGTCTAGTCTTGTCTGTCTAGTCTTGTCTGTCTAGTCTTGTCTGTCTAGTCTTGTCTGTCTAGTCTTGTCTGTCTAGTCTTGTCTGTCTAGTCTTGTCTGTCTAGTCTTGTCTGTCTAGTCTTGTCTGTCTAGTCTTGTCTGTCTAGTCTTGTCTGTCTAGTCTTGTCTGTCTAGTCTTGTCTGTCTAGTCTTGTCTGTCTAGTCTTGTCTGTCTAGTCTTGTCTGTCTAGTCTTGTCTGTCTAGTCTTGTCTGTCTAGTCTTGTCTGTCTAGTCTTGTCTGTCTAGTCTTGTCTGTCTAGTCTTGTCTGTCTAGTCTTGTCTGTCTAGTCTTGTCTGTCTAGTCTTGTCTGTCTAGTCTTGTCTGTCTAGTCTTGTCTGTCTAGTCTTGTCTGTCTAGTCTTGTCTGTCTAGTCTTGTCTGTCTAGTCTTGTCTGTCTAGTCTTGTCTGTCTAGTCTTGTCTGTCTAGTCTTGTCTGTCTAGTCTTGTCTGTCTAGTCTTGTCTGTCTAGTCTTGTCTGTCTAGTCTTGTCTGTCTAGTCTTGTCTGTCTAGTCTTGTCTGTCTAGTCTTGTCTGTCTAGTCTTGTCTGTCTAGTCTTGTCTGTCTAGTCTTGTCTGTCTAGTCTTGTCTGTCTAGTCTTGTCTGTCTAGTCTTGTCTGTCTAGTCTTGTCTGTCTAGTCTTGTCTGTCTAGTCTTGTCTGTCTAGTCTTGTCTGTCTAGTCTTGTCTGTCTAGTCTTGTCTGTCTAGTCTTGTCTGTCTAGTCTTGTCTGTCTAGTCTTGTCTGTCTAGTCTTGTCTGTCTAGTCTTGTCTGTCTAGTCTTGTCTGTCTAGTCTTGTCTGTCTAGTCTTGTCTGTCTAGTCTTGTCTGTCTAGTCTTGTCTGTCTAGTCTTGTCTGTCTAGTCTTGTCTGTCTAGTCTTGTCTGTCTAGTCTTGTCTGTCTAGTCTTGTCTGTCTAGTCTTGTCTGTCTAGTCTTGTCTGTCTAGTCTTGTCTGTCTAGTCTTGTCTGTCTAGTCTTGTCTGTCTAGTCTTGTCTGTCTAGTCTTGTCTGTCTAGTCTTGTCTGTCTAGTCTTGTCTGTCTAGTCTTGTCTGTCTAGTCTTGTCTGTCTAGTCTTGTCTGTCTAGTCTTGTCTGTCTAGTCTTGTCTGTCTAGTCTTGTCTGTCTAGTCTTGTCTGTCTAGTCTTGTCTGTCTAGTCTTGTCTGTCTAGTCTTGTCTGTCTAGTCTTGTCTGTCTAGTCTTGTCTGTCTAGTCTTGTCTGTCTAGTCTTGTCTGTCTAGTCTTGTCTGTCTAGTCTTGTCTGTCTAGTCTTGTCTGTCTAGTCTTGTCTGTCTAGTCTTGTCTGTCTAGTCTTGTCTGTCTAGTCTTGTCTGTCTAGTCTTGTCTGTCTAGTCTTGTCTGTCTAGTCTTGTCTGTCTAGTCTTGTCTGTCTAGTCTTGTCTGTCTAGTCTTGTCTGTCTAGTCTTGTCTGTCTAGTCTTGTCTGTCTAGTCTTGTCTGTCTAGTCTTGTCTGTCTAGTCTTGTCTGTCTAGTCTTGTCTGTCTAGTCTTGTCTGTCTAGTCTTGTCTGTCTAGTCTTGTCTGTCTAGTCTTGTCTGTCTAGTCTTGTCTGTCTAGTCTTGTCTGTCTAGTCTTGTCTGTCTAGTCTTGTCTGTCTAGTCTTGTCTGTCTAGTCTTGTCTGTCTAGTCTTGTCTGTCTAGTCTTGTCTGTCTAGTCTTGTCTGTCTAGTCTTGTCTGTCTAGTCTTGTCTGTCTAGTCTTGTCTGTCTAGTCTTGTCTGTCTAGTCTTGTCTGTCTAGTCTTGTCTGTCTAGTCTTGTCTGTCTAGTCTTGTCTGTCTAGTCTTGTCTGTCTAGTCTTGTCTGTCTAGTCTTGTCTGTCTAGTCTTGTCTGTCTAGTCTTGTCTGTCTAGTCTTGTCTGTCTAGTCTTGTCTGTCTAGTCTTGTCTGTCTAGTCTTGTCTGTCTAGTCTTGTCTGTCTAGTCTTGTCTGTCTAGTCTTGTCTGTCTAGTCTTGTCTGTCTAGTCTTGTCTGTCTAGTCTTGTCTGTCTAGTCTTGTCTGTCTAGTCTTGTCTGTCTAGTCTTGTCTGTCTAGTCTTGTCTGTCTAGTCTTGTCTGTCTAGTCTTGTCTGTCTAGTCTTGTCTGTCTAGTCTTGTCTGTCTAGTCTTGTCTGTCTAGTCTTGTCTGTCTAGTCTTGTCTGTCTAGTCTTGTCTGTCTAGTCTTGTCTGAGAGAGGAGGTCTTGTAGAGAGGGGAAGCTAATAATAATCAAGCGCGCTTTTAAACCTCCCGTAACATAACATTGCTAACTTAATGCTAACCCAGCACAACTAACCTAATCTAATGAAAAGCTGGTTCAACCTGATTTAGTATTGATTAAACCAGATTAAAATCTGATTAAACCTGATTAAAAGCTGATTAAGGGCTGATTAAACTTGATTAGACCTGATTAATTTAACTTGAAGCTGATTAATCCTGAATAAATCCTGAAATGAATAATGGTGATTACGCTCTACTATATTATATGTATGCCACTTTCCAAAATAGTTACTATGGTGGTTGGACAAATGCACCGATATTAGATATGATTCAATTCAGGGACCAGGTTCTCTACTGGTAGCAATTTTAAAACTTCGCGATTTTTTTTACATTACAATCTCTCATAAGTGTGTTAACCGTTCGGCCACATCCAAGGTGCGCGATACGTCATCATTTCTTGACGTAGTAGTTGCGGGTATAAGCGGATGTAATCTAAAATCGTGTCTAGCTTCGTACACTTGTTACATTTTTTAAATCTTACATCTCCCTTCATGTTTTTTCCTTGTCATACACATTAAAAAAAAAATCAAATACTATACCGATTACGTTAACTGAAAATGAAACAATAAGTTCCTTCTCACATTCAAAATTAAGCCTAATAACAGAAATACTTTTTATTTATATTAAATTTTAAATAATGAATGCGATCGAGGTCACAGACCAGTTTAAACAAACATAAACAAAACTCGCTTGCACGTGTACAATGACTTATCCAAATTGCTCTGAATAGCGGAACAAGTTGAAACAAGATTAAGAAATTTCGCTTACACACAGGAATCTCGTCTGTCTAATCTCGTGTGTCTAGTCTTGTCTGTCTAGTCTTGTGTGTCGAGTCTTGTCTGTCTAATCATGTCTGTCTAGTCTTATCTGCCTAGTCTTGTCTGCCTAGTCTTGTCTGTCTAGTCTTGTCGGTGTAGTCTTGTCTGTCTAGTCTTGTCCGGGTTTGTCCGATATAAATCCCATGATCTTCCCAAAAGACAGCACCCCTTCCCCCCTCACCTATCGCGGTAGCGCCATCTACGCATACATACTCCGCCACGTACTGTACTATTGCGTACAGCATTTTCCCATAAAAGGAGGAGGGAGGAACTAGACTATACATGTAATTTCCTATAAGAAGAGGGGATTAGATTTTACAAGTAATTTCCCTATCAGGAGACTGGTCTAGAACATATGATCTTTACGTACCCTCATCTTTTTGATATGGTACCATTACTGCCCCTTATAGTTGATATGGTATCTCTACAAGTGTTGCACTGCCCCTTATTATTGCTTGTGCTAAGTTGTCGCATGTTGTTTTCTCCCTTTTCATTGTGTATGGTATGGTACCAAAGATTGCATGCTCCCATTATTGTTAAGTACGAAAATTTTTCTGTCGTACGTGTCAGTTTTGGTCATATTATTTCTGTAAAGGTAGTAAGTTCGTAGTCACATTGTTTTATTCGAACAAATGCGGTCTGACATCGTACTTGTATTGAGCCCGAGACCCCAGATGTATAAGCTGTTCTTAACCTCTAGGCTACGATGCCGATTTGTGAATATTGAGTGGTGTATTTTAAGAAAATTTGAAACAAACCATTATACTACTATATAGTATAGTTTTTATATAGTATAGTTCGACCAACTACTTTATTACACTTTCAACCAGTGGTGGCCAACTCGGGACCCGTAAGCGATTTATGATACGCCCACAATAAGATTCTCGATAAATTAAAATAATTTTTCGATTTTGTTTTCAATCAATTTCATGATCCTGCTTTTTAGTAAAATTTTGTAGAAATTACTTATTACTCCCATTTATAAATTGAAAATTACAAATAATCATGTATTGACATATTAAATATTTCTCTCTTCATAATAAAATTATGTACTCAAGGCATTTAGAGGTAAATAAGTCTTTTGGAGTTTGCACTTTCAATAACATTCTCTGGCGCATCTTCCACACCTATTTCTAATGTTGAAAATACAGGGTGTTTCAAAAAGAATATACGTGTTTCGTATGCATATATTTATTAAACTCTAAGACATACGAATATGAAACTTTATACACATATTTACGAACCTCTCAAGTTTAGATTACAGATGTTCTATATGTACTCCATCACCGTCACGAACAATATCACACCGATACTAAAATTCCTCCCATACTCAGGCAAGCACGGACAGGCAAGCGAATTCGTTCGAGTGAAAATCAAAGGGTGTCAAATCTGGTGACCGTGGAGCCCAGCTGAGACATGCTAGGTAGTCAGCTCCTTGACTACCAATCCAACGGTTCCGTAGAGTTTAATTAAGACCTTCATGCATTTGGCGACTCCAGTGAGGGGGTGACCCGTCTTGTTGAAAAATGAAGTTGGCTCGTGCAGCCTCGGAAACCACGAGTTTTGTGACATAGCGAGATACTGCTGACCGTTAACCGTGTTTTCATCAATGAAGAATGTGCTGTAAAAAAATGATCGAGATATCGAACAAAACACATTGACTTTAGGCGAATCTCGTACATGTTCAATGACTGCATGTGGGTTCTGTAGGCCCCAAATTCGAACATTGTCTTTGTTTACCTGACCACTAACATGGCAAGTCGCTTCATCACTGAACACGATGCGTTTTGCGAAAGTGTTAACATTTTCAATAGCTTGCCCGAGCATGGGAGGAATTTGAGTTTCGGAGTGATATTGTTCGTGTCGCTGATGGAGAACACATTGAACATCTGTAATCCAAACTTAAGAGGTTCGTAAATATGTGTGTAAAGTTTCATATTCGTATGCCATAAAGTTTAATAAATATATGTATGCGAATAGGAAAAGAAGGGTATCTTTCTATGGCCACGTTGCAAGATTGCCTCCAAACCGACTAACCCACCGTCTGTTCACCTTCTGGTAAAACAAGAAGGTTTTTTTCGTACCACTTGGTTGACAGAAACCCAGTAGGATATTAAAGAACTGTGAATAATAGATTTCCAAAACAGACAGTCTGTGAGACGCATCCTGAAGGAAGACCATGGATTTCAGGAAAAACCCCGAAGGAAAGTTACCCCCTGGACAGAAGAGTGAAAAGAGTTACACCGGCAGAAGATGCGACAATACTGGGCAAAGATCAAAGCCGTATCTTTTTGAAACACCAATATTTCTAGAAAATAACAAATTTAGAACAGGAAATTGTAGAATTGCGGTTTAAAAGTTATTATAAGAAAATATCCGATATTAAAAAAATGTGCACTGCACTCTTTCCTTGGATCGACATACTTAAGTCAAGCCAAATTTTCTTTAATGCAATTTATCAAAAATAAGTATATCTATAAGTATAGTCTTGAGATTGAAAATTTAAATAACAGTTTAATATCAGTATCAAATTACCGTCCTGATTTCGAAAAATTATGTCAAGAAATACAGTTTCAACCTTTTCATTAACGAATAACAATTTTTCGTGTATTATGCAATAAATGATTTTAATAAAATTGTTATTACAATTTTACAAGCATACATGTTATTACAATTTTTATTATTATTTGAAATTATAAAATAAAATTAAAAAGAATGAAAATTAAAAAGGCACAAATTTAACGAAAAATAAATCTTAAGTACCTCCTACATCAAAAAAATATCCATCATTGGCTACATTCTTTCAATGAAAGCGTTAGGCCTACTGTCCACGGAGGCGTCATTTGAGGAATGCCTGCAAACCTACAAATGAGAAAAGGCGTCATTTGCATCTTAGATACGTCCACGCAATCGTCATACATTCGTCACGCAAACAACGAAACGGTTTATTTTAGCTCTCAAGTTTAACGAAAATCCGAATAAAATTGGATGATGAGGCAGTCATTTAGTACGGAATCGTTAATTTCTTGTCTTACTTCCTTACCCTTACCTTTCCTTACCCTATCGCACCTTGACTGTCTGATTGTGACTATCTTGACGTTACTGGGGGTGATCGTTTCTATATCCCCCTTCAGATAAACCGAGCCGTGTGTGAGGTATTGTTTCTAAAATCATACCAATGTTCATTGCAGACCTTTTTTAAGAGCATTTAATTTCCTTCAAGAAAGGCAATTACACTTACCTACCTCGATTGGGAGTAATTACACAAAATCTGCTTAGTAAAAAAATAAAACAGCGATGATAGAACTCTTATTATTAATTATATAAATAAAACTCTTAAAATTAAAGGCTTGAATTCTTACAATATTTTTTTTGACATCGCAAATAATATTCTGGATATATTTAAAAAAAAACAAAACTTTGTAGATTTGTTTGGCCCCATAAACCTGCCCTAATTGGCCCAAAACAAAATGATCGACCTGAATGCAAATTCGTAGAATATCTAAACTTAGGTATTCTTCGTAGGATAACTGGAATTTACCCTATCATAAAAGTAATCCCTTTTTGTATGGATTTTCCAAGAGCGGCCTGTAGAGAATTTTTTTAATTCTTTAGTTCTCGTTTCCCAGGAACTAGTTGAACCAGGTTTTGTATAATATACAATTTCAATTTAATTTTATGTTGTTTAATGTTTTTGTTGACTTTTATGCGCTTGTATTTTATTGAATTATATTTAGTTTGTTCCATTAATTATTAAACTTCCCATTATTCCCGAGATTCCCGGGAAAATAAATTTGTATTTACCTTTTCGCGTGAAAAACATATACGAGAAAAGATACCCTCTATTCGCTACTCGTGTTTTTGCGTCCTCGCAGCTTGGCATTTGTGGTGGCAGGCTGCAGCACGAGCTGCATGACGAAAGTCTGACGATACGCAAATGCGTCGATGTCGACACACTTTCGTCCCTTTCTACGCAAAATGCAACCTAGCTGCACAAAAGCGTAAAATGACGATGTCGTGCGTATTTCGTGCGGCTACGTAGACAGTAGGCCTTAGTGTTTCAAAAGGGAAATCGTCAAGTAGACCGAGAACTTCTGAAGATGTTGTTAAACAGATCCGTGTTTCGTGTGTTCGGAGCCCAAAATTGTTAAAAAAAGTAGCCGTTGCACTGCACTGCACGCCTGAACTGAATTAAGCGAACGTCAAGCAGGCGTGCCAGCTGCAGGCAAGCAAAACTTGGACAGTTGATGAATCAAACACCATAAACTATAATAGTGTGTAGGCTTACCATAGTTTTTGGACAGACGCAGAACATATTTTTTAAATAATCTAGAATTATAAAAGTAATCAACTTAATAGTTGAAACATGAAACTTTATTAATAGTATTTTTCACTGGACATGACTTTTTGTAGAGATGGTGTGTGCTTTGATTAGATCAAAAAATCGCAACAAGAAAGTTCTGAATTATTTTAAACATTAGGAGATGTTGATCTTTTGATTCGAATGTTGATCATTTAGGAGATATTGTGAACTGTTGAAACTAAAAATCTAGCCCTTTCTGTAAACCAAATGTCCCCCATAATTAAAAGAAATCTGTCAGCTGGAGCAAATGTTCCGGGCAAAAACTTTGCAAATGCAGCCATTTTAGAAATATTGCAACATGAAGAGTGATATCTTTTGAAACATCTTTAAATTGCTTTCAACTTCTCTTCAATAGTATCTGGCACTTCATTACTTTAACTACAACCTTCCCTTTGGTTTTGAATTACCTGGTTCAACAATCTACGTTCATCAAATCCATCCATCCAATAGCGCTACAGCCCAAATCGGGCCTTGGCCTCCTCTATTTTCTTCCTCCAGCCATCCCTGTCCTCCGCCGCTTTTCTACAGTTTAGAGTTCTAAGCATGGATCGAGCGTCCCCCTGGATTTTGTCTGCCCATCTCGCCCCTGGCCTTGCAACCGGTCTTTTACCTTCCGGTTTTTGGTTGAAAATCCTCTTGACTACTCTTGACTCTTCCACCCTTGTAAATGCCCATCCCATTTAAGTCTTTGTAATCTTATTGTTGTTGCTAGGTCTGCTTCTGCAAAGAGCTGGTAGATCTCGTGGTTGTATCGTATTCTCCACTGTTCGTTTTCTTGGATCGGTCCATATATTCTGCGTAAGATCCTTCTTTCGAATGCGTTCACCACTGTTTCCGCTCTTTGTGAGAGAGTCCAGGTCTCACTTCCATAGCATAACACATGTTTTACAAAGTTCCAGTTTTGTTTTCCTGTGGACATTCTCTGTTCTGATTATGACCGATATGTGGTAGTATAGTTTATCGGCATTACTGATTCTTGGTTGGATTTCCTTCATCTCGTCCCGTTTGTTGGATATGTTACAGCCTAGGTAGGTAAAGTCATTGATCACCTCAAAGTTTTGGTCGCCTATTGTCATGTTCTGGCCTCTCCTGTTGCATCGGGTCTGTATTGATACTTTGGCCTTATCCTCATTCACTTTTGAACCCACTTCTTCAGCCGCGCCTTCTAGTTGTATGTAGGTTTCTTTCATTGATGTTAGGTTTCTTCCAAGTATGTTTATGTCATCTGCATATCCTGATAGTTGGGTGGATTTGTGAAGCAGCGACACATTGGTGTCTACCGTGGTTTTCCTTACTGCGTATTCTAATGCTAGATTATAGAGCATTGCAGCGAGTCCATCACCCTGCTCGAGGCATTGGTTTATTTTCAATGGGTTTTTGGTGGGTTTCCTTGTATCGTCACCCGGCTTTCAGAGTTCTCCATTGGTAGTCTTGCTAGCCTTACTAATTTTCGTGGTATGTTAAAGTCTAGCATGAGGCTGTAGATCTTTTCTCTGTTTATGCTGTCGTATGCCCATCTGAAGTCCACGTAGAGTTGGTACACATCAATGTCATATTCCTAGCATTTCTCCAGAACTTGTTTTACTGCGCATAATTGGTCTGTGGTCGATCTTCCTGGTCTTCGGCTAGTGGTTCGAGTTTGTTTTGGAGGATGGTTGTGAGGACTTTATATGCTGTGCTTAGTAGGGATATTCCCCTATAATTTTAAAATTCTAGCTTGTCTCCTTTTTTGTGGATTGGACAGATGATGCTGGTTCTCCATTCGTTCGGCGTTTTTCAGTTCTCCATATTTCTTTGTATTAGGTCCATTACCGCTTTCGCTAGTTGTGGTCCTCCATATTTTATTAATTCTGACGGAATGTTGTCCATACCTGGTGATTTGTTGTGGTTTAGCGACTTGATTGCTTTCTCACCTTTTCTTCAGTTGGTAGGTCGTTGTTCTCCTCTCGTTCGTCTGCTGTGTGTTCGAGTACTCTCTGGTCTTTGTTCGTTGGTTGGTTGATTGGGTTTAGGAGTTCCTAGAAATATTGTTTCCACCGCCCTTGTATTTCTGTTTCGTTTCCGATGATTTGTCCTGTCTCATCTCGGCATAGGCTAGTGCTTGGCTGGAAACCTTTATAAAGTTTCAGTTTTGTTTTCCTGTGGACATTCTCTGATCTGATTATGACCGATATGTGGTAGTATACTTTATCGGCATTACTGATTCTTCGTTGGATTTCCTTCATCTCGTCCCGTTTGCTGGATATGTTACAGCCGATATGATTACAGCCGGATATGTTACAGATTGTTGGTCGTCTATTGTCATGTTCTGGCCTCTCCTATTGCTTCGGGTCTGTATTAATACCTTGGTCTTATCTTCATTCACTTTTGAGTCCACTTCTTGAGCTGCACCTTCTAGTTGTATGTAGGTTTCTTTCATTGATGTTAGGTTTCTTCCAAGTATGTTTATGTCATCTGCATATCCTGCTAGTTGGGTGGATTTGTGAAGCCGCGACGCGTTGGTGTCTACCGTGGTTTTCCCTACTGCGTATTCTAATGATAGATTATAGAGCATTGGAGCGAGTCCATCACCCAGCTTGAGGCATTGGTTTCTTGAATATATTTATTTGCCTGCATGCTTTCCTGGTATCGTTGTTTTTAAAGTCCTCCTCTATTTGTAGCAGTGTCTTGTTAATGGTCGCTCTTTTCTTTCTTCGTAGCAGTTTATGAGTTGCTTTTCCGGCATCCTCGTATTTGGCCCTCTGTAGTCTGGTGGGTCACTCTATGTATATAGCATATGCTTCGTTCATGTCGTTTATGGCTTTCTTGCAATCCTCGTCAAACCATTCTCTTTTGTTTTCCTTTGGATTGGGGCCTATTGTGTTATTGGCGGCTTTTGTGGCCGCTTCCTTGATTTCTTTCCATTTCTCCTCCACGATTTCGCATTCTTCCTGGTTTTCTGTTACCTTCTCTTTCTGTTTCTGTAGTACTTCTGCTATGTTATTTTGGAAAGCTGTTAGTGTTGTTTCTTCCTTCAGTATTTCTAGGTGATATTTTGTTTGGGATTCCTGGGATATTTTTGCGTGGTTGGCCATTCGTTCTCTGTATGTAGGTTTAACTAAGTGGTGATCAGAGTCAATATATGTTCATCACGTTCGTCAAATAGGTCATCAATATTTATGGAACCTTTAATAATTTCAGCACTTTCTTTTAAATCAGGCCAGGCAATATCGACAATTCTCAAATTTATTCACTGGAACATAATAACTTTATCAAAACTGATACTCCACAACTCTAAGTATTGGATACTAGAATAAAAATTGTCTACGCTTGAGAAGAATATATGCTCCTGAACATTGAGAAGAATTTTTTCTCCTAAACATCATTATTTTCCTTTAGGGTGCATAGTAAATTCATTGGTAGAAGATGGTATAAACGTGATTTTTTCTTTTCTAAAGTTGACAAATTAATTTAGAATATGCTTGAAATGCTTCTGTTGTTATATAATGTGTTTCCAATTTCAGAACTACATTATTAAATAACTAGTGTGCCATATAAAAATTTTTAAATCATTTTCTGGATGTTGAAAAAAATCATATAATAATTTTGAGCATTTGTCACTATTAGTATTATTGAGATGAATGAATAAAATTTCGGCAGTTCATTGAAATTCACTTCATTGAAATTTAAAAGTTTAACTTGAATTCCCTGCTCCAGACTGAAATAGTTTACAATTGGGACATGTTTTATTTCACTTCTGCTTGAGCTATTACATTATTAAATTATTAAAAAATTGAATCATTAATGATTTCCAAAGAATACAACACCTCATCAAATATAAATGGATAAACAACGTTAACAATAATTGTCTCGGTTTTGGTTCTAGTAGATAAAAATTGTGGGTTGTATATTTTTTTAACCAGTTATATGTGCAGTCTGATGTTTAGAATCTGAGTTCGTGTCTTACAGTGTGATATCAAATATATTATAGACTCTCTAGCAGCACACTCCTGATTATATTTACTTGCATCTTTGGCGTTAGAAAACCTCTTATGTTTGCAGAGGCAGTAGCATTAATGGCACTCCTCTTGTTTAGCTGTTTTCACGTGGTCTTCGATATCATCCTTTTCTTTGTACAACAGTAAATTCTGCAGTATGCAATAATTTTAAAAAAAATGTATTCCTGTAGCACGTTAATATTAAACGTACACTTTCGTTTGCCCATTCCTAAACATTGAGGCAAACAACGAATAGAGATAAATTATCAGAAACGTAGACGAGTTACTTCTTACTCGAAAACAACATAATACACGTCTTACATTGGTGCGATTTCAATAAAGGCATACGACATAGCGCATGGAGTTGGTTAACAAAAGGCTTGCGCTGTTTCATGCCGGCCTCTTGGATGTTTCTTGGATGTTTTTTGGAAGATTCCACCGCTCAATCAATGACTCAGGTAATATTCAGCCACTTGGATTTTTCGCATAATCGCAAGAGAATGTCCTAGCCCATCATAAACTTCTTAAACCCCAGACATTCTTAAAACCTAGGACATTTCTTCGGACAGCACTGAAAAAAACCGGGACTGTTCGGGCTAATCTTGGATGTATCGTAAGCCTAATAGTGTGTATCACTTTGAACAGTTTCTATGCCACAATGAAACTAAAGAGTTCTTTTTCAAATACCCTGTATAATTAAGCGAGAGATATTTAAAAATAACTTTATGATCGTTCATAAAAAATTATAATTGCGGCTATACTTTCTAAAAGGTTATGTTAGGTTAGGTTACTAAATAAGTAAGTAGTCAAAATTATATTTAAAACTATGGGGTACTGATTAATATGACGGTTATATATTAATATATTTGTAACCGTGTGCATTATTTCCAGAATTTATCCCCAGTAGTATCAATAATGATTACCTAAATAGTATTAGTATAGAGATAATGTGAGTAATAATCGTGGGAAATAATGTCACTGAATACTAGAGCATATAGGAAATGAAAACAATGTATCGATTATTTTCAGAAACTTTACGTACAGTCCCTAATCACAATATTTTAACAAAACTTTCCTTCGCAACCCCAACAAGAACACAAACAAACATTTTGGTATGTTTACTACACTCAGTGCTTACATAAAAAAGTTAGTTTATCCCATCCAGTTTTAAAATTAACGAATTTAATTTAGTGAATAAATGTTATTTGTTTTGGATTTGGAAGTAATGTTGTTCTGTTTTTCAAGTGGGAACATAATAAATTTATGCATTTCTATAGTTAATTTTACAACCGCGCTGATTGATTTGTGCCCCGTAAAGTGTCGGTTTTACGGCTTCCGAATTTATTTAGGATCGTGCACAGGCTAACGTTGAAAGTTAAATATTTATATATTCCCCGCATATTTTTAATTAAAATCGGCGGAGCAAGCGCAAAATCTCCCGAGTAATATACCCGTGATTTATTGAGATTAAAAAAGAAACACAAGAAATAATAATTATAGCTGTCCATGACATCGCTTATAAAAACTATGTCACTTCGTAAATCATGTTTTTTAGTGGAATATTGCAACTTATGTAATAATTATACAGATGTGAATTTATAATTTATATTGTAGTCGTTTATTCTGTTGCACAAAAGGAAATATGTTTTTAATATCTTTATTTGTAATATTACTTCTAATATTATACTAGTTTCTAATATTATTTTATTTCACGATAAATGTCTGTTTACATAAAACCTTCTAAATCAGAAAGAAGAGTCTCGTGTCTCGAGAGCTAGACCATATGTTTAAAGGAAAATATATACCATAATTCCAAAACTGTCTCGTCTCGGTCTCGTCTCACTTTTACGAGACGCCCAAGAAGCCCTAATCTCACCTGAATTAATTTGCCTGGTATAAACGTGGGCGAAGCCACGAGAGCGAGTGCGCATGTGATCTCGCTCTCGCGAGACACGAGAGTTTCGTTTCCGATTTAGAAAGATTATGTAAACAGACATTTATGGTTTGTTATCCGAACATTTTCATGTGGATGGAACAAGGCGAATTTCAAATATAGTAATAGCAACCATATAGAAATTTTTCTGAATTTCTATTTTTCTCAAATTGAGCAGGCCAAGGTTCTACGTGGACCGTAGTGCCGACAGAAGAAGAAGAACCAAATAGAAATTATATGTAAACAGATATTTAAATATATTAGGTATACCTATGCACTAAAATATAACAGTTATTTTTATGAGAGATATTTTTATAATTATATATTTGGGTTGTTGAATAAAAAAAATATCTTTTTTGATTTTTTGATGTATTTTATGACCTTATTATAAATAATTGGTATGTGCGATGAGAAAAAGTAAAAAAAATCAATTAATTGTAAACAAATTAAAAGTGAAAAAACCCCAAAAAGCGCGTTTGGCTCCAAACGCGCCATAATTCGTTTGTGACGTCGTAAGTGAGAAACTTCATTTCTAACATTCCAACATAAACATTCTTTATAAAATCGTCGTTTTATGATTTTTTCGGCGCACTGTTTAAAACCATTGTTATCGACGTTTAACAATGTGGGACATTTAAAAACATTTTCGGAGGAGTTCTTTTTGTAGTTCCCTACATGATGGTACGAAACAAGCACGATAACTTTTAATATTAGACATATTTGACATGTCTACTACAACTACTGTATGAACGAAGTCATGCGCGGATAGAAATTAACCATCTTACCTCACAACGCTACCGGCCGGTTTTCGGTACCGAGAATATTCAGCCACTTGGATTTTTCGCACAATCGCAGAAGAATGTTTAAAAACGCTATGTCGAACATATAAGTCTAATAATAAAAAAAAATTCTCGCCCATTATAGACTTCTTAAACCCCGGACATTTTTGCAACCTAGGACATTTCTCCGGACAGCACTAAAAAAACAGGACTGTCCGAACTAATCCCGTTATGGTAAGGTATGGTAATACTGATGCCAATGTTGCTTCTAGTTTAAGGTATGAAATTGATCTAGCTAAAGAGATTTCAAACAGCAATACAATTTTTTCCGAGAATGAGAGTGTATGAAATTCTTTTGATTGCTTGTCAAGCATCAAGAGATAAAATGTTAAAAAATTATCGAAAATCAATTTTTGCTTATTGTTTAATTTTAGACTCTCGACATAAAATCGAGACGTTTCACAAAACGGAATGGGACGAAATGAAAAATGTGTCTGTCCAATGTTTCGATAAAGTATATAAACACCAAGTAAATAGAGGAGAGTTACCAAAATCGTACTGGTTAAGATATTCTGGTTGTGATATATTTATATAGAGAAATAAGTTTTTATAAGATTCTGCTTCTCCTAGTTACATTTTTACAGCTGTCTTCTTTATTAAAAAAATATATTTATTTTTGGCAACTCTGCATCAGTGCGATTTAGGAAACCAGGTGCCTAAATCGTACTAGTCGGTTTCCAAAATCGTACTTAACAATTGTGCATAAGGAAATTGCATTATTATTTTTAGAAAGCTTTATTCCTAAAATTTGAAATATCGCAAAATATTAATATGACATAATTATATTAATATATAACATATATTTTAAAAAATAAAATACAAATTTAAATATATGACTTATATTTTAATGAAGTTAACATCTTGGTCAATAATACATTTTATCCTCCTTCAAAACCACGCCGCAAGATTCATGCACCCATATTTTGCACGTCACGCATTGGATCTTGTTTTCCAAACGTGCTTTTTGACACAAAAAGCAAAACCAGTCATCTTCGTTTAAGGATATATGTCTGGCAATGTCTGGAGCGGTGGATGTCGATGGACTCGATTGGCCACAATTAAGTTTTTTATACTCTTTTTTCGAGATATCACATTTTGCAATTTCTTGTTTTTTGGCACCAATCTTTGCTACCTGTCTTTCCTTAAGAGCCTGAACAAATTGTTTATGCGAGCTACTAGTGAGCACAGTTGATGCTTGCGCCTCTTTCGTTTCTTACCAGCAATTTTTGGAATTGGTGATATTTCAATAATATAAACATTTAAGGAAGAAATAGGTTCCAAATTTTCCTTTGCTCTATCGGTGCCCTCAATGTTGCATCCAATTGCAACCTCAAAAAGTTTAACTTCAGCATCATTTTGCACTCATTCTCAGAAAAAAATGTATTGCAGTTTGAAATCTCTTCAACTGGTTCAGTTTCATTCCTTAAACTAGGAGCAAAATCGGCATCACTAAATACGAAGGGATTCACGGGCCAACAACCACTACTGTTAAAAGCATTCACTACATTTCCACTAGTAGCTGCTCTATGATAAGCAGTAGTAATTAACTAACTCGCATATTTCATATTGAGTAATGCATTGGCCTGCATGATTCGTCATCCAGTGGTCAAGACATTGATCATAGAATGTTTGCATGGGCCCAAAAACACCAACATCCAGAGGTTGTAGTCTGTGTGTGGTGTGCCCTGGTAACTATGGAAGTATTACCCATTTGCGCGTGCCAAAATGAATGCCTCTAAATTTTTTGTATGAGTCGTGTGGCCGTCAAGCAATAATACAACTTTGCTGTCACGGTCTAGTATATCAAAGCTAATAGAGTGCTGCAACCATTTCAAAAATAAGTCACTGGTTATTACCATGTACTGCAACTTCAATCAAGCTACATGCTGATGCTCCTCTACCTAGTTGTGGCGCTGCCCGCTTTCGTTTGAAAATAAACATAGGCGGAACAAATATTTCGGCGGCACTGGCGCAGCAAACAAAAGTTGTGTTGGTTCCCCTTTCACCGCTAACTACCCTTCCAATTCTTTCCTTTATGGCCCAACATTTTTTTTTGCACTGTGGAAAAACCACTTTCATCAACATGACTTAAATATCTTTTGAGCATCTATTAGGTATTCTTCTATCAGTTGTGCCAATAACTTGAACAAATCACCAGCTTCTATATTAATACCAGTGGTACTGCCATTGGGGTGTTTTCAGGTTGCCTAACCGAAAGATTTCCATGTCGTTTCATGAAATTATAAAACCATTTCTTTCCAGCCAATTTGGAATTTAAGTTAAACTTATGGTTAATGTTAATTTTAACTGCTACTTGGAATGCAAATATTCTTGTCAGTTATAGAAAGGGCCAAAAATGACGATTCAAAATATAAAATGTGTTTCCTCCAGCTTTTGAAGATGAACTAGTTAATAGTTCATCTTCAAAAGCTGGAGGTAATACTTGAAGTAGTCCATTTCTTTTTGGTGATTCCAAGGTTCTTTTAACTTTTCCATCAAGATGCCTTTTAAACGTAGGTTTTGGAATTCTGAATCGTCGGCAACATTCATTAAAGCCATATTTTCCATTTTTTTAATGCATCCATGGCCTTCTAAGCTATGAAAACAACCATACCATGCTATGAAAACAACGAACATTGAAATATAACTCTAAAGTCATTAAAATTTGCATTAGTTTCTTAAATCGTAAAATCGTAAAAATATTAAAACTCGACTGGGGTACGTTTTATTAAACTTCCGCCTTTTTTAATAACGTCTACATAACCTGTACAAAAGTAGCGAGATTTTGTAATAGTAGCGAAATTTTATAAAATATGAATATGAATCCAAATTAGTTAAGTGATAAAATTAAGTTAGTGACTAATAAAAAAAGGTTTTTACGCGCCTGATATCATCTATTGAAACAGACTTAAAATTTCCATCGCGCTTACCTGATTTTTTTCCAATTTTTTTTACAAGTATTCTTTGCACATGAAAATGCAGGCGTAACCATTAATTTTTTTGTCTATAATGCCCGAGCAGGGTCTAGTTTACCTAGTTAGCGTTAGATGTCAAATAAAACCTTTGCATTATTCAAAATTAAGTTACGATTACATACAAAAGGTACGATTTAGCAGACAAGTACTCTACAGGCAACACTCCCTTAATATCTATTTTGAGAGAGAATCCGAAAAGTTAGTTGTCCGAAAGGAAGTAAATCATTCAAAAATGAATTGATATTGATAATCTATACAACAATTCAGCAAAAACTTCAAAACATTGGAATGCTGATTTTGATGAGTATTTACTAGATACTGAAAAGAGAAGATATAACTATTTTAGAGCAATGTAAGTCTCATGACACGATTTTCCCCACTCTTTGCAAGATTGCGAAGGATTTATTGAGAATAATCACATAATCAGTACCTGTTGAAATATTATTCTCTACAGCAGGTGCTATAATGATCAAAACGCGCACATCATTAAAGGATGATGAGATGCAATCATTATTTCGTTTGAATTCTTGAACATCTAGTGACTTAAAGTGTAAAATTTCAGTTAGTTAAATAATCAAAGTTCATGTTTACGTAACCTGTAAATTTAAATAAAGTAACCTGTATAAATTAATAAAGTATTGTAAAATTATATAAAAAACGGCCAAGTGCGTGTCGGGCCACGCGCAATGTAGAGTTCCGTAATTGCCATTCTTACTCTAATGACTTATGACTCACATGTCAAAAAATTCCATAACCAATAACTTAATCAGCTGACATTAATGTTGTCGAGTTAGAAGCGAAACATAACCAATAATATATTGCTGTTATACGGCTCCCGTTCGATTTGTTATATTTTATAAGTTGGTCGACTATTACTCGTAAACTAATAAAGCCTACTTACAATTAGCTGTGATATTTTAGAGCAGCGTTTCTCAACCTTTTTTGGCCCACGGACCAGTAAAATTAAAAAAAAATTCGCGGACCAGTTATATTTTTTCAACAACAAAATTTTACTAGGTATTACTACATAAGTTAATTGTAACATTTTTATTATCATTTACTTACAATAATATTTAAATGTAAAGATATATATATATATATATATATATATATATATATATATATATATATATATATATATATATATATATATATATATATATATATATACTAATCATAACTAATCATAAATTACATAGAATTAAAATTAGTTTAAGATATTTGTATTTCGTAATTTTATAAATCAAAATTTAGTTATTATTTTTTTTTATGGCGCTGGTGGAATGGCGCTCTCCACTTTAAATGCTTTTTGTGGATTTCGAGAAAGCTTTGGACTTTTGTTAGCCGCAACGCCATCTGGAAAGTCCTATCACAGAACGGCGTCCCTCAAAAGATTGTTAATATCATCCATTGTAGATGCCGAGCTGTTCGGCATTGTACGCGAACAGCTCTAGCCGTATCAAACACAAAGGCAAACTAAGTGACGAATTTGCTGTCTCCTCGGGGGTCAAACAAGGTTGTGCATTATCGCCTCTCCTATTTATAATCGTCATGGACCACATAATGACTGCAGTTAACGAGCGTCCCCGCGGCATCAGATGGCGTCTGAACTCCCGGTTGGAATACCTGGATTACGCTGATGATTTGTGTCTCCTCACGCACACCTACCAAGATATGCAGGAAAAACTAAACCTACTGGACTATAACGCGGCGTCCTCTGGCCTTAAAATAAACATCTCTAAGACCAAGGAAATGCGTATCAATGCTCGTAATAACACCCCGCTCTCTTTAACTACCATCCCAATCGATAATACTGTCAACTTTTGCTACCTGGGCAGCCAGATTACTCCAGACGGAGGAGCTTCAGAAGATGTCAAAATACGAATTCGTAAAGCAGGATACGCATTTGCTCTATTGAATAATTTCTGGAATAACCCATGCATCAAAAGAAGTACCAAAATCAAGGTCTTTAACAGCAACGTCAAATCAGTTCTTTTGTATGCCTGCGAAACCTGGAAAGACACTCAAGCGGTTACTCCCAAGATTCAGACCTTTGTCAACAAGTGCCTGCGGCGCATTCTTGGCATACGCTGGCCGGAGGTTGTCTCATATGTTACTCTATGGAGGTTAACAGGTCAACAATCAATTGCCAAGGAGATCAAGAGGCGCAAATGGAGTTGGATAGGCCACACGCTAAGGAAACCCAGCTCAGATATCTCCAAGGAAGCATTAGAGTGGAACCCTCAAGGCCAACGCAGGGTAGGTAGACCTCGCTCTACCTGGAAACGCGCAGTGGATAGCGAAGCCAGGAGAAATGGAAAGTCCTGGAATGAGGTCAAGTGCTTGGCGTCGAACAGGACAAGATGGAGATGATTCGTGGAGGCCCTTTGCTCCTCCTTGGAGCCATAGGATTCAATTATGCTATAGAGAAGCATGTTTTCTCGATGGAAAGGTTCAGAAGTGTGAAGCATGCTTTAAGTGACATCAACAAAAATCAACGATGCACAATCTCCGCTGGTTTGCTTGCCCATCACTACTCAACTTATTGTTATGATTATTATGATTTTTGTACCGAATTGGGTCGTTGAAAAAAAAATCAATTTTTTATGATTTTTGAAACTTTACTGTAAATAATTTTGATGCTCGATGCGAAAAAGTTTTTTTCAATTAATTATAAACAATTTAAAAGTGATGAAATTTTAAAGATTTTAAAGTGTTGAAAACTGTAACGAATCTTCTCTAATGTCCCATGATTGTGATGGTAACAATAAGCGAGTGCAAATACAAATCATCGATTTTTTTATGTATTTTAAAACCTTATTGTAAATAATTTGGATGTTCGATGCAAAAAGTTGATTTTTTTTCAATTAATTATAAACAATTCAAGGAGGTTCGAGCGAATGCCATGTTAATTATTTTTTATAAATTTCAGCTTTGAAACTTTCTATACATATGCAGATCAATACTTTATTTACGTCCTCTCAAAATTTTAAGGTGATCCACCGTTTAGTTTATCCGAAAAAAAAATGAAAAACTATATTTTTTCAATTCCTATACACAGGCTCTTATGGCTGATAAGCTTCCGTCATGTCTTTATTTATTTTTTTCGATATTAATTTCCAATTTTTTTCACTTTTTTCGAAACAAGGAATAAGAAACTATATACAATAAACTTAGGTAATTGTAAAACACGATAACATTAAAGCATTTACACGATAACATTAAAGCAATGTGATTGATGTAATTTAAATAATTAAACTTTTTATTTTGAATCTTGTTTATCAACAATAATTCACATGACAGATGGTTTGGTAACGTCGCGAGAACATCTGAGAGAAAATAAAAATATGGAAACATAGTTATATAGAGAGAAAAAATACATTAATACATTAATACATTAATACATTAATACATTAATACATTAATTGAAAAAAAAATCAACTTTTTGCATCGAACATTCAAATTATTTACAATAAGGTTTTAAAATACATAAAAAAATCGATGATTTGTATTGCACTCGCTTATTGTTACCATCACAATCATGGGACATTAGAGAGGATTGGCCACAGTTTTCAACACGTTAAAATCTTTAAAATTTCATCACTTTTAAATTGTTTATAATTAATTAAAAAAAAAATTTTCGCATCGAGCATCAAAATTATTTACAGTAAGGTTTCAAAACTCATAAAAAATTAATTTTTTTTTCAACGACCCAATTCGGTACAAAAATCATAATAATCATAATCATAATAATAAGTTGAGTAGTGATGGGCAAGCAAACCAGCGGAGATTGTGCATCGCTGATTTTTGTTGATGTCACTTAAAGCATGCTTCACACTTCTGAACCTTTCCATCGAGAAAACCATCTCTATAGCAGAATTGAATCCTATGGCTCCAAGGAGGAGCAAAGGGACTCGAAACATCTCCATCTTGTCCTGTTCGACGCCAAGGACTTGACCTCATTCCAGGACTTTCCATTTCTCCTGGCTTCGCTATCCACTGTGCGTTTCCAGGTAGAGCGAGGTCTACCTACCCTGCGTTGGCCTTGAGAGTTCCACTCTACTGCTTCCCTGGAGATATCTGAGCTGGGTTTCCTTAGCGTGTGGCCCATCCAACTCCATTTGCGCCTCTTGATCTCCTTGGCAATTGATTGTTGACCTGTTAACCTCCATAGAGTAACATTTGAGACAACCTCCGGCCAGCGTATGCCAAGAATGCGCCGCAGGCACTTGTTGACAAAGGTCTGAATTTTGGGAGTAACCGCTAGAGTGTCTTTCCAGGTTTCGCAGGCATACAAAAGAACTGATTTGACGTTGCTCTTAAAAACCTTGATTTTGGTACTTCTTTTGATGCACGGTTTATTCCAGAAATTATTCAATAGAGCAAATGCGTATCCTGCTTTACGAATTCGTATTTTGACATCCTCTGAAGCTCCTCCGTCTGGAGTAATCTGGCTGCCCAGGTAGCAAAAGTTGACAGTATTATCGATAGGGATGTTATTTAAAGAGAGCGGGGTGTTATTACGAGCATTTATACGCATTTCCTTGGTCTTAGAAATGTTTATTTTGAGGCCAGTGAACGTCGCGTTATAGTCCAGTAGGTTTAGATTTTCCTGCATATCTTGGCAGGTGTGCGTGAGGAGACACAAATCATCAGCGTAATCCAGGTCTTCCAACCGGGAGTTCAGACGCCATCTGATGCCGCGGGGACGCTCGTTAACTGCAGTCATTATGTGGTCCATGACGATTATAAATAGGAGAGGCGATAATGCACAACCTTGTTTGACCCCCGAGGAGACAGAAAATTCGTCACTTAGTTTGCCTTTGTGTTTGATACGGCTAGAGCTGTTCGCGTACAATGCCCGGATGATGTTAACAATCTTTTGAGGGACGCCGTTCTGTGATAGGACTTTCCAGATGGCGTTGCGGCTAACAAAAGTCGAAAGCCTTCTCGAAATCCACAAAAAGCATGTAAAGTGGAGAGCGCCATTCCACGGACTGCTCAATAATAATTCGGAGCGAGTTGATCTGGTCGATACATGATTTTCTAGGCCTAAAACCGGCTTGTTCGCTCCAAATTGTAGGTTCGAGTGATTCTGTCAGTCGATGGAGGATTGTTAATGTGAGCACCTTACTGGCTGTGTTGAGAAGAGTAAGACCCCTATAGTTGTTGCAGATCTTTTTGTCTCCCTTTTTATGGTGTTTGACAATTACCCCTTCCCTCCACTCTTTCGGAACGTATTCCGTTTCCCATATTTGCTTAATAATTGGGTATAATAATTTTGCTGATGTTTCAGCATCGGCTTTTAATATTTCTGCGGGTAGACCATCTGAACAAGTTGCCTTTCCGTCCTTTAGCTTCAAAATTGCATTTTTAATATCCTTGATGTTTGGAGGATTGGTATTCATTCTTAGAATGGGAGGGACGGAGTTTTCATCAGTGATGGAGTTGTCAGGCGATGGACTTCTTGGAAGTGCTCCTTCCACCGTATTAGTTGTGCTTCGTCCGTAACTAGTAATTCTCCGCTTTTGCTTTTGATGGGCGTGTCACCCAAAATTGATTTATTGGCTAGGCGCCTGGTGATCTGGTACAGAGCACGCATATTGTGACATTCACTGGTTGTTTGGGCTTGTTCGGCAAGGCCTTGAGCCCATGCCCTCTTGTCTTTTCTGGCACTGTTCTTTACCATCCTGTCGTGTGTATACATTTCTCTATAGCAGTGTGGGAGCAAATTTTCGTGGAGAAGTTGGTTTCATTGCAAAAAAAAATCTATTTTTGAACTTGGCATATCTCACGAGCGGTTCATTCAGCTATGATACCCCCTCCACACTCAGCTCATATGTCGCGTGCAGCTTTTGTGGCCTCTGAACTTTGATTAAAAGCAAAAAACGTTCATTTTTCTCAACTCGACATTCCGTTTTAATGATCATAAAATTAAAATTATCTAACTCGAACGAAAAAACAAATACATTCCGGTAGAACTAAAGTTTCTCTTTAGAATGATTTAAAACATTATGACAAAAACATTTAATGACATGCCGAATGCAAAAGTTAAAAAAACAGCTGCAACTTAGTTGCCAACCGAATAAAATATTCTATATAAAATGCAGATTAAAAGTATGTATGTATATATTACGATAAATGTACAAAATCGGCAAATGTGAACATTTACCGGTATATGTATACATTTACCAATGTGATAGGTAAATGTGAGTTTAAATCTGAGATCAGCTTTATATATCTACTATTACCGGAAAATGTGTACTTTTGGTGCATTACAATATCACGTGTGTCTTGTTGGACAGCCCATGCGTTGTGTATATTAATGTAAACCTCTAACAATTGCCAACAACATTATGCATATCTACACATTTTCCGGAAATAATTGGTAAATGTAAGCTGAACTCACACTTACCAACCAAGAAGGTAAATGCGTACATATACCGGTAAATGTGCACATTTACCAAACTACGTACTTTTACCGTAACATATATGTACTTGTAGTTGGAAGGAGAATACACAGTTCGAAAATTCTATAAAACGATTCAATAAATTTTAAAGAAACTAAAAACTTAGTTCTCGATTTTCACGAGCTCGCGGGCCGGATGGATCCTCTCTTCAATCCCACCGTCGCGTGGTAAGAATTTTCAAATCTTATTAACCCTGGCCGAGTGTGTAGAATTCGTCTTTAAGGTTTCGTAGATTAAACGGTTTGAACTTAGAAACATGCAACCGCACTCTCTTATTGTTACCATCACAATCATGAGACATTTAGGAGGATTCATCCCAGTTTTCAAGACTATCAACAATTTGTCTATGTACTTCCTTATCTACATTTTGACTTAAACACATAATGTAAGATAGAATTAGGAATATGCACGATCCATCTCCTACATATACGACTGTATATGAAGTTAAGAAAACATTTATATTTGTATCTTCAATTTGGATTTGAAATCATAACTATATTATTCTAGACTGAGCAACCCTAGAGCAGATTCAATCAAATTTTGTAGTAGAAACTATAATCGTTAAAAAAGAGTTATTTTATATTATATAGAGTTAAGTCAATTTGGAAACTTCAGTTTACTTTGTTAATAACGAACTCAAAATCGGCTAAAAATATTTAGGAGCCATTTTATAACCTGGTCTAGAATGACATCATGAATATATAAAATTACAAAACAATTGTTTAGAAAAAAAAAAATAGAATTTTAAGGTGAAATTTCTTTTCAAATTTTCTTTTTGATTTCCCAAAATTTTCGTTAACTGACATAACTCCTGCGAGCGTGTTGGCGATATATGTAAAAGTGCATGTTTTGCAAAAGGGTGAATTTGATTTGCAAACGGGTGAATTTAATTTGCTACAAAGAGAATTTCATTTGCAGTAGGATCAATTTAATTAGCAAAAGGATTATTTTAATTTGCAAAAGGGTGAATTTCATATCAAAAACCAGAACTTGATATTTAATTTAAAATAAATTTTCTCTTTCCCAACTATTTCTTATTTATAAAAATCCTGCTAGATTCCATAAAAATGTTTCATCAGATTACTCTCGATGCCTGCTATTTACAATCGACTATAAAACAAATTACGAAGACAAAAATGCGCGCAATATCCACATTTTTTGCATGTTTGATTTATTCTGGGCGCATTTTTTTATTCTCCCGACATTTTTCAACTTTCCGCCCCATTCGCGTATTTAATTCAGCTAATTTATCTTTGTTTCTAAACGAAAACAACATAGACAAATGCCCTGTTTTTTTTTTCTACTTACTTACACATATGCCGCTTTTTTTATTTATTATCGCATGAAAACCAAGGAAACGAAAATTATTAGTTAAAGCTTAGTCAAAATAGGCTAACATATTCAATTACGCAATTGTTAGTCCACATGGTATTTAAATAATTATCTAGTAATAGACGCTAGCTCGCTAGAAGGTGTGAAAGTGTTGATACATATGATAGCATTATTTGTGAATTATAATAATTGTTTTATATCTAGGCACATGGGGTTCTACATTCTAGAAGCCTTGGCTTCTAGTCTTTTATCTCACAATAAATTATCACAAAAAAATATATGAACTGCTAATTTATCTATATGTCTGGTATTGTCTTGTCTTTTCTGGTCTTGTCTGGTCTTGTCTGGTCTTGTCTGGTCTTGTCTGGTCTTGTCTGGTCTTGTCTGGTCTTGTCTGGTCTTGTCTGGTCATGTCTGGTCTTGTCTGGTCTTGTCTGGTATTGTCTCGTCTTGTCTGGTCTTGTCTGGTCTTGTCTGGTCTTGTCTGATCTTGTCTGGTCTTGTCTTGTCTGGTCTGGTCTTGTCTGGTCTTATCAAGGTCCAGTCTTGTCAAGTCTTGTCCAGTCTTGTCTAGTCTTGTCCACTCTTGTCCACTTTTGTCCACTCGTGTCCACCCTTGCCACCATTGTCCACTCTTGTGCACCCTAGTCCACCCTAGTCCACCCTTGTCCGGTCTTGTCCAGTCTTATCCAGACTTGTTCAATCTTGCCGAGTCTTGTCTAGTCTTGTCCAGTTTTGTCCAGTCTTGTCTTAAAAAAAAACAGTGTTTAAAATGCACTTGATGCGAATCTTTATTCTTCGAAATTATGATTTATGAATTCATCGATGCTGTAGAATCCCTGCCGTACAAGTATGGCTTTGAGCTCCAAAAACCTTCAAGGAGGTTACTTCTCTTAGCATAAAGGGTATCTTTTTGTATATAGCATGGGTATACACATATATGTGTATTCCCATTATGTCAGTGGCTTTACTGCATATTGTTGGATTTATTTTGGGAGTGAGCAAGTTGGTGCAGTTTCTTGTGTCGTAATTGTGTTTGTCCTTATCAGTTGGATACTCTCTCTTGTTCTTATGCATTTGACATGCCACTTCCCAGATATATATATATATATATATATATATATATATATATATATATATATATATATATAGATATATATGCAGGGGGCTGTTAGTATCCCTATCTTGGCGAAGTTTGTTATACAGTTCGCATCCCAATTCCTTCGATATATCTGATAGCTCTTTTTGCGTCTTAAATATTCTTGCTAGGAGGAGGATCCCCACGCCATAATCCCATACGCTAGTATAGATTTAATTTCTGCAATGTATATATTTAGTAGCAACGTTCATCAATTCTTATTAAAATAAATCAATATTAAACCCCACCGACTGTACACGAGATAAAAGAAATTATTAATCACTAAAAAATAATTAAACTTCAGGGGAGGATCAAATAACTGCAGAATTGTGGAAAAATGCAGGAGAAAATTGTCACAAAATTGCACGAAATTATGTTGGACATTTGTCAAACGCAAAAAATCCCCTCGGATTGGAAGTTGGCGAAAATCCACTCCATACACAAAAAAAGGAAATAAAACCGACCCAAACAATTATTGTGGTATATCTCTTCTTCAGGTCACATACAAAATTCTTTCTTTCAAAAGTTTTACTAAAAAAAATTTTCAATTTGGAAAACATCATACAATATTTTCGCAACACAACTAACAAAAAATATGTCATAACGTTTGTGGATTTCCGCAAAGCATGTGACAGTATAGATCGCTTCTCTTTAATGTTTTAACATAATTTGGACTTGACAAAAAAACAAGAAATATTACGGAGACAAAGGCAAAAGTAAAAATTATGGGTGGATTAAGTGAAGAGTTAAATACAGGCGCCCGTCAAGGTGATGGAATTTCCCCATTACTTTTCAATTGTGCCCTGGAAAAAGTTGTTAGGGAATGGAGAAAAGCAGGGGCACCATCTCACCGACTAGGGCCAAAGATTAAGGGTATTCAAATAGACTGCCTGGCGTTTGCTGATGATATGGCAGTAATTGCTGAAGACATCTCTGATGCACAGAAGCAGATCACTATCTTGGAAGAACAAGCGGCAGAAATAGGGCTTCATATCTCTTATGAAAAAATTAAATTTATGACTAACATAAATAATATTAACTAATAAATATTAATGCTAACAAAATTGCATGAGTAAAGGAATTTAAATACTTAGGCGAATGGGTTCAGAAAATGGCAATGAAAACAAATCTGTAACATCAAGAATCCAGAAAATGAAGATTGCTTTTCAATACACCAAAAATGTCTATAACAAGCAATGCCTGTCATGGAATAGTAAAATTCGCCATTACAATTAAAACATTAAATGAACAATTAAAGGTTAAGGAAAGTCAAATTATGAGAAAGATATTCGGGCACAGAATAAAAAATGGCATATAGACGACACTATCCCAAACCCAATTATGATGGTACCATGGGAATGAGACGAATTCAATTTTTGGGTCATTTGGAAAGAATGAATCATACTTACTTACTCACCGCATTCACAAATATCTACAGAACAAACGTACAACACCAAATTAGTACAAACAACTGAAGAGGGACCTAGTGGAGATGGGATCGCCAGATCTGATGTATAGAAATGTGTCAGAATATTGTTGTGAATCAGGAATATTGTTCACACAAGGTATTTGAGGAAGATCAGAAGAAACCAACACGGCGTGCATAGTCGGAGGAACAGAAACTACAACAATCCATGCATATGAAGAGCTATTGAGCAAGGAGGAAGGCTCAACATACGTTGATTCCGCGTGGTCCTAAGTGGCCCATCCGCGAGAAGAAGAAGTATCAATGCACCGCTGACTAATTTTTTGTTGGTCCGAATGGAGTACATTTTATAATTAAGTTTCCTTTGGATGCTGTCTGCAGTCTTTCCTCATGTGAGGTATTCCTCGAAATAGATACCTAGGTATTTTGAGGATTCTGTTATGTGCAATTGTTTTTGTATATTTAAGAACATATTATTGCCGAAGAACCAGTTGTGGGCTTTTTCCAAGAGTCTGTTTGCTTCGATTTCTGCTTCAATTCTTCGATTTCTGTCTTCCGATATAATAAAACTTGCATCGTCGGCATAGAGGTTGCAATGATTTGCTCCTATAAACTTGATCATATATTCTGTATAAAATGAGAATAGAGTCGTAGCAAATACACTCCCCTGTGGGATCCCGATGTTAATGTTTGTCATATCAGACAGGACATTATTATTGTCATGTTCTATTTATACACAGAACTGTCTATTTTTCAGGAACGACACAAACCATTCACCCACCTTTCTCTAATCCCATATTTATATAATTTATCTAAGAGTTGCAGCATGTGCTACACAGCCAAATGTCTTGTCCAGTTTTGTCCAATCTTGTCCTGTCTTGTCTGCCTTGTCTTGTCTATCTAGTCTTGTTTGTCTAGTCTTGTCTGCCTAGTCTTGTCTGTCTAGTCTTGACTGTCTGTCTTATCTGTCTAGTCTTGTCCGCCTAGTTTTCTCTTGTCTGTTTAGCCTCGCCTGTCTAGTATTGTCTGCCTAGTCCTGTCTTATCTGTCAGTTCAATTATGTATTTTTTAGTCCATATAATATATGAATAATTATCTATAATTGAGAACAATTATAATTATGAACAAGTAAGGGTTTAATTCAATCAAGTGCTTTCACGTTAAACACACTATATAGATTGCTTACAAACTAATATGACAGTTATCCATTAACACAAAGTTCATTAAGATGTGGATTGATTTAATTATTTATTTATATTAAAGCATATAAATTACCAGTTATGTAAATGTTGCCAAATGACGAAGAAAAAGAAAAGTTTTTAAAAATTAGCACTTATTTACAATAATATTTATATTATTATAGCATAATATTTCACAAACGGATGTCTTAATCCAAATATTTTTTTTCACAAACCTGTAACATTTTTTAAGGACCTATCCAACGACACCCCACACCATGGGGTAGACGAAAACAAGAATGTCCCCACTTTACGTGTAGAGGTACCACAAAAAAATTCTTTCAAGATTTTATTTTACCACTTTGTCGGCGTGACTAATATGTATATCCATTCCAAATTACAGCTTTATGTTTATTATAGTATCTGAGCTAAACTGCGGACAGACAGACATATCGAAACTATAATGGCTCGGATTAGGTGTACGCGAGCCATAAGGGTTTCTTGTTGATAACAACGGAACCCTAAAAACCCGAATCACAGTGCTCACAAATTGCATCACAATTTTGATAATTTTATTATTACATATTTGTTACAGTTTTATATTTACTCATTGCTTGTTGAAGGTGTATTAATTTGTAATGTTAAAATAAATTTTGTATAATTAAGTTGATAATTAGAAATCTGATTAATTCTTTTAGGCGCTGGTTGCTCAACTGTGATATTAACTTCGATTTAATAAATTTCATCCTTGAGTATAATGATTCAAAGTCATATGTCGATCCAAAAATCAACAGCATAGGATACGCTGCTTTTTAAAATTTTTATACTTACTTTTAAAACCATTACTAATCACATCGATATCGAAGGGATTTAATAAATATGCTTTGGTTGCAAATTGTTGGTTTTAATGCTAACAAATCTACAAATAGCTCGAGAAATTCGTTTAACAGGTATTCTAATTATGTTTTATAGTTAACGTTTTTTGCAAGATAAATAATAACAATTTCAGCCAAATACGTCTGGACACTTTTTTGATTGAAATAACTGCTCAATGGATATTTGAACATATTATTCATATATTTTTTAAAATGAACATTAATTATAAACGCAAATTCATTTAAAATAATAATTTTAAGAAGATTTCTATTCAATTTTCTATAATTGGGATTATGACAATATTTTACTGGAAAAGAGGGTTTCACATATTTTAATGACATTGACGTATCGGCTACAATAACGTCGTAACTCAAATAATGCCTGGATTCCAACGATGAAAAAACAACCTATTTTATTCTTCGTCTTTTTTATTACCAAGGATATAAATAATAGAGATTGCAGCCAAATTTGACTGGTCACTTTTCTGTTCCAAATAATTGTACATTAGATATTTGAAAATATCATATATTCGTATACTTTATGCAATGGATATTAATTATAAATGTAAATTTCATTAAAATACTAGTTTTAAGAAGATATTTCATTAAATTTTCTAAAAACTGTATTGAGACAATATTTTGCTGGAAAAAATGGGTTTTAGATATTTTAGTGATATCAGCTACAATATCTGAAATAATGCCTTGATTAGATCGATGAAAACAAACCTATTTTACTCTTCGTTTTTGTTACTAAGGATATAAATAATAACGATTTCAGCCAAATTTGTCTGGATACTTTTTTGTTTGAAATAATTGTTCATTGCATATTTGCACAAATTTTGTCAATTATAAATCAAACGATCACCAAAAAAGTTAGCATTTTCATTGAAATTTCAATTAAAAAAACCATAGCGTCAACATTTCAAATATCTCAATGACGTTAACGATTGAGAAATCTACGTAAACGGAGAATCGTAAAAACCGCTCAGCCCAGAGATTCATAAAAGATTTCCATATGCGCGGTTTAATCATCCCTAATAACAATAAAGATTTGTGTTTGCATAGTAACCATTCTCAAGCAATTTCGAATTACATTGTGTATTTGAACAAAAGTTTAATGTTCTTGTATTTTACAGAAATATAACAACAACCTTTAGATTGCATACACCTATGCATACGCTTTAAGCTATTGATGGCAAAATTTAAATATATTTTAGATTATTTTATAAATAGCTTCATAACATATTATTATCTGAAGAGTGAAAATTCCAAATGTTATATCACAAACGCGTCCGTTCATCTCGTCTAGATGTTAATAGACCAATTCGTTCTAAGTGCAAAAAAAAATCACGCTCTACGTGAAGTGATACTCTCACCTTTTATGCACAGAAAGTAACACAACAGAAGATGAGCGGGTCTAAGTCTACTTTGGAAGAACGTTTGGATCTTTCACTTTTAGTTTTGGATGGTTCCAAAAGTTATTTACGTTCTTTTAACCCTTTAACTATGTTTTAGTTTTTTTAAGTTAATGGGGTTAATCATCGGGGTTGCTGGGGTGGTGGATATATATGTAGCGTAAGTGTTATAATACTGTTACTGTTACATACTAATAGTGTTATAACATAGGGACAAAAAAGACATACATAATTTAACAGCAAACTAAAAATTATTAAAAAATCTATAACTTATAAATACATGACATGACATGACTTGCAGTCAGCGGTTTTCTAGTCCCTAGCATTATTAGAAATTTTAATATTCCGTAATATCCATATTTTGAATGATGAATTTTAACCACAAAATTTGCAAAAAACATTCGCGTCTTCCTGACCGTTCCCTTTCCCGACCGTCCCTTACCAAAATGCTTAAACAGGGGCGGTTAGAAAAAGGCAAGGCACGGTGTGGAATAGTTTTGCCTTCGTAGCGATTTTATCGTAGACACTAAAAAGTGTGACACTAACAAATACGAATCTATGCCCATAACGTTCAAACAAAAATAATCAAAATTCAAATACAGAAATAAATTACATATTTTATTGGCAGCGAATTAATAAGAAACTCGTTCAGGAAAATGAGAGAAACAGTTTGAAGTTAACATAACACAGAAAAAAAAGAAATATTGTAAAATACAGAAGAATTGGTAAAAGAAGCTAATAAATTATTACCAGTGTACTACCAGCATTGTTACTATATCTATAATCAGCAAATAACACTCAAAAACCGAAAATTTAAATTTAAAATCAATTGAGGTTATAGCAATCATAGATTTTTCAGAAAATTATGCAGAAAAATACAACACTGAAATTCAAAATACACATTTTGTACGAACGAAGTACGAACATTTTGGATTCCGTCGGTCTCCGATTTTAAAGGACACTCAACAACTTCAATTTGCGGACATTTTCAGCCTGTTCTGAAGTTGTTTAAAAATATTAATCCTCATATAGATAGATACATATTTGCATTTTCGCTCTGGTGGTCCCGTAACACAGTATAAACAAAAAAAACTTTTTTCTTCTTTCACGAATTCTTACTCAAAAAAAAAAAATTCAGCAAAGTGTCATGAACATTTTCCGAGGCAGGTCACAGCAAAAGCGTGATTACGCATATCTCAGAAACTATAAATTTTTTTTTTTATCAATTTACTATGTGTTTCCCGTTTATCATTGAATATTTTCTTTTTCGTGACTAGGTAATTTATTTTTTTGGGAGGTGCGGTTGTAGTTACTCAAAAAAATAAATTTTACCGAAAGACCATGTTCTATTACAAATAAATTTATTACAAGATCAGGGACGGTCAGAAAATTAAGCAAGAGTTTGATGGCTTTGAAAGCTTGTAAGTTTTATAAGGCTTAATATGGTTTATCACCCTTACAGTTTTAACTAGTTTATGTATTCTTAAACCAAAAATATACGACCAAAACTCAGGAACTCTGTTTTGCTTGGACACATATATCCCTACCCAACGGTAGCGAAAGGGTTAAGTAAAAGTAAAATTTCTTGAAAAGTAAAATCTTTAGAAGCGACTTGGAACTAACTCAGAACATTTTTCAATTATTACATTGATTTTTCAATGACATTTTTCAATTGTTACATGTAACATTGAAAAATTGAAGCAAAACGTGGAAAAGCTACATATGCGGTTCCATTTTTGACAATTGTAAATATTGTTGCAATTGATCAATAGGTCGCTTAAAAAAATAAATGTGTTTTCATGAATTCTGTAATTTTTTGAAGTAAAACTACAACTTCTTCATCGACAGACTATAGAATTTCCAAAATGTTATTTACACACACACATATATATATATATATATATATATATATATATATATATAATATATATATATATATATATATATATATATATATATATATATATATATATATATATATATATATATATATATATATATATATATATATATATATGTTTGAATTTATTTATATTCCGTTTTTAAGAACTATAATAATTTTTATTTAATTTAAGAATATTTTCCAGAATTATTACAGAAATTAGTAAGGCAGAATAAAATAATATTAATAAAGTAAACCCTCGTATAGTGCGGTAGTTAGGTTCCATGAAAATGGCGCGCTATACAAAACCGTGTTATACGAGACTAAGATTATATACGAATAAGGAGGTCCGGTTCCAAATTGTTCGTTTTATTATTAAGCTACAATTAAATGTTAAGCAAAAAATTAAATTTTTCAGTTTTTGTTAAAAATAATAAAATAAATTGGCAATGAAATATTGTAATTCTAAATATGTATTGGGTTGGCAACTAAGTAACTGCGGATTTTAAGTAAGCAAAAATTCTTATTTTAATTTTAAAATTATTTTTTTTCTTAAAAATATAATTTTATTCAATTATAGACACTGTCCGTTTTCAACGATAACCTTTTGCCATCGTTCAGGCAGTGTCGGAATTCGACGTTTATAAAATTTCTGATCTTTGCTATAAAAAAACTGAAATAAATGTGATTTGACAGCAACAGCGTTATTAAAAATTTTACCATTTAAGGAGTTCTGCATGGAACGAAATAAGTGGTAATCTGAAGGCACAAGGTCAGGGTTATATGGGGGATGGACAACACGTCCCAACCGAGTTCCATTATCGCTAATGCTAATGGGTTGCGCCAAATGAATTTCCTGAAGCTGGCGAGGGATAAATAAATCAAGTTTGATGACAGGCAAGCTTTTTAAATTTTGCATGTATGCGATACATTGAGCTTATCGACTTCAGTGGGACGGCCCGACAATTGAGTATTTTTCAGATAAAAATCTCCAGAACTCTGGTAAATCAATTTTGTAACTGCCTCACTCTTTCAGCTTTTCTTCTTGACTTCTTTCAACACTTAACTTCTACCGCACATAACTTCTTTTGTTCTATCGATGCGTTCTTGCATTGGAAATAATACAATAAAGTATATCTGACGTGAACGTCTGTATTTTTTTTAACTAAATTAAAGGTAGAAGTGCAAACAATAAGAAAAAAATAGGGGTTAGGTGCTTTGAACACGTTAACGAAACAAAAGAAAGTGCTATCCATCGTCTAAATCCGCAATAACTTAGTTGCCAACTAGGGTTTTTGGCTCGCATATATCCTAACCGCAAAACCATTATAAAGAACCGGGGTTTTCGGTTTAATCTAAAAATATCTAAAACTAAAATACATTGAATTTGTGCTCTTTCGAACTACAATGTTTACAAGAGCTAAACGTCTAAACATATGTATTTCCGAAGTTAGGTTTATACATTTGCTCACTTTGCGGTATAGAAACTTTTATGACAATTTATTGTTGTTTAGTTTAGTTTGCATTATTGTATCTTTGCAATTTATTAAGAAGATATATAGGCGGGAATTTGCGTTTTCTTCTTACTAATAAAACGTACTGTTGCGAAGAAGAAAGTACCGATGAAGAAAGATTTAGTGTCAGTTTATCGTTGGTTTTGAAAAGAACACTTTGTTACATTGAAGGAAAAGTGCTCTTCAGCAAGGTAAGTAATGTTTCATATACATATTTACACAATACAATATTGAATCTTCATATATTTTATTATATAAATTAATGAAACGTTTATTAAACGCTTTCTATTATCGATTAATTAATATTAATCATATTGATATGACATTAACTATAAATATACAATTAAATACTTGAACCTGTTTTAAAAATATATTACAATGAATAGGATGGTTGCACCTGTTACTACGTGGTAATTCATGTTTACGTTGAATTGAAAAATTCACGATGTTTCAACCACACCTATAAAATGTAAAAATGTTATATAACTTATTATTCACAGTTATATAAATTTCTACATTTACACGAGTTTCGACGTTTGACGGTCACTTTCAAGTGAAACATTTATCACGACTGGAGTTTTGACGTTTGACGTCAAGTGAAATTTCACTTGAAAAAGACCGTCAAACGTCGAAACTCGAGTCGGGCTAAATGTATAAATTTATATAACTGTGAATAATAAGTTATATAACATTTTTAAATATTATACGTGTGGTTAAAACCGAGTGAATTTTCCATTTCAATGTAAATATGTATATTAAAATGCTTCAAAAGGAGTTAAAACCTAATTAAATAACACTGCATTTTCTTTGTAATTAAATAATATTTTAATTTGTTTCAACAGAAAATGGCTGAAAGATGTAGCGCATGGAAATATTTCAACAAATTAAAAAGGGAGGAAAAAGCTGAATGCATGAAATGGTTGGTAGAAGGTCTACAGGAGCGATGCAAAATAATTTGTTTAAGATTCATAACATTTGTTTAACAAAAGTTGCTGCTAAATTAGTAGATGACGAAGAACATAAATTTGTAAAAAAAATAAAACTTGTTATTGACTATATACACAGAGAAACATTGCAAACTATTTTTGTAAAAATGGCAACCATCGACGGTATATTTGTTCGAGCAATTTCAAAATGTGCATCTATTCGAAAAGCAATAGTTGACCGGTTTCCCAAACAAATATTGCCAAATTGTCCTCCAGGTGTTATAAACTTAATTCAAAAGGAATACGAAGAAAGAAAGAAAGAAACAATTTTAAAGTTTCAAGAATTAAAAGCAAATACACAAAAAATTTTATTACGCTAGATGAGTGGACTAGTTTGAGACGCCGAAAATACTTAAACATTAATATTCACGAAGAAGGCAATTGCGGGAATTTGTTCTGCAAATAATATCATAAAAATTGTTAAAAACATTCAGATTAATTTGGTATCAGTTTCAGAAATGATATAGTGGGAACTACACATAACGGTGTAGGTACACGGTGCTACACATGTAATGCAAAAATATGGTTCAGATTGTCCTGCTGAACCACAAATTTGCATAAAACATAGAATTCATCTCGCTGTTTGCTACAGTTTTTACAATAAATCATGTCAAGTAAACAGCAGCAGTGAAGATGAAGATTTATTTACTGAACAATCGGATGAAGAAGATATTACATATTAATTATAAACATGATTATATTATATTTATAAACATGATTAGATTATATTATAAACATGGTATAAACATGGTAAGAAAAGTTGCATTTTTTTTTTATCTCCGATAAAAACAGTTTCCTACCACGAAACGTAAAACCTCTTTTTGAGAAAGAAATTGAATTAACAATGGACAACAAGACATTGGTTCTATTGAAGCCATATTTTATTCTTCTAAATTAAAATTTATTCTTATAAATGTCCCAATATTACAGACTCTAACAGAATAAATTCTGCATTTAGTCGAAAATGTAAATTTTCATTTGTTAAGTAACTTAGAAGAAACTTCAGTAAGCGTAGCAGTAACAACATTAAACTACGATGATTCTAACATATTTACGGCACAAGGTGTAATAGGATTCTTGGAAATGAAATTAATTGGTTCTGATATAGCAAAGCTTTAAAGAAAAATATCATGGAACGTTTGAAGACCCGTGAAAAAAATGGAATTAACAGTTAATAAGTTCATAAGATCGAAAAATCCAACAAAGTCTGTTTTAATATTGGCCGAAAATCTTTTTGAACGACTTTATCCAGACAACAATAAGGTTGAAGTTGAAAGTTAATGTTCGGCAAATTCTGAAGAACTAGAAGAAGTGACCAATCCAAACTAGCAAGACCAATCCTTCCTTGCAAGACGAAGTTCAAAAAGCTATTCAAGAAGTATTAAACAAAAGTACTTATATGCAAACAAGTTGCTCTCCTAATTCTATGAAAAAGGAATTTGCTGAATATAAAAGTACTTCTGAGAGAACAAAAAGAATAAATATTTCGTTTCAAGCACTCTCTACAATTAAATCCACCTACGCGGAAAGATCATTTTCCCTAAGCGCCAACCTTTGTACAAAACTAAGATCTCGTTTAAACGACAAACATTTAAATAGCTTAGTGTTTTTAAAATATTGTTATTTAAATTTAAAATAAACTTAGTTTTATATCAAATTTTATTTAGTACTCCTATTTATTTTTATTTTTATAATTAAACAAACATTAATGCGTACAACAACTTTATCTACGACCACTATTGTAATTGCACAATATTGTACAGTTCGTGGATTATGTAAATACATCATACAACACACGTAACAGTCCGCGATTAATGTTATTTAATGATTCAATAACACACTAATGCGTTTGGTTTACGATTCGTTAATTGGTTGAATGATCGATTAAATCTCGGGATCGATACGAGGATGCCTATAGAAAATGTATGGACTAGAGAATGAAGCATAAAGTTAAATCATTTTAAGAAAATGTTTTATTATCATACTTTGATGAATTACCTCAAACAATGAAACCATCTTCACTTTGGGCAATTTATTCAATGGTTCGCACAACAATTAATATAAAGATAAACTTAATAAAGACGGAACAAAGCTTGAATATATAAATATACTCAACTTTTCCGGAACTCTATAATACTAATGAGTCTTTTTAGGACTACCAAAAACAAATCTCGTATGAAATTTGTCAGTTATTCTATAGCTTTCAGTTCACCTTCGTGGCACTCAACAAAAACCATAAAAATAACATTGATTTTTAAGATCATGTCTTTCCGATACCTTGAGTGGATAGCCATCTGTGGACGCGTTTCGAGATTTATCTCTCATCAGCACAGCTTTGCTTCCATGAACAATATTTTGTAAATCACTCACTTAAAATCCCATGTGTTGATTAGGGTTAGATGTTTTTAATTTTGACATTTTGTGAGAGAGACATGAACTTAGCAGGTTATTGATATAAATGATAAATTTTGAATTGGTAAAACCATACAACATTATAGATAATCAGATAAACTTAATAAAGACGGAACAAAGCTTGAATATATAAATATACTCAACCTTTCCGGAACTCTATAATACTAATGAGTCTTTTTAGGACTACCAAAAACAAATCTCGTATGAAATTTGTCAGTTATTCTATAGCTTCAGTCCACCTTCGTGGCACTCAACAAAAACCATAAAAATAACATCACTCAAGGTATCGGAAAGACATGATCTTAAAAATCAATGTTATTTTTATGGTTTTTGTTGAGTGCCACGAAGGTGGACTGAAAGCTATAGAATAACTGACAAATTTCATACGAGATTTGTTTTTGGTAGTCCTAAAAAGACTCATTAGTATTATAGAGTTCCGGAAAGGTTGAGTATATTTATATATTCAAGCTTTGTTCCGTCTTTATTAAGTTTATCTGATTATCTATAATGTTGTATGGTTTTACCAATTCAAAATTAATATAAAGCACGACATCGACATTTCAAAACATTCAAAGTTAATAGCTTTACTAAAGAGAAAATCTGACGGATTTAAAAGCAAGAAATCAAAAATTTTCACCAATCTAGAAATTAACAGTTTCTTCAATAATTCGCGGGATAACAAATATTTATTGATGAAGGTATTCATTACTTTTTTTCATATAATGAAAACATATTTTTTTTATATAATTTTAGGTTATTCTAGGTTATTTTAACTACCCTCAATAAGAAATATCAAACCCTGCCATATAGAAGACACCGGAACATCTCTGATCGTTAAAATTCCTGATTCTAAAACTAAAAGATCTTTTGTGGTACTTAAAGAATTTTACCAAACCTGCAAAAAATATATTAACCTACGCCTACAAAAAATGAACAATTATCAGCCTTTTTTTCTAAATTAACAAAAAGTTAAATGCACTAAGCCATGTGTTGGAATAAATAAAATTGGCACTATTCCTAAACAAATCGCTAATTATCTTCATTTGCCGGAAGCAAATCTTTATACAGGACATTGTTTCAGACATTCGTCAGCCACCATTCTTGTGGGTTCAGCTGGGGATTTATTGTCACTAAAAAGGCATGGTGGCTGGCGTTCTTCTGCAGTAGCAGAAGGCTATATAGACTGCTTAATTAAAAAACAAAATGATATTGCTACAAAAATTTCTGCTGCGATAAACAATAATTTCACTTCCACAAATCATAATGCAAGTACATCATGGAATGAATACTACTTCAAGCAATTCTCATAATTCAGCTGATATCTCAAATGATGTCGATAATAATCCAGCATTAATCTTTAACAATTGTTCCGTCACTATAAATTATATTCAAAAATATTAAATAAATAATTATAAATATATCTTAAGATCTTATCATTTTTATTATATTGTAGTTTATTCCTGGGAAAAGGAATTTATTTTAATAAAAAAACTGATGTCGATATTTTGCCAATGTTTCGGTCTTTTTTATTCTGACCTTCTTTAGGGCTTATGTCTATTTACTAGGTATTAATGAAATTAAACATAAAAAATATAGAATATTAAGATTAAATTCTGAACATGTTAACTTTTATATAGATAACAAATCCGTACAACTTTACTTTATTTGACATTGACATTGCGTACATTGTGTTGCCTATATAGATGAACACTATTGCTCCAGTTTAACCCCAATAATTACTAAATAATAAGGTACGTAACCATTAAGAATGTATTTCTTTTCATTTCTTTCAAGTTAATTAATGTCGATTAACAGTTATATATGAAAATGCAACTATTTGTTTAGTATAATGTTAAATAATGATAATTAAATAAACATAACCTAAAAAGAAATAAATTTGTTACATCAAACCAATTTTTCTTATTAAATAGAAACAAATTAGTGTGGTCGTAGATAAAGTATAGTACATAATTCGAATTTTAAGGCAATTACGTAATCGCGGAATTACGCTCTTCCGCTCGTACGTAATATGCTTCTAATAGCTCTCATTACGTAATATACTATTAAATTCAAAGATATATTTCAGCTTTTGCTTACAATTAGTTGCACCTATAATTAAACACTAATCTATTTCAGTTTCAATATGTATTCTATATTTGTCTGTATTTACCACATTAGTTATACAATTGAATTACGTTTACAGCGTTCTCTAAGAGAGCCATAGCCAAAAAACTTGACTAGAGGAAGAAATAAGACTTTTTATAGAGGAAGTAAATAATTTCAAATATTTTGAAATTTTGTAATAAAACAAAATAGTTCCAATTATATTAAAAAAATCTAGTTCCACCACTATTCAAAAAGCAGGCACTACTATAAAACCCGATCCCGAAACCGAAACAGCGGTTTTAATTTTCTAAAACCGAAAACTGTGTTTTTGAAAAAGTGCGGATATTCAGAAACCCTATTGCCAACCCAATATTTCAATTTAACCTTCTTCTCTGTCTTCAAAAATGAAATTTCATAGACATGTTTTCTCATCATTTGGAATTTGCTGGAAAATTATCTATCTGATATTTTCTATCTGTCTTGCTAAATCCAAACCTATTGCTAACTTCGTTAAAATACATTCTGTAACGGATTCATCAGAGTCAAAATTTTCACCTTCTTTTGTTTTTCGTTCAACGTAATCTATTAAATGCACCACTTACTTAGTTTTTAAATCTGTTGTCTGTTGCAATGTATTGGTTCAAGAATTTCAGCTTCAACCATATTCGAGTAGTGAGTGGTAAGACCGGTGAGGGCTTTCCACTAAAAGTTTGTACAACAATTATTATCAACAATTATGTCTTAACGTTATAACGAAGTACCGCGTTATATGATGGCTTTCCGCTTTTTATCAACCGCGTTATATCGAAAACGCGCTATATAACTATCGCTTTGAACGAGTGCCTACTGTACATCTATATAAAACAACATATAAATATAAATATAAAGAAAGGTTCCTTATTAACCATTGTAAATAATATTTTCAATAAATAAAACTATATTTTAGTATGACATATTTATTTTATGTCTATATAATAATTTTATACATAGAAAACGTCATAAACATAGCAGCAACTGCACATAGCATTTTTATAACTGGAGAAAGCGGACGGAACAAGATGTGGAAAATACTACAGAAAAGACAGATTCTTGGAAAAAAATAAACTTTTAATTCAAGCAATAAAAAGTATATACAACAAGACTATATAAGAAAAAAAAACGAAACATCAAATGAATTCACCACTACGCAGGAACTAAGGCAAGGAAGAACATTAGGCCCATTATTATTTCTAATTTTCTTAGACAACATAATGAAGAAGACGGCACCACAACCTTAGAAGAATTACAATAGCAGAGTGCGCATTTGCAGACCACATTGCAACATTAGCAGAAAATTAAGAAAAATTGCAATACAGCATTAAACAACCTTTGGAGTAAGGAATTAAATAAGCATGATCTGACCATAAACATAGCCAAAACCGAAACCATGGTGATCTCAAAGGATGGAGCAGCAACGTATATAAAAATAAACCGAAGAGAAATTGAACAGGTAAAAACATTTACATATATAGGACACACATTCAATAACAAAGGAAACTTAAAGAACACGAAATTAATAACAGAATATCGAGCGCAACTAAAAGCCATTACGCCTACGCTATGAATAAAATAAGAAAGAAAATAATCGAAAATGTCTCTGTACAAAACAATATACAGATCAATACTATCACATGTGAGTGAAACATGGACCATCAACCAACCATGAATAAAAAGCAGAACACAGGCCGCAAAAATAAGATACATGAAAAGAGTAGAAGGGATTACAATAGTAGATAAATATATATATATATATATATATATATATATATATATATATATATATATATATATATATATATATTGGCTTGATTCGGACACATCAGAAGAATGTCAGAAGACTGTTAAAGAAGGATTTGTAAGACAAGAACAACCAAAAAGAATACTAGAAGAAAACCACAATAAAGATGGGCGAATAACTTAGCAGAAACATTAAATATTAAACAATATTATCTGGCAAGAAGAAAAAAGAACTGCGAGAAATAGAAAGCAAGGGTATGAAATAATAAACAATGTTGAATAATTAAGAAAATAATATAATCTTTAGATGTTATATATCTATATTATTACATATAGTATATAATATAAGTTTGCTTCAACCGCGCGTAAAGGTTACTCATTTTTTTTATAAGAACAGTTTAAATTTATGCCTATTAATGTTAACAAATGAAGACAATGCGTATCAAAAGGTCATACTTTAGTGATCAATAATTTTTAAAAGGTCAATCAATATTTGTGTTTAGAGAAATAATTTTTCTGATAAAACTTGGTTATGATAGATTTGACACACTTTAACTCTCTGAGGCGCAGCGGTTTTAAAAGTGTCCCACCTTTGATGCATAAATATACGTGGTGGGATGTTAAAATTATCTAAAAGTTGATGCCTCAAAGGGTTATGAGCTTAACTTAACGTTCTGTGTTTGAAAGGAGAATAAATAAAATCAAAGAGCATTACTTATGGGAAGGCCAAACATATTTAAAACTATTTAAAAATGAATTTTAGATTGAATTTATATATCGTGGGCTTACTTTTTTTAAGATTTGAGTTAACATGGCCAAGTCACTAGCAAAAGTGTTTTACACTACTAGAAAAAGTAAACAAGTCGTATTCTTATCTCATAAGTGTTCAAGTAGGCCTGCCCATAATGACCAAGTCAAGAAAGCAATTTTGACTACACGTAAAAGTGATCAAGTCGACTTGGTCACTTTTTGCCGTCTTCAGTTCCTATTTGTCAGTCATTCTTGTGTTTTTGGTCAACTAGTGCGGTCGTGTCGACTTTTTAAATACAAAATTAAAAGACCCACAGCCATAATGTGCAGCAGAGAAAAGCTCATAGTGTCCGTATGTGCCAGAAATGAAAAAATCATGTGACTGCAAAAAGTAAGTACAATATTTTACTTCTATTGTGGGTAAAGTTGCAAATGAGGTTAGGTTTTCTTTTTTTCCGGCACCTTTTCTCGACGGATTTGAAACCTTTTAAAATTTTATGTTTAATGTTCAAAATTTTTTAAACGGTCCTACTTGTGTGCCGAGTCTTAACATTACTTTAATTAATTATATTTAAGGCACATATTCTAAATTTATATATTTTTTAATAAAGATGGCGTTTATTTTTTTTTAATAAAAATGTCACCCTTTTTCTTCCAAAAAAAGCACTGGGTTTTGTGCAATTGAGTTTTTTTGGTTATTTTTTTATAAGTGGCACCTAAACTAAGTTGTTCATTAATTTCAGGTGCATCAGGGCTAGATTTAGTTTGTGGAGGAAACCCTATTTCTGAATAAGCAAGCAGTGCGTTTCTTTCGACAAGTGGTGATCAAAAAGATAAAAATGAGTAGCAGAGTGACCATGAGACTGAAAACAAGTTTTACAGTGGCACTGAATATATTCCGGAACAAGAAAAAAATTCGGACAGTTCTGGTGATAATCAGACGTCAGCATAGAAGAAAAAACGTTGGAGAAGATCAGAACCAGAGATGTGGAAGAGGAATGTAACCAAGAAACAAAAAAGTTTAGGCATGTCATACCTGAGTAAAGAAATGATCAAACCAGCTAAAACAGCAGACAAAAAGACTTTACTTTATCGTGCGTTTCAAGTTGCTTGCCTGAGGTTCATAGAGTTCGTAGCGGGACAGGCAACAGAAAAGAATCTAGTCGCAAATATCATCTAAAAAAAGACACAGAAACTATTCAAGTCTGCAAGAAGTTCTTTTTACAAACATTATGTATTAGCCACGGTCGACCATGCTATAAAAGGAAAAAACGGATGGATGGAATGGATTATTTGATTTGTCAGATAAAAGAGGAAGGAAAACACCAACAAAAAAGACGCCCAATGAACTTATAGAGAAAGTGAAAGCACACATTTTAAGTTTTCCTACTATGGAGTCACATTACTGCCGAAAAAGTAATAAGAGACTGTATTTGGACTCCAAGTTGTCTATAAACAAAATGTATGAACTATACGTGGAACAGTGCAAGGAAAGGGGCGAAAATCGTGTTTCACAAATAACCTATAGGAGAACTTTTTATAACAATTACAACCTGGCATTTTTAAAACCTAAAAAAGATCAATGCGAAATTTGCGCCCAGTTCAAAAATAAAACCATTTCTGAAAAAGATTGCAAACAGCACATACGACGAAGAGATGAAGCGAATGCTGCAAAGAATTCCGACAAGTTTCGAGCAACTGAAGACGATGGTTTTCTGAGTGCTTCGTTTGATCTACAAAGCATACTTCAAATACCTTGTTCTGATGTATCCCAAATGTATTATTCGTTAAAATTGTGCGCCATTATAACACCACTATTTATGAAGCGACAACTCCAAATAACGCATTTTGTTATGCATGGACAGAGATAAAGGGTCATAGGGGCAGCTCAGAAATTGGAACAGCATTGTTCAAATGGATTTGGTCTATTTCAGAAAATATTAAGGAAATAAGTTTATATTCTGATACCTGCAGCGGCCAAAACCGTAATCAGTTTATCGCCGCCCTATTTATGTACGTTGTACAACATACTTACATAGAGGTTTTACAACACAACTTCATGGAAAACGGACAGTCCTATATGGAGGTCGATTCTATGCATAGTGCCATAGAAAGTGCAAAAAAGAATACTGCCCATCTATACTATGAACGATCTGCTAAATATTTTTAAAGTGGATCGTTCCAGAAGACTGCGCAACAAGAAGAGTAACTCCTACCATGTTGAAGAACTGCGATATCATCATTTTCTGGACTTAAAGTCTTTACCATCAGTTTTCTTAAAAACAGAAGTAAAGATAACAGCGGAAACAAAGTGTCTTGGCTCAAAATTAAGGTAATGCGTTATTAAAAAAACAAACCTGGCTGTATCTTCTTTAAGTACAATTATAGTGACGCAGAGTACAATGTTGTTACAGTTTATGGTAGAGGCAGACCAGCTGATATTCCACAAAATATTCCACCCCTGTACAAAAGTCTTTTGCCTATAGCCGAAAAGAAAAAAAAATAGCCTCCTCAAGCTGTGTACAAGCCTTGGTATAGGTCACTTCCTGTTGATAAAGTAAAGAAAGCTAGAGTACCAGAACCAGGAAGTTTTTAAAGTGATACAGAGGAATACTCTGATTAAGTTTTAATATAGTTTTAGTTTACGAATTGTATTTGTTTTGAAATTAATAAATTTTGATTTTCAATAATTATGTTTTCGTGATTTTGTGACCAAATCAGATTCTCGGCTTTTTATACAACAAAAAGTATCCAAGTCATATTTTTCGAAAAAGTAGAAAAAATACACACATGTTTATACGTTCGTTAGACATTGTCATGTCTTATATAATTGGTAACCATGATTGTGTTTGCAGAAAAAAAACCTGATTTTATAGAAACCTTGAAAGTTGAAACTGAATTTGTAGAAAACCTTAATTTTTGACTTGGTCAATTTTTGCAGTAAGCCGACGATATTATTAATTTTAAACAAACCAACCAACTAACCAACCAATTCGGATTTAGGTCGGGACTGCATGCTGGCCATTCCATAACCCAAAAACCCTTTTCTGTAATGAAATTTTACACAATACTTGCGGTGAGCGGCTTCGCATTATCATGCATAAAGTTCATTCTTCTACAATGTATTCGACGTAAGGTATCACAGGAACTGCTCAAATCTCCTCGATATACGTACGAACCTCCTCTTCCGTGGCCACGGGCGCACCTAATAATGAAATCAGGGTCAGCTCATGCTGCCATTGCACCTCCGATCATGCAGGAACCATCTCTATAAGCAGCCCGCTCTGCAATGCAGCATTCTGCAAATCGGTCTTTTGGTCTCCGGTACATTTCTTTTCTTCGGTCGCATATTCTGGTCTTATCTGAGAACAGAACAGAACCCCATTGTTCCAACTTCGAATTTAAATCTTGCAAAACGCAGGAATGCTTGACGATGAGCTGGGGTGAGTTTTTGACAAACTGCAGGTGTTTTAGGGGTTAAATTACATTTCTGCAGTTTTCGTCTTACTATCCACTGACTAGTAGCCACTCTTCGTACTTCACGGAGCTGTTGTTATAGCGGTCATGCCGAGCCGTTGTAAATCTTTTTCTGCCTCTACCTACCAGGTCATCTATGAAAGGATCGAGTCTCCCCATAACGTTGGAACACTGTTCGAACTCCGGCGCGAGTTGTCAAGCAACAGCTCGCTAGCTGAGTCCATTTTCGATTAGAACAAAAACTTGGGCAGCTTTTTGCGGTGTAGTATGCATTACGAATGGGCAAATTGCAATTGCAAAGGTAATAATTAGAATCTTTCATAAATTATTCTCGTTATAAACAGCACATAAATACGTTCGTTTTTCTTTACCGGCTTCTACGCCTATAAACACATTATTAATAAATTTAAACTCATATTAAAGCATATAAAAGTGTCTCTCAAACGGCATATTTCTTTATTTTACAAAAAAACTCTCTTGCCGTTTTGACTTCATTAAAATTACCTATTAATATTTTGCTGATGAGCGTCGCCGGGTCGGCGGACCGCTCCTTGAAGACCACTGAAAACTAAACGATTGAATATTGTTGTTTTGTTACTTACGTACGTTGCTTACACAGAGTAGGTCCATGTATAATCCATACTTTATAATTATTAATCTTCTTCTTATTTCTTTGTATTCTGGCTTTATAATTTGATTTACTTAGCAGTCCCCCGATTCGTTTAGGAGCTACGATTCCATCAATAGCCACCATATACGGACAGACGAACAGACTGACAGACAGACACGTGCAACTTATAACACCCCTCTGTTTGTGTTGGGAGTTAAAAATATAGTTAAAAGTCAAAAGTTTACAATGGGTCGATTTCTATGCACGTTATTAATTATTAAGGAAATTAACGTTGAGATATTTATTTCAATTATAAATAAAATAATTTTTATTATTAGTATTAAACTTTATCTTAATATATAAAACACAGTCGAGTTTGAATTTTGGCTTTTAAAAACTCAAAAACGGCTGTACCGATATTTATGATTTTTGATTTGTTGCATTTGTCTCCCTGCTATTATAGTTACTATTAAAATATTGGAAAAATTCAGGAAAAAAGGTAATAATAATGAAAATAATTGAATTTTCTCATTTTTTTATTTTTTCATTCCCATTCATTAACGTCATCCACGTGTTTTACATTTGGCGGTGCATCTAGAAAATGGACAACGAGTTTATTTCACCGCATCAAATATTGCTCAACGTGCTGTAACGCCACCAGCGACAACATTGACAAGTTCCTTTTTATTTGCCAATGCCATCTATTTGCCCGACCGTTTCTCTACTCTCTAATGTTCGTGGGCCGACATCCTTTGAATCACTGCGAACTGTCAATGGTGCAGTGTGCCCAACATTTCGTGCTGCATGGGGACAGACGCGATTATATTCCCATAGCTCAATTTGCTTAAAAACGAAACTTATTAGGACATTACAATAGTTAAATCAGATCTTTCTGCATCTCCAAATCTCTCGCACATTATTTGCTATCATTATTTCGACACGTATCCGATTGAATCCAATTGAACAGTGGAACAAGTACAAGGATGACATGTCAAAAGACATTTTACATCGAACTTGTGTCACTTCTGGGAATCCCGATCTCGAGGTGAATGAGGAAATACATAACCAGACTTTGTTTTTGATAGAAGAAATCTGTTACTTCATGTGCGGCAGTTTGTTAGTAAAGTTGGGAATGCCAACGCCAAATCATGCTATGCACGACGTTTTCAATCGAGAATTGGAACATGAATGTGAATACGAATGCGCAATGATTCTACTGTCTGGGGATTTCCGGCAAACCGAAAATAAACGTTTGCCTCAAATTATCTACTCTGTGGCGCTATATTAAAAAAGTTCAGGTGACGACAAAGATGTGAGTTGCATTGCTAAACGTTTCATCTGCCGAATATTTCTCCAAGCAATTGTTGTCAATTGGTAATTCCGGTCGACGAAACGAATGGATTGATTTTGTTTGCGCATATTTTTTGCAATTTCGTCTCAACTAAGGACGAGCCCATTAACATGGTGTTTCCGAACATTTTTGTTAATCACAAAAATTACTATTGATTGAGTAAACGAGCAATTCGACTTTTGAGGTTTGAGCTTTTTTTTCGTATTTTACGTCGTATCTTATGCGAGGGAGAGGACAGACGCGATTATATTCCCATATATTATGTAATCGTCTACGATTTGTTACCAGATATCGATACGCGTATCATTTGACTGACTTTAATTCAGCTAATAATATATTTTTTAATGGTTATAGATTCTGAGGCGATACGGAGTTCGCCGGGTCAGCTAGTAATTTATAAAATAGAATTTTCTTGTAAAAACCGTACCCATATGAACGCCAAATTCTTCCCCAAACCTATTCATTGCTAAATTCTTCCGAACGAAAATTACCATTGAGAGATTTCAATGTTAATTTTTATTGTTCAAATTGGCAAAAAGGTGTATCTACAACATTTGGATTTGGATTAACATTTTCAATACATTTTTTTCTTTTAAGAAGAACATTTGATTCTATTTTTAAATTTTCCTATTTCCAACATATTGAATTATTTTGTAAATACCATAATTCGTTGGAATCTGCTAATTGCACAACTCTAAAAAGAAACCTGGATGAATGAGTTTATTTAATTATTCGTCGTTAACCAAAATGATGTATAAATATAGGATCGACAAGTCGGGAAAATATCTCTTTTGTAGTGTTGTTAGTAATAATACATATAATCCAGTCATCTTATTGTTAGTCAACAAATGGGGTCAGTCTCGGAATCTAACGGAAGAAGCTGAATTTTTGTATAGAACTTTATTTTAGCATTACAAATGTTGTCTTAAAATTCTCATATGCCAACATGTGAGCGTCCTTTGGTATTCAAGGTCAAATGTCGCAAAAATCAGTTTTTTGAGAATATCTCGTTTTCTCCGCCTCCTACCTCCTATCGTATTTTGCATTTATTATGAAAGTTGTAGAAAATAAAATTCAAATTTCATCTGAAACCTTTTTTATACGTCGAACTGTTTATGAGATAGAGATCGCAGAGTGTGGAGCGCTCATGAGCAGCCATATGTACCTTAGCGCAAGGTAAATCCTGAATCCCAATGTATTATACTGCTTTTTTACTTGATTATTGAATATTACTTAAAAATAAGAATTTAATACCTTATACTTATATTTATATTTCTTTTAAATCCAATAGTCATCAAATATTACTTACTTTTGACGTACAAATAATAAAATAATGAAGTAAATAATTCTATAGTATATATTAAAACTAGGGCGAAAAGTAGTCAATTTTCTCGCGAGAACGAAATTGGGCGCACGAACGAAGTAAGTGCGCACATTCGCTCGAAAGGGAAGTTGACAATCCTGCTTATGTTACAAACAATATTTTTTATTACTCATGCGAAGGGATGTATCTTACAAGTTTGGGATCCCGGGGCCATCCCAAAAAAAAAATGGAATCAAAAATTAAGAATTGGCTTTTTAAATTGTCTCCAGTGGTGTGGATTCGTCATAAGAACTCTCCTCAGTCTCCGGTGTCACTATAGAATTTAAACTCACTTTAAAACGTTCTAACTTGTAGATATTGAATATTTGCGTGCATTACACAAGTTACGTGGAAATACAACTAAAACTGTCATTTCTCGTAATAAAAAACGTGCACCAAGTAATACTTTTAACGCATAAGTAATAGAAAAAATATTTTAATGTTATTCTAATTCAACCCCAGGAATGGGGTTGGGTATTGCAAAATGAAACCCTAACGCAGGTAATAATACATTTACCACTTCAATATTCTGCAACGGCAAGAATGGTTGTGGTTCGCGTTGTGGATGCCGTAAGTTAGAGTTGCAATGTTCTTTAGCTTGTGGCCAATTCAATTCAATGGAAATGAATGCCTCAAAACATCATCATATCCATCAGATGTTCATGAAGACAATGCATATGACCCTGAAATTTGACAATTAATTGACTGAAGATATGACAATTAATGTCAATTATAACGAGAAGAGTGAAGATGAGAATGAGTTTGACTCTGCTGGCCAACCTGAAGAAGACAATAATAATAATAATAAAAACAATATATTTAATAATAATATGAATAAAAACATTAAAAAGGAAATATTTTCTTTCTTTTTTCCTACTCTAAATCCAATTATCCTTCATTAGAATTATATTAAAACATAAGGTGTATATATATATATATATATATATATATATATATATATATATATATATATATGTATATATATATATATATATATATATATATATATATATATATTAACATAAAATATATATAGAATGATTTCGTTAATTATTTCATTATTTGTATATCAAAGGTAAGTAATATTTGAGAAACATAAATATAAGTATAAGGTATTAAATTGTTATTTAAGTAATATTTAATAAGTAAAAAACGGTGTAATACATTGGGATGTAGGATTTACCTTGCGCTAAGGTACGTATAGTTGAGCGCTCCGCTCATTCGTTGCAAATTGTATTGGAATAAAATTATCTACAAATGTCATCCGAAACCTTATTTTATCAGTCGAATATCAGTTTTGATCTGTTTTTGAAATAGTGAGCGCAGAATGTGGAGGACATTCTGCGCCCTCTATTTCAAAAACAGATAAAAACTGATATTCGACTGATACATAAAGGTTTCGGATGAAATTTGTAGATACTTTTATTCCCTACAACTTTCACAATAAATGCAAATGCGATAGGAGGCAGAGAAAACGAGATATTCTCAAAACACTAATTTTCGCGACCTTGGAACCTTGAATATCTAAGGACGCTCACATGTTAGCACATTTTTAATGCAAAAATAAAGGTCTATAGAAAAAAAGCCTTATTCAGCCTCTCCCGTGTGAATTTTTTTCATTTCACTTTTCTCAAAAATGTGAAACTAACTCTGACATTAGGCAATTTTTTTTTAAAACCTTTGAAGATAATTATATAATAAACTTTAAAAGAAACCTTGTTATTTAGTCAATTTTTGTATGTCAAGTTGGTAATAAACAACTTTCTCATAAAGATTTCAAAGATAAACCAAATTTTGTAAAATCTTTCTAATAATAGTTGATTGCTATATAAAAATCTAAGCATTTGGTGACTTATTGTCCGAGAAGTTGATAATATTTAACCTTAAACATTGTCAAAACATTATTTTTGTGCTACTTGTCTCAAACTTTACTTGCCTTGTCCCAAAATTTGCAAATAACACAAAAAGGAAGAGAAATTTCGAAAAATTATTCAAATATAATTTATCGAGAATTATATTTACTATAACATCTTGTTAGCAGTATTTTTAGGGTTCCGTACCGAAAACGGAACCCTTATAGGATCACTTTGTTGTCCGTCTGTCTGTCTGTCTGTCTGTCTGTCTGTCTGTCTGTCTGTCTGCCTGTCTGTCTGTCTGTCTGTCTGTCCGTCTGTCTGTCTGTCAAGACCTTTTTCTCAGGAACGCATAGAGGTAACAAGTTGAAATTTGTATCAAATACTCGAGTCTGCGGTCTCTTTCAGCTGTGAAAAAATCAAACTTGCAAGTCAACGCGATCAAAAGATATGACCGTTTATGTCGCATATTTTGCGATTTCACGAGGGAATCAAAACCTATAGGGTACTTCCCGTTGACCTAGAATCATGAAATTTGGCAAGAAGCGGTGTCTTACAGCACATGTCAAGGGAAAAATCTGAAAACCGTAAATATGTAGTTTAATTACAAGAAAAATGCGAATTTACTATTTGAAACTTATGAAAATTCACTAATGTTGTCGTAGTGGTATTGTCAGGCTCCAGAAGCGTATGGGTTGCATACAGTTAGGTCCTATTCTAGGTTTATTCTGAATTTTCTTTGTTTATATTCGTTATGCATTTCATCACGTACGCTTTATATACATAATATATACAGGGTATACATTATGTCTAAATTTTGCTTTTTTATAACCGACATGCGACATACTCAAGTCCCGTAACATCCTGTATATATTATATTTCGTCTAATTTTTCTTTATAATCTACATAATATGTTAATAATCTACATAATAATACTATACTATACAAGTTTGTACGGAACCCTCGGTGCGCGAGTCACAACTCGCACTTGGCCGGTTTTTTTTTAGTCTGTTAGTTGGTAATAATCAACCTTGAAGAAAGTCAAAACCTGGTTTTCGTTTTATGTTTTAATGTCTCAAAAATGCCAAAATAACTCATAATCTAAGTGAAATTTTGAAAAATATTTCGAATAAAATTTGTCGAAAACTAAATTTCCTATTATTATTCTATTCCTTATTATTATATTCCTTATTTACCATGTTTTTTTTTATTGAACGTTGATAAACCTATCGAAATAACATTATAATAAGCCTAGGCAGAAAATTCATGTCAAGTTGTGTTAAATTGTGTCTTATAATTGTTGCTAAAACAAAACGATTCATTTCTATCATATAAAATTATTATTATTTGAAAATAATATTATACTAAGGAGTACGGGTTCGGATTATATGCAAAATACACTTTGTTTTTAAGAGGTATATCAACAAAATTGTAGGTTTTCTATGCATATATGATGTTTTTTTTTATTACTAAGCCAATCAAAAAATGCATATTTTGGGAACTTCATGCATATTACACGAAATATTGCATATTTGTGCATATTTTCTTCAAATCACAAATTTCGATTAAAAATTGCAATTTAAGTTAAAAATTGTAAAGTGCAATGAAATGGTTAACAAAGTCGTCTTATTGGAAGGTTTAAAAACATGGAGAAAAAGACGGCGAGCGGAACAAGAGTTCTCCAATGAGTTATGTGAGGCATTTTTAGCATTAATATTTCATTATCAAAAGTACAAAATACGAAATTAAAATGCTTTCTTCAAAAATATTCCCGATTCATGTTCCCGATGTACATCCCGAAAGTACATTAAGGAAGAATTATGTGGACTAAATTTACAACGAGGTAAATACCGAAATTCGTTCATTGAATGGTAGACTCTTATGGTTGATATATGGTTGATATATGGTAGACTCTTATGGTTGATATATTACTAATCTGTTAATTGGTTCTCTAGATGCAGAAAAAGCTGGCAAATCGTTTTTAATAAATTAGAAACAGTTCTAAAAAATTATTAATGGTTGCGATTATTAAATTGGAATGTACTATGATTTTTTACTGTTAAAAGTTTTGCAGAACGCTGCATATTTGGCATAGATTGGAGCGTATTTTTTAATATTCTGTGAAAATACGTGCATATATTTCCAAATATTTTACGGATTTTTCATTCATATAGTCGGAGCATTATTTTTATTAATGAGTATAGATTTTACAAAACCATAAAAATATTTTCTTGGGCAAAATTTTAATTTAAACTAATAACCAAATTTAACCCTGTTATGCATCAATTTTTCTAAGGTTATCATATAACCTAATGGTAATGTATTCATATCATAGTAATTTGATGACCAAAAACACAAATTTGACATCAAAATTCAAATTTGAGAAGCAGGTCACCTGGAGGTGCAGGCAGAAAAGAGAAAATTGGGAAAACGCAGAGTTGTGTAGTAAACGATACAACTTTAGACAAGTATTATTTTAAGACGGCTGCGAGGACGGTTGTGTGCATTACAGTGTGTGCCTAAAAAGATGCTAATAAGAACCGCATTATTACCTGTATTATATATTACAAATACACTAACCCTTGCGAGACTAACGGGATAATACGTTCCAGAGCAAATTTTATGCACACTGTTGGGACAAACGCACCCAAATATAGGTATAATCTGGCAAGTTCAGTCCAGTAAACAGGTATGCATACATATCTCATGCAATTTGCTGCGTATTGCGTTATAACCTCAATTATTAGTGTGTTCTTCGTGTAGTCGCCTTTACAACTTGAATTATATTACTTTTCGAGTGGCAAATCGTATTTAATAAATTAGAAACAGTTAGAAAAAATTAATAATCATACAATAACTCGATTTATTCACAAAGGATTAACCTAACACAAGGACAAATTATTCCTTCCTTCAATGCCACCATTTGGCAGTTTGTCCCGAAACATCTGTTCAACGGGAAACAAATTGTCGATATTTCTGCCAGGTTGGCAGCTTCCATTTTCAACGAGGTCTTCACGACAGTGCTACAAGTCATCAACGGGCTCAGAATTGACGTCGGTCAATATGAGAATAAAGTTTCGCGAAAGACAAAGCACTCCTGGTAGGCGACCAGGCCGAAGCGCAAGTAATCACCACCGGAAGCCCAAACAGAAGTAGAGATAGAAGAGAGAAACGGACAACTTTAGACTTCCGCACAGTAGACTGAACACTACTAGCCAAAGACAGCGATGCAACTCTATGAGCGATTCTCTAATGAAAAAAGGAAAGTGGCTGACACGTCAATCGAATCCTCTAACAGGGACTCAATAGAGCCAATAAAAAAGAAGGAGTGCCCGACCGCCTTCAATATCATTGAAGCTGTACACTTGGTAGTACTGCACACAGCCCAGCTCTTCAAGGTCGTCGAAGAAAGTCCAAGCACAAAGAGAGAGAGATTAAGACTCTGATACACAAGCTGAAAAGACAAGTCGAAAAAGTCAACCGAGAATCAGCCCAAGAATGGTTTGAAGCCCCTAAGTGGGAAAAAATTGAAATACCTAATATAACTTACGACGCAGACATACAAGTTGAAGCCGATCAGCTGGAACCCAAACGTACAAGCTGTTCCAGCACACAGACTCCTAGCGGTAATAAGGCCGATCGCAACATTATACAGGTAAGAATTGCTGGGGAAACGCTTTTAGAGGTACACAAAATAAAAATCTTCGATTAATTCAAGATTGTGGAAAAGAAGGAATGGAAGGAAACTGCCCATGCCACCATATATCTCCTAGACATGCAAACAGACGAAGACAATCCTCTAATAAAAAGGCTGCTTGAAAACAGGAGGCAGCTGAGAGACGCAATACACCATTGGAAAACCTCCTACGAATCCTTAACACTCCTGAAGAGCATTACCTGTGTGTGTACCGATGGTGAGGACCAATCAACCAACAATAGGGAGCACTACACCTACACCCTAAACTTGTAAGCCATAAAATACGAATGGGATAACAGCCGCAAAAACATGACCTGGAAGCATCGCTTTGACTGCCTCAAGAAACTGAAAGAGACCATAGAAAATTAGACCAACAAAAAAAAAGTGATTGTACCCAGCAACGCCATATACTCTGGCTCGCTAAGGAAGATGATAGAATGCATCTTCCTGAATGTGGTCACACAATACAGATTCAAACATCCAAAAAGACCTACGCTCAAATTACGAACAGAAACCACCAAGTTGAAACGACAGCAGCCGACGCTCGGAAACAACAAACTAAGAACATAACAATAAAACTGAAGGGTCAGGCTGCACCCCCGCTGACGGTGTCGCTAGGATGAAGATGGCGATCGACACTAACGCAATTGGCATAAGCGTAAATGCCGTGAGAAGAATAGCAAATGGAAACGTGAAACTGACTGTAAGAGCGACAAAGGAGGGCGCAATCGACATCTTCAAAAAAGAGGTAATAGAGAACCTACATGGTACGGTCACAGCCCTAGAAACAGAGCAACGCATGCAAACCTTTATAATCAGAGACATAGAGGAAACAACCACCTTGGAGGAAGTGGAGAACGCGGTAAAGAACGCAGTAGAAGTACCCAAGATGCAACACTATGCCAAAGTTCATAGCCTGAAAAATAGCAGGGAAGGTTTTTCACTGGTCGCAGTCGTCAGTATGGACATCAGCTCGGCCCGCAAATTCGGCCAGATAAGGAAACTAAGAGTAGGATGGTCCTCTTGCCAAATCCATGAAATAGTAGAGCCCACCAAATGTTTCAATTGTCTGGGCTATGGACACCGCAAAAAAACAATGCACGCAGCCAAGAAAAGACATAACAGGGCACTGCACAAAATTCACACAAAAGGGCCACACTACGCGAGAATGCACCAACATCGAAAAATGCTACGCGTGTCTAAAGGAGGGGCACCAAGCGGGCAAAATGAGCTGCGAAATATACAGAGCCGAAGTGAATAAGCTAAAGGCAGCAAGAAAGAACCTGCAATCGGGCCCAAAAGTCCAAGCCACGGTACCTGCAAAAGAGGAAAAAGATGTCAACACAACCACAAAAGAGTCACCAAACGCGGAAAACCAGAAGGTTCCCGGAACGCGCTCGGAATTTCAGCTCTCTCGGAGGGGAAACGAACGAGACGGCACCCAAGTCCACAAAAATGACCTTGAAAATCCTGCAAATTAACCTGATGAGATGCCGGGCAGCACACTACATTCTACATGCTACCGCTATAGAACAACGAACAGACGTACTACTGATAAGTGAACCAAACAAAGAACTTGCAAGTGACTGAAACTCGTACACCGACCCAAGTAGTGACACAGCCATAAGAATCATCAACCCAAAACTAAACGTCGTAGACACAGGTAGTGGACCTGGATATACATGGATAGAACTTCAAAGATGCATCATATATAGCTGCTATTTTTCTTCCAATGACGAAATCAATAAGCTCTCCACCTCACTTAATTCACTCAGCCAGCACATGCAAAGTCAGAAAAATTGCAAAATAATCGGAGGGGACTTTAACGCCAAGTCGCCGTACTGGGCTGCCGAAATATTGACCGTAGGGGTGACATCATAATGGAAGGGGCCGCAGAACTTGACCTCTACCTGCAAAATAAGGGCAACAGGGCTACATTTGAGAGGGGAAAATTGTGTTCCATTATAGATCTCACTTTTGCCTCACGCGACATTGCACACCTAATTCCGGTATGGAAGGTTCTCGACACAGAATCGCTAAGTGACAACCGCTATATTGAAATCTACTTGGAAGAACATCCTAAAAGCAAGATAAACAACCGGCAATATACAAAAATTATCAAAATCACAAAAAACAATGAAGAAAAAGTAGCCGAATACATAACTAAATCGCTAAACAAGACTCAAGTCAACACAGTTGAAACACTAATGGCAGCAGTAACCAAAGCATGCGAGGCTCCCATAGCCAGAAGGAACAAGAACAACAGGAGGAAAAGCGTCTACTGGTGGACCGAAGCCAGAGCAACCAAAAGGAAAACGTGTATATCTATAACAAGAAGGTACCTTCGCTGCGTCCGAAAGACAAAACACGATGAAAGCCTAGAGGAGATAAAACGTTCATACCACGACGCAAAAAAGGAATTGCGTAGAGAAATAAACCTTCCAAAAAAACACATTGGGAAAAGCTGTGCAAAAGCATCGAATAAGACACCTGGAGGGATGCCTACAAAATAGCTACGAGGTACCTAGGCATCCGCCAGACCAACCAACAACTTTCAATGACCAGAACCCTCGAGATTGCCAAAGAGCTATTCCCTACCCATTCTAAACCATTAAAAACCTGGGAACAACTGCAAGTTGTGTAACCACAGAAATTCCGCTATTCATTGAGGAAGAGCTAAACGCGGCAAACAAGCTCCTAAAAAATAACAGAGCGGCAGAACCAGATGGCCTGCCTTCAGAAGCTGTCAAGCTAATGGCAAGAACCTCTCCAGAACTCGTGCTTGAAACTCTAAACGAAAACTTAGGTACTGGCACTTTCCCAAATAGGTGGAAATAGGCGAAGCTAGTCCTCATACTGAAAGGCAACAAGCCAATAGGGAACCTTCTTCCTACCGCCCAATATGTGTACTAGACGCAGCTGGGAAACTGCCAGAACAACTACTCCTAAGCCGCCTTAAAAAATAACTTAAGAACCACATAAACCTCTCGGATAGTCAATTCGGCTTCCGTGAGGGCAGATCAACCATAGATGCCATAAACCACGTTATGAACATCACAAAAAAAGCCAAAGCAGGCACCAAAAGAACCAGGAAAATATGTGCACGAGTAACGATAGATATCCGGAACGCGTTCAACTCGGCCGTCTGGCAACACATCCTGGACGAGTTAATAAGAAGAAAAATGTCTCTCTACCTTCTACGAATCATCCGCAACTACTTCGAGGACCGCAGTGTCCAACTTCAAGCGGAGCACGAAACGCGACCCTAGAAGGTCACTAGCGGTGTCCCACAGGGCTCCGTAATAGGACCAACCCGGTGGAACATACTTTCGCCGACGACCTCGAACTAACCATCGTCGGAAAAACGGAAAAAGGAGTCATGCAAAGGGCCAATCAGGCAATCGAACAAATTACCTGCTGGATGGAATCAAAAGCACTGCATATAGCACCGGGAAAGACCGAAGCAATTCTGCCGACCGGATACAGGAAACTGGCTCACATAATATTCAAAGTGATGGATACCGAAATTAAACCTAAACCCCACAACAAATACCTAGGGGTAATTATCGACAAGAGTCTCCCTTCATAGAAGACTTTAAAATGACGGCAGAGCGGGCAATGAAAACCACGTCTGCACTCAAAAAACACATGTCCAATGTCGGAGGTCCTAGGAGCAGCAAACGTAGGCTGCTCAGCACAGTTGCCCAGTCTGCAATGCTATACGGTGCTCCACGAACAGAAACAACATCGAAAAACTAGCAGCCTACCAGAGAAAGCTAGCCCTATGGGTAAGCGGCGCTTATCGAACTGTATCAAGAGATGCTGCGGTAGTAATCGCGGGCATTCCGCCAATTGAACTCCAGATCAAACAGAGAAAATACTTATATGATGCCGCCAAAGACAAATGAACAAGAAATAATACAAATGAAGAGCGTATTAGGGAATGGCAGAAAGCTTGGAACACGACAACGAAAGGCAAGTGGACAAGGATACTAATCCCCAACATAGAGACCTGGTACCGACGACAACATGGAGAACTAAATTATCACTTAACACAGCTGCTAACGGGTCACGGGTGTTTTAAGGAATTTCTACACCACATGCGTGTATTGCGGACAAGCAGACAGCGTAACCCACACAGCCTACGATTGCCCGAGATGGTACAAAGAACGCGGGGAATCAGCAATACCGAACCTCAACCCAAGAAAAACAATTCAAAAGATGCTACAATCCCAAGAAGGTTGGGACATCATCAACAAAATGGTCAAAAAAATCATATCAGAAAAAGAAGCTGATGAACGGACCTGGAAAAAGAGGGAAACAACCAAAATCGTACCTCCATACCCCACCTTGAACTGAACGAAACAACAAGCATGTATTTTTTTTTAATGTTTTGACATCTGACACCCTGAATGTAATGCTATAAGCGGTCCCATGGTGCTCAGGTTTTTATTGTAAATAAATAAAAAAAGGGTGTGTGATTAAAAAAACAGAAGTAATAAGAACGGTATTATTACCGGTATTATATATTACAACGTACATTAAGACCAAAAGGTTGGCTGAAATATGCGACACCTTAATGTCAACATATACGACTAATTCGTAGTGTTCGCTGATTTGATTTCTTTAAATTCTGAAAAGTTTTATGATATGGAAAACATATTTTTTTTAAATTAATCTTACCGTTAAAATTTAAATTTAAGTCTTTTTTAATAAAGAATACGTTGCAAATGTTGAAAAATCTTTTCATCGAATTCAAAAATCGATTTGATTAAATGTATTTTTCTATAACTACACAGTGAAATTGATTAGTGGATATATGTAGTCAAATTGATTGGTACATATTGAAATTGTAACAATGGGATAGTTCTATGCACACGAATGTTAATAATTGGCCACGTGCTTGGCCATAATCAGTTTTGCATTTGGCCGATAACATCAACAGCTGTAATTGGGGCGTTAAGCACACATTTACATATTTATTCTAACGGGAGGCGTGAGGATAATTTGCAATTCTGCGGCTGCCGTCGCTACTAATGTATATTTAACTAGTTTAGCCTTAATTTTTAGCGCTCACCTTCGGTATTTTGGCGTATCTCCCTGTTCGAGTGTCCCTGATTGTTGCAATGTCAAGGAGGTCGAACTCCTTGTTCTGGTCGACCCAATGCAAATAGAAACCTTGCTCGTCCACCCTGAGTGTAACTGGAGTTCCAACCCCCGAATCCTATAAAAACAAACATTATTCAATTATGCAAAGAAAGTATAATTAAAAAAATAATATAATCAGTAATATTAAAATAATTCTATATATATATATATATATATATATATATATATATATATATAAATATATATATATATATATATATATATATATATATATATATATATTTGTACATATATATATATATATATATATATATATATATATATATAAAACTAATATAAACTAATAAGTGTGCTTGATTCATAAATAATAAGTTTGAATAAATCCATACGAAGATATTGGAAAAAATAAGTTATGTAATGCATGTTAATTTTTTGTCAACTTAATTTTATCCGGCCCTCGGAACAATTTTCATATTTTACTTGCGCTCTTCATATTTGTTAAACATAGCTGACCTAAATTAATATGACAGATATAAAAATCCACGCAAGCGAAGCTAGTTCACTTATAACTGTTTGTTTAAGTTTTCCAAAATCTACAAATTGACATTTCTGTCTTAAACATTTTATAACGAACAAACAATTTCCTTGTGGTTTTATTATTGTGTGTCATGTCAATCAAACTAGTTTTGTTATTTTTGACGTCAATTACATTGATATCATTCATCGAGTTCGTACGTACAGAGTAAACATTGTCTTCAGGTCACTGTTGTCAGGTCGTCTATGTTGATTAAAATATAATTTATTTTTATAAAGCATAATTTCTTAACGTAAACCAAAATTATAAAATATACCTTTCGGAACGTAATTTTTAAAATTCCCGGAGCGGATAAGTAGTAAATGAGCGAAGAAAGAAAAAAATAAATTTCTGGATCACTAAAGTGTCTTGGAAACAATATTCTTACAAGGGGACCATGCCAACTCGTCATCACCGATTTGGCCCTAATTTACAGTATATGTAGGGCTTGACTATAAATGAAAGTGATGCAAGTGGGAGGGCCAGATGGCTAGGTGTTAAAAAAATAACTCACTTTTTACGCGGATCGGTTAGTTACCGACAACTCATCTACTCCGCTATGTTAGCATAAGTTTCAATAGCAGGTCAGCGCAGCGGTAAGAGCTCGGGTACATAGTACGAGGATCGCTGGTTCGATTCCCCGTCGGGACGCTTTTTTTGTATTTATAATTTTTAAAATGACCTTAATGTTTAATAGGAAAGCTGACAATGGAAGGCAGAGGGGCAAAATTTCGTTATGAGTAAGTCGTTTGCTAGCTCTTGACCGAGTAACTTGAATATTGTGAGAAGAATCTAGCTTTCGAAAATGTCGTATAGTGATAGTACTGATAGTGAAAATATTAATGTACCTGGAACACCGGTAGAACAAGAAGAAGATCTGATGTGCGCTGATAATCTCCACAGCGAATCGTCGAAACAAATGTTAAAAACGGCGCTGGATTATTTGTTACATCTTTCGGCCGAAGAAAATCTGATCACATCAGAGAGTTCTGCGGTAATAACCGAACAACACATGCAACTTGCAGACAAAATACGCGAGAAAATACTGGAAGTTTTGTCAGAGCATTCCTTGATGTGCGTCGATGAATTGATTTCTTCCGAAGAATACGACGAAGTCGAGGATGTCGTTTCTTCAGAAGCAGAGTCTGACTGCGAACCGGATGGAAACAAAATTGAAAGTTGGTGCAGATTACGTTCCACTCGATTACAAAATAATGGTGGTTAATCTTGCAAAAGCACATCCAAAGTGGAATTTAAAGATTCTTCAATCGAAAGGAGCACATCGCTTGAAGTAAATGCGAGATTTTAAAATCTGGGAAGAACACATTAAAAGCGGTGGAACCCGGAAGGATAAGTGGCGGAAATATAAGGGCGGAAATTGAACATTAATAGTAATAATAAAAGAAAGCAATTTTAAGAATTAACCGTTGAAGTTATAAAGAAACAAATAATAAATATTAATACTACTAAAATAATTAAATTGACAAATTAATAATTACAATTAAAAAGTTAAACAATAATAAATAATAATGATAAAAGAAAGTCATTTACAAAATTGTAAATTAAAACAAAAAGCGTCCTCACGGGAAGCTCTTACCGCTGCGCTGACCGGCCATTGAAATTTATGCTAACATAGCGGGCTTATGAGTTGTCGGTAACTTACCGGTCGGTGTAAAAAATGAGTTATTTTTTTAACGCTTGGCCATCTGGCCGGAGGGCAAGATGGCCAAGCGAATTGTATGATGGCGCTTGCGTCACTTTCATTTATAGTCAAGCCCTACATATACTGTAAATTTGGGCCAAATCGGTGATGAGGAGTTGACAGGGCCCCATTGTTAGATAGTTTAGAACTTCTATTCAATATTGAGTTCTTTTAGGGATAACCACCCCAACATTTTTAAATAGCAACCTCTTTCGAGTTTCGCCTTATTTTAATGGTAATGTAAAAAGAACCATATCCCATATAAACCAAAACCCTTTATCTTAATAATTTCAAGAATTATGGGAAGTTTACCAAATGGAATAAAACAATGTTTCAATGTTCTTTGGACATTTATTACGATTTTTATAGGAAGTGTTCAAATTGTCGACCTTCTTCGGTCTCGCAATGACCGAAAAGCTCGTAAATGGAATTGTAGTGATTTGGCGGTTTCATCAAATATGCTATTTTTCAAATCATTTATTGATTCTGTTTTGTTGCATACTCTGTACTTTTCAGAAACCCTGAAAAGAACAAATAGAGTAGTGCTACCAATTCTTCTACCAATCCAACGGTTTAGAAACGTACGGCTTAAAAAGTCGCGGACTGACCGACAAAAATGTTCAGCAGCACCATCTTGTTGCAACCTCTTATTGTCAATACCAATATAGGGCGTGCTAGTACACGTGCAACCAATTGTTTTTTTAACAGTTGTTGTCACATGCCAATCACATGCCAGTCACATGCACATCACCAATTAAATTCAATAGCCCATACATTAATTTTCTACTTCAGTACAATAACGACAATCGTGCCTTTTAACCTTACCATTCAAGTAGAAAGAAGTTTCATCAGAGAAAACAATATTAAAAAGAAAAACATCACATTGTTCAATTTTGTTCCTGAACTAGGTAAAACTTATAGGAAAAATAGTTGTTTCCTTCAAAATTCTATGGACAGATCTTTTACAAATTGCATGTGCTTGACACGGTTTTAATAAGGAAATTAGAGGTTCTTCGATAAGAAACACTTCCTCGTTTTTTTCTTTAGTCGCTGCAGATTTCGGTGCGCAGATACTCGGAAGATTTTTCACAGTTCCTTCTCCTTGAAATCTCCTTGAAACATTTCTTTCGACTATTTATATAGAAATCGGTGTTCCTTAAAAAAACGCAAGTTCATTTTCTAACTATTATCTAGAATGTAATAGTAAATTACGCATAATAAATAATCAAAAAATCTTGCACTGAATTGAAAAAATCATTATTTTTAACCACACCTAATATGAATAAATATTATATAACTTGTTATACACAGTTTTACAAATTTAAACATTTAACAGTGTTTACTCTCATTCAAAACGTATAGCTCCCCGTCACTGTATAAGATTTCATAAAAAATTACTACATTGCAATCATTTTTAGTCCTTTCAAATGAAAAAATCAGTACAATGATTGTTTACATACTTGTGTGTTAAGCAATACGCGCCTTCCAATGTGTAATCCAAAGCATCCAACTAGGTTGTTAATAGTCCCTTTTAGTTGTTTGAGCAAACTGGAGAAGCGAACTAGTTTATAAAGCGCTTATAAGTATAGAGCTATATAGTAAGAACGGTTCTGGTGTAGCCAAATTTACAGTGACAAATCATTTTTAGTATATTAAATATATACTAAAAGAGTAGCGTACGCCTCTTTAGGAGGGGGCGGAAAAATACCGTAAATCGGGTTTGGAGAATGAAAACGTAAGTTTTGAAAGATTTGCGAAAGAAATTTTGCCGGGTGAAAATGGTAAAATATTTAGAAAACTCCAAAGAGTTGACTAATGTTGACTAAGATGTTGTGGTGCCGCCGGACTCAAAATCTAAATATTCTTAGTACTACATTTACGCTGCAACGAAGAACACATGTTGGCGACAAACACATTTGCGCACTTTCACCTGCAAGTCCCGTTGCAAGATGATTCGAATTTTCGATTTTTTTTCGCAGTTTCGGTACAGAAAATTTATCAAGAAAGCACTCCGGCGCTACTGGCGAGATGCAAACACAAACGACAGCCCAACCGTCAGTCATTTAAAACCAACTACGACCGCGGCAAAATGGGTTTTCGGACAAAACTAAAACTTTTTCGCAAGCTAGTTTGGCACAGAAAATGTTAATTCTTCAAATCAGTGAAAATTATTTTTGGAAACTGTGATATTTGTGAAATTATGTGCCAAATATTTGTGGTTGTGTAAATTGTTTTTCTATTCAGAGTTTTAAATCTATTTAGTAATAATAAACGTTTTTTTTTGTAACAAGGAAATTACCGTTTTTTATTTATCTTATGCATATATTTTTGTTTAAAAATTAAAATCTTAGGCCACGTTTCTCATTTAAATTGATGGCGGTTTTCATTAAAAAAAATTCTTAATATATTCTACACCATGGGAAACAATAAAGTTTTAAACGTTTGTCGAAAAAAATCGATCTATCCTTAACACCTAAACACCTTTCACCAATTTCGCAAAATATTATATCTAGTGGTGTTTGCCGTTCCTCAAATTTAGACCGAAACTGATTAGCTTGAAAACTATAACAAATATGTTAGAATATATTTCTGGTCTATACAGATGATAGATTTTTCTATTGAAGTTAATATTTTGGCATCTTCATGGTCGATAGCCAGATATGATATTTTTTTCATAACGTTCATGGCGGAAAATTTAAAATCTTTCCAATCGGATTTTGTCCAACTCGCCGATTTCCACCAAACCTGTATTTATCACTGTTCGATAGATTACGTTTTCTTCCGAAAAGTTTGTAAGTTTTATCTGTTCGAGACAAACCGTTTTTAAGGAGCATTTTTTTTGGCGAACCTCCGCCAGCGTTTTCCATTTAAACCCAGGTTATTGAAAATAACCAAATTCTAAAAAAAATTCTCATTTTTCACACTTGTAACTAAACCGATTTTGAAAAATTCACAATCAATACTTGTTGTAGGTACCTAGAGGTACCGTCCGACATATGGTGGTCCCTGTGGTTTCAATTTTCTATTTCAAAGTATTGACGAAATATTTACAGAAAACCTTTGAAGGAAAAATCATTCCCCACGGCGCCTCCGGCGAAGATGCTTTCAAATTTTGTATGTTCAGTAAAAATGTCATTAAAATTCTTCAAGTGTTAATACATTTTTTTGAAATATTTGATTATTTTTAAATTTTCCTATTCGGTTTTGGTTAGAATACGTGATTCTCTATTTCTCATCTTCTCTTTTTACACCCATGTAAATTGAAAAACTAAATTCAAAGAAGTATGTTGGAAGCCGCGAAGGACCAGATAAATCCAAACCATATACGAGACTTCTCGATTCAAAATATGATAACGTGGCAAGGACTGTTGGTTTAAATTAGGTTATATTAGGTTGCATACCGCGAAGTGGAAGATAAACAAAGACTACCTACGTACGGTAGCGCAACACCTCGATCGAAATTAAGATAAAGTGGCAAGGACTGTTGGTTTAACCTAAGTTAAATTAGGTTGCATGTCGTAAAGCGGCATACAACTTTGACAAAAAAAAGTCTGTCGCAACAGATACATTTTTTTAACTTATGTATAATTTAACTTATAACAATATGTTATTTGTCACATTTTACAACAACAACGTCGTTTCTAGCTTGGTTACGTTATGTTTGACCTCATTGGTAACTCAATAACGAATGAATGTTTAGAAATAGTATATTTTGCAACTATGGCGGTAAGTTGTTAATTGGACACGAGAGCGTAATTGGACGCACGAACGCAGTGAGTGCGTACATTCGCTCGAGAGGGCAATTGACAATACCGCCCGTATCTTACAAGTTTGAGTTCAAGGAGGCATAAAAAAAAGAATAAAAAATGAAGAATCACCATACAATTTACACTCATTTTAAAACGTCACTTTCACGTCACTTTTTTCAGAATCAAGAGTGTTTATTTTATTTATTTAATTGTTTTTTTTAATGTAGCTAGCGATATTGAATATTTGCGTGCGTTACCCAAGTGATGTGGTAATACAGCCAAAAAAAAAATGGATGAAATTTTTGGCACTCAAAACACATGCGCCAACATAGTACTTTTAATGCATGAGTAATAAAAAATGTGTTGTTGCACCAAGAGTCGTGCATTTTGCAACTTCACTTCATTTCCTCACACGCACAGCCCAGGTGGCGCTGTAAGCATATCTTTCAAATCTACTTACTTTTACATGAACCACATAAAAAATCAGACGGCAGGCACCTCAAGATTCTACATACTAATTAATCTACCCTTACAACTATTCCATCTACAACAATCGTTTCACCCTCATCCACTTTTCCACCCTATTCAACTATCCCATCGATAACAACTCTCCCAACCAAAAGAATACGATCCGATATGTTCTACAAATAAAAATAATATTTATTGGTACGTAAAAATGAAACAAAGGGCTAGCGACCTCTAGGTCCTTCATTCCTGCCATCATTTCAAAGATTAATGCAGATTGGCCATCAAATATTTAATTAATTAATCAAGTTTCACTGTAAAAGTATCCCACTATTTTTAATATGAAAATATATTACAAACATATAAAAATCTTTAAATTTAAAGTTGAAATCAGTATTTGTGATATGTAAATTAATTATTTAATTAATTAATCAGGTTTCACTGTAATTTTATCTCACTATTTTTAATATGAAAATATATTACAAACATATTGAAATATTTAAATTTAAAGTTTAAATCAGTATTTGTGATATTCTGAATTAATGACTGTGAAACCTGGTTATTTATTTAAATAATTGATTTGCCTTCATTAATCTTTGAAATGAAGACAACAATGAATACCTAGAGGTCGCGAGCCCTTTAGTTTAATTTTTTTATATTACAATAATTATTATTTTTATTATTGCTAGTACATGCGGATCTTGTTATTTAAATAATTATAGATTTTATGTTTCGAAAAAAATTGTTTAAATATTTCTCCTTCCTAATGAAATTAAACATTTTCTCAATGATCTGCGTTATGTTTACCAATCTTAAACATTTATAATTACATAATAATTTCTTTTTTCAAATAATTATGTGATAACAAATTAGTAATATACGCTGCTTATTAATAAAGTGCGTTGTTGATCACGTCATTATAAAAGTTCATTGAAACGTGAAATTGGAAAACCTTTAAGATCGAAAATTCTATTCATATTTTCTACGCAATAATTCAAACAATGTGTGTTCCATCAGACAGAATAACCTAAATAACCCAATTGTTTAATTTTTTTATGTTTGTACAACTATAAAAAGATTAAAAGCATTTTTCGCAGTATATTATTAGATAAATGCTATTATGGGATTAGAAAACTAAACAGAAATAACGACATATTAGCAGAGCTAGACTTAAACAAACCTTTTCAAATAACTTTTCCACAATCAAGTTTCAAGAAATTCCGTTTAATAAGGTTTTTGTTGTTGTCGAGTTATTTAGAAAAGAGTGACTTTTAAACGCGGATGCTACAATAATAAAATTAAAATGGCTTATCAGCCGCTGGCTGTTTGCTGTACGCTCATTTCACAGTATTAAACACTTCTTATCAGCAAAATGGCAGCGTGTCCACAATTAAACGCGTGACATTTTAATTAGAAAACTGTTTAAGTTTCCCTTTGAATGTAAAATAAACATATGATTTTCATATTCAAATTTTCATTTAAAAAATATTTTCATTTAAAAAGTATACAACAAATTTATTAACAAAACTAAAATAAATATGTAATTATTGATTCATTTTCGCGTTAGGATATTGCTGGGTGGAAAACCTAATGGGAAGCTATATCAGCAAGCCCTAGATCTCTCTGCGGATTTATAAATCTATGTCCGCTTTAGGATTTTCCCTTAGCACCTCTTTGTCCCATTAAATCCCCGATGTCCACCAACAAGTTTATGGTTCACATAAATCATAAACAAAAAAAGCATTACATTTTGAAAATAAATATAAAAGGTAATAAAGGGACAAAGCAAAATCCCAATTTAAAATTGATGTGATTGGAACATTTTCAATATTTTCATTTTTGTAAAGAGAATTTAGGATGTTGAAAGTAATCGTTTTCGGGGTTTTGTGCTGGCTTAGTTTCTCTTATCTGTATTTATGGAGGTTTCGGATGTGATATTATTTGAGGAAAGTACTTTTAAAGTAAAATTATTAAATAACACAATCTTATTAAGAGATAAATGAGTAAAATTAATAAAAACAATATTTAGTATGGTAAACTAAATATTAAACATGTTGTCTAATATATATCGAGGTTGATTAATAATAACATAATTAAATTACTATTAATTTTGCGAACAATAAACGGAAGATGTTTTATGATAATAATTTTAGAAATAATATTTATAAGGATTTTTGGTTCAATCATCATTGTTGTTTGCAATGCCAATGATTAGTTTTAAGTAGATAACGCAAGCCTAAAGCTAAAGTACAGAAGCTCTGGCATGCGCCCTCACCCTGACGCGATGGAAAAAAATCGTTCGCTGCCTGTTTCCTACTCATCCGGCCCGAACTCGGAGAGAGGGATCAGCACAATGCGTGGTGCCGGAATTTACAAATGAAGAACTCGCAGCTGCCATCGACCGACTCAGTAAGGGCAGAGCTCCAAGACCGGACTTGATACCTGCGGGAATCGTCAAGGCAGCATATAGGGTCGTTCTGAATTATGTCTTGAATGGCACGCTCAAACAGGGTGTCTTCCCAAAAATATAGAAAAAGGCCAGACTAATACTCTTACGAAAAGGCGACAAACCGGACAACGAGGCAACTTCCTACAGACCTCTATGTCTGCTGGACACTGTAGGTAAACTGCTATAGCAGCTACTTCTCAAAAGGATGAAAGAGGAATTAAACAGCGGTGAAGACATCTCAAGAAACCAATACGGCTTCAGGGAAGGCCGATCAACCATTGACGCCTTAAAGAGAGTGGTGGACATCGCCGACTAGGCCAGAAAAGGAACCTGGAGAACTCAGGAGAAAATATGCGCCCTTATCACACTGGATGTGCGCAACGCCTTCAACTCGGCCTGCTGGCAAGACATCCTCGATGAAGCGACGCGGCGTAGATTCGCACCATACCTTCTGGCGATGATAGACAGCTACCTAGCTGAAAGAGAGATCGTCGTCGAATCAGACAACGGCTGCACTACAAAGATCCTCAGTGGAGGGCCGCAGGGATCAGTGATGGGCTCGACACTTTGGAACATAGTATATGACGGAGTCATCAAACGAGTGCAGACGATCTCGCACTTGTAGTATGAGACAAAACCGAGCAGGGTGTAATGAGGAAGGCCAATAAAGCGATGCTCTTGATTGACATGTGGATGGACAACAAAATGCTCAAGCTGACTCCAGAAAAAACGGAAGCGATCCTATTAACGGGAAAGCGGCAAATTGGGAACATAAAATTTAGGCTGAGGGATACTGTCATCACCCCAAAGAGTGCCATAAGATACTTAGGGGTTGAAATAGATAAAAATCTATCATTCCGGGAACACGTTAAAAAAGCAGCCGATAAAGCCCAAAAACCCTGTGCGCGTTGGAAAGGCTAATGCCTAACGACGGAGGACCTAGAAGCAGCAAAAGAAAACTGCTGCGGTCGGTGGCGCACTCGGCAATGTTATATGCTGCCCCAGTATGGGCAAGAGCCATGAACGTGGAAGTTACCAAGCACAAGCTGGGAGCGGTCCAGAGAACGCTCACAATTCGAGCCAGCAGTGCCTACAGGACCGTGTCAAGGGAGGCGTCGCTGGTAATTGCGGGCATGCCGCCAATAGAGCTGCTAGTCATAGAGAGGCTAAACATATACTCACAGATTCAGAGAGACTCAGTTGCAGTAGTAAACAAAAAAGAAATAAAAAAGACGGCAAGAAGAGACCTACTCCGGACATGGCAGAAGCACTGGGAAGCAACCACCAAGTGACAGTGGACCAAACTCCTGCTAAACGACGTGGGAAAATGGATCATCAGGAAGCACGGAGAAGTAAATTACCACCTCACTCAGGCACTCAGTGGGCATGGGTGTTTCCGGAACTATCACCACAAAATAGGCAGAGGCTCTGACAGCCTGTGCGAGTACTGCGGAGAGGAAGACAATGTGGCCCACACTATATACTCGTCCTATAGGTGGGACACCGAGGGGAGCACCCTACAAAAAGATATTGAACCGCGAACGACAGTACCCTACATGCTGCAGTTTGAAGATAATTGGGAAAACGTTCAAAATATTATACGTAATATAATCACCTATAAGGAGCAAGACGAGAGAACCAGGCAGAAAATAGAAAAAGAACGACAAAACCCCAACCCCTAATCAGCATTACTGGATGGGGGAAGTAAGGTACGTGCCTAAATATATAAATACACCAGCATCCTGAAGTCATGCGAGGAACAGTACCAGGATACCAGGGTAACTGGGGGGCCACTTGTCAAGTTAACCCAGCTGTGTTTGCTACGCCCCCTATATAAAAAAAAGATAACTCAAGCCAATATGAGTTTTGTGGCCCAGGTAAGGGTATGCAATTATGATACGTTTATGGACCGAAAGAAAATTATATCTCCTAAAAAAGTTTGCGTGTGTTGCTAAACTTGAAACAATGCAAAATAAGAAGGTTTTGTCTTTGTTTCAAGGTTCATTACTAGGAACTTAGAATATAGGAAACCACTAAATAACAAGATTTCTCATAGGAAATTTAATTCTCCACAAACTTTGTTTGAAACATTTTTCAAAATTTGTGTTAGTTTCAGTTATTTTCGAATTTCGTTACCAAATTAACATAATTATTTAGAAGTTTTAATCGAAACATTTTTACAAATTTTGCGAATTTTATTACCAACTTCAATTGCTGCAATATTATATATCCAAATTCCGCGCAATGAAGAAAATCACATCATCAAATTAAGAAAATTATATTTCCTAAAAAAAGTTTGCGTTTGTTGCTAAACTTGAAACAAGAAACATGCAAAATAAGAAGGTTTTGTCTTTGTTTCAAGGTTCATTACTTAAAACAAGGACTTAACTACTACTGCAAGTACTTAAAATTAAATTCTACAAGAACTTAAAATTTAGAAAATCACTAAATAACAAGATTTCTTATAAGAAATTTAATTCTCCACAAACTTTGTTTGAAACATTTTTAAAAATTTGTGTTAGTTTACGTATTATTTCCGAATTTTTGAGACAAAAAAAATATAAAACAAAAACAAGGTTTTAACATTGTTCACGTTTGATTATTTCCAAATTGTCACACTAAAAGTCACACAACTTTTCTTATAAGAAATTTTAATCTCTAGAAGCTTTATTTTGAACATTTTTCAAAATTTGGGTTTCAGAGTTCTTTTTAAATTTTGTTACCAAATTGACATAAGTAATAATTTTTAATCGAAACATTTTTCCAAATTTAGCGAATTTTATTACCAACTTCAATTGCTGCAATATTATATATCCAAATTCTGCGCAATAAAGAAACTCACATCATCTTGGATAACTCAGAAAGTCCAATTGCGAAACACGAGTTTAAGAGACTTATAGATATCATTCAAAAAGAAATATCCTGTACAGAAAGACTTTTACACCTTAAAGAAGAAAATTCATCACAACTTGCTAGTTACTACTAAAATAAACTTTTATAAAAATAAATTAAATAAACCCGCCAATAAACAAAGAACTTCATGTAAAAAAATAGATTTATATTTTTATATTAAAACTAACGATTTATAAATTATATAAACATTTATATTAAAACTAACGATATCATTGTAAAAGATCCAGATACAGCAGCTTCAATGTTGAACGGTTTATTTAAGGCTGCACCTGAGAGGATTACGTAAAATATACCCCCAAAAATCTGGAAAAGGACCATCTATTCCAAAATAACCAGTTAATGTATCTAAAAGAATTCACTCCCAATGAGATGACTATAATTTAAAAAAAAATAAAACAACTTATGGCTCAGATTAGATTAGATTAGATTCCCGACTTCCTCTAAGGGTTTGGCGCACGTCAACCTTAAGGCTTATTGTGCTGTCGGTTGATATCAAACTTGCAGTCCGACGTCTGGGCTCAGATTAACTTCCTGGCAATATTATTAAGGAATTTCAATATTAATTGATCGAACCTATTACACATATTATTAACTATTCGTTTTCTACTGAAGAGATGCCAGGCATTTTAACAACTTCTATTCCAGTACTCAAACTAGTACTCAAAGTATTCAAAATTGAAGACCGTTTGGACATTGTTGGTGTCAATAATAGCCAAGATTTTAGAATGCCCTTTGGAATATAGACTAATGCCTCTTATTGCTAACCACGATCTGATTCCAAAAGAACAACAAGGATTTTGTAAGAACAAATCCAGCAATCCGGCAATATACGAAGTTTACAATAAAATCGTTAGCGAGATTGATTAATTGAGAGAGATTGATTAATTAAAGCGAGATTGGTAAATTCCTGGTGGGTGTCTTCTGCGACCTATCAAAAGCATTTGACTGCGTCTCTCAATCTGCACTATTACAGGAGCTAAACTCGTATGGTATCAATGGTAAGACAAGCAATTGATTCAAGTCGTATTTGTATAACAGGAATCAAAATCGATTCATCGAAGAGTATTGGCTTGTCAAATGCTAATGTAGTTTACTTTGGTGTACCTCAAGGAAGTATTTTAACCCCGTTGTTATATTCTCTATACACAGCGGATATGAATAAACATATTGGACAAAAGCAACTGTACTTATATTCTAGGAGGGACCTTGGGCGGAAACCACCATACAAGCAAATTCTTCTAAGAAAAGCTTTACAACTGATGCTGCGATTATGATGCTGATGCTGCGAAATGGCTTATTTCTTAATAGTAAATCAGTTATCAGTAAAACAAACTATAAAAATATTTCAGTATAGTCGAGGAGACCTATCAAATGGTATTTGACTCAAAACTGGTGATTGCAGATTAGAACGACAGAAAAAAGTCAAATTTCTGGGGATATATCTATTTAAAACGGAATATAACTACAGAAGGGATAATTACAAAGATACACTGTAAAGCGTTTTTGTTAAGACAAGTGCGACAAACAATGGGAGAAGATTTCCATTCCGCCTTGACGCATGGCATATTAGTGTGGGGAAGTTCGACAAAAACTCATAGTTTTCCTTGCACAAACTAGATTGCTCCGGTTGCTTTACCAACGCTTTACAAAAGAGTGTTACCAGTAACACAAGCAATGGGGTGGAATTTATTAATAAAATTTACAAACATAAAAAAGAACTTTGTACAATTTACGAAAATAGTTAAAAATTTGATCTGCCGTGTTCAATACACAGTCGACAAAGCTGCAACAATGAACGATGAACGCGTCAAAAAACAGCGAGCATATTTCGGTTAAAAACTGTTCGACACGCTTTAGTTACATATGATAGTAGCTCCTCAAGTGCTTTAACTGGAGTTTCGTATACCGTTTCGGCTTTCGGAAAGGAGTTTCCGCTTTCAAATTAGCCCATAAAAAGTATCCAGGGGATTCAGTTCTGTCGAACCGGGCCGTTCCTGCCTAACCATTTTTCCAAATTTCGCATTGTTTCCGTGCTAGTTGCCAATTTTAGGAACAAGAAAACATGTTTTTGTTTTGTTTTTTTTGAAGCAATTTTTTAAATGAAAGTTTTGTTATTTTATACTTGATTCTCATCATTTTCTTGAAGAAAATCAAGTATAAAATAACAGAACACAAATATTAAAACTTTAAGATGGTCAAATACACAAATAAAGAAAATATGTGTCACCAAAATAATGTTTTGACATTGTGTAGGATTGATTATTGCCAACTTGACAGACAAAAATAAAAAAATACTAAGCTTTCTTATAGAACATTAAATTTTCTACAAGTTTTATTTAAAACTTTTGTAAAGATTTCGTTGAGTTTTTGAGCCTTTGCCATTTTCAAACCTTTTAGAAAGAACAATGTAAAACAAAAACAAAGTTTTGAATTTGTTCTAACCTAACCTAATTGACAAACAAAAAATCACTAAATAACTTCTTAAGGTTTCTTACAGGAAATTTTATTTTCTACAAGTTTTATTTGAAATATTTTTTAAAATTTCGTTTAGATTTTCGTAGAGTTATTATGGAAATTTTAAGATAAGAAGAATCTAAAAGAAATAGTAGTTTATGATAAAAGTGTGCACAAAAGCCTTTCACACAGGTGTGTCATGCATTATTTTATCTAAGAAGCATGTTAAAATACTGTTGAATCTACAAAAAATAATTGTTTCTTATCGATAATATTATAATACCGATAATATTATGATAAAAATTGTAATTTTGACAGACAACATATTTCAAATCACTGACACATTACGGTTAGAACGTTCAGCTCCTCCGTGGAAAAAATTGCTAACAAATTTAGTAAAAACGCACAGTGCCGGGAACACTATATGGTCGTTGTCGATGCAATCTAGGTTAGCCCAGATTTAATCTAGATCAGGTTATGCTTAGGTTAAGTTATATTTGAGCCAGATAAATCCAGACTAAGACGCCAAGACTGCTTGATTCAAAATAAGAAAAATTAATTCAATATTAATATATGTCAGAAAATTTATTTTCACTACGTCTATGTTTTTTGTTTAGTGACGCAAGTTGTCAAAAACAGAAATCGTTTAATAATTAAACTCCATTTGATTTACATTGGACGCACGATTTGGATACTTTTACACACGATTATAAAACTGGCATCCTTCACATACAATAATGTAAATATTATTGTCTTCATTTTGGTGTGTGGGTAGATAAAACAATATTTCATTCAACGTTTGATTGTTTAAAAGTTGATTATTGTCAGCAAAGCACACAAAAACTATAACTATATATATAATAATAGAAAACAAGAATCCTTATTGAAAATTTAATTCTCTTCAAGTTTTATTCGATACATTTAAAAAAAAATCGAGTTTACTAACTTTTAGGGTAGTATGGCTATATTTGTATATTTTTGCATCATTTAGGTACATTACGAATAAAAAACAATCATAAAATAATCCCTGGCTCAAGAAAAAAAATCTCAAGAAAAAGAAGTTTTTATAGAGCTGTAAAACTTAATATGGAATCGAATGATTTATTGTTTCCAATTTACATAAAACAAGTATTGAAGAGAAATAATCATTATAATTTTACAAGAAGAAAAAATGCTTTTTTATGAAAGTACATAAAAGTCCCAAAGGCCATGAAGTCCTTCCCTTGTGTAATATTTTTTGGAGAAGATTATAAAATATATAGAACGTGAGTTTGTATGCGAAGGGAGAATAATAAGACCTGAGACTACATGTATTTTGAGCCTCGGCTTTAGGCCCGCAGGCTCGCAAGGAATCTCTTTGCCCAAAATTTGGTACAAGGAATTTTATTTAACTTCATTCGGTCAATTTTTTTCTTCTTTCCGGCCAATTTTGCTTATAACCACAAAGTCTTCTCAAACTTTCTTATGCATTGAAAAAGAATATTATTTATAACCTGACTGTTTTTTCTTTCTTAATGTAATATTGTAATTTCTTATAAATTGATGTACATTAATATGTGAAATATTTTGAAAATAGTTTTAAAGAGTTGAGTGTCATTTAATTTTTTTAAGTGATATTAAAAATAAATGATTCGAAATTCGTACAAAAATAACATTCATATTTTTAACGATATTAACAACTTAAGGACATCTCATATATCTCATATAATTTACAGCGAATTATGAGATATACGCTTAGGACTAGGTACTTTATAATAAAGTATTGTACGCTATTTCTATTAATTATAATCTATACTTTATGAGAACAATACAAAGTACGCGAAAATACTTTACTTCATGATTTAATTTCTCAGGGATTCTTTTACTGGAATTCATCTAGTTACAATAAAAATTGAATCACTAGTTACAGAAATGTTGTTTATATTATTGCTTCAAACAAATGCCTCTAACAAAAAAAATATATAAAACTGTTTCCTTTAGTGGTACAATATTTTACGGCCAAAAATGGCATTCAAAACAAATTATTAGATTTTTATGAACATAGCAGCGAATCTGCGGATGGTATGTTTGAAGCAATTCAAAAATCCTGCACACATAGTGCATATTTGCATAAGACATACCCTTGTTATCATATGATTTAGAAAATGTGATTTTGAAAATGTATGCTCATTTTGCACATTCTGGTGTAAGAAGAGAGGAGCTGAAAAGATTTGTAGCGTCAGTAGATGGAGACTTTCATGAAGTAAACCGCCACGTGGAAAAAAGGGGCTCGCTGTCTTGTCATTCATTGGTACATTTTGATAAAATTGGTCACCTATTTTGAAGTTATTTTGTAAGTTTAGACAACTGTCCCATGGTTTTACAAAACTTGATTGATGCTCAGCAACATTGAAAATGATATGATTGAAATTGATTTCCATTTTGCAGCCACATGTTACATTTATTTAATAAAGCCGTAAAATGTCTAGAAAGCAATTGCATAACAATTTGAGATATTTATGAGACTATGGTAAATCTTAGAGATGGACTAGCACAATGGAAACAAAACCTCTTCTTTGGCTATGAAACAAGCAAAAAAAAACTGTTGTCTTCACCGAAACCAACTAAGGACATTCACACGATTTTTTAATTACTTATTGACAAAGCCTTATTGACAAACAGGGAGATTTCTCTCCTTCCCGTCGCCTACAAAATTTTCTCAGGATGTCTCTTGACACGAACACAAGAACAGCTCGAACCAAAGTTATCAGAGTTTCAAGCAGGTTTCAGACAAAACCGATCCTGCCCCGAAAAAATCTTCAACCTAAAAACAATTGTCAAAATGCGAGCAATTCGAAATAAACCAGTGATGTGCACATTTGTCGACTTCAAAAAAGCGTACGACTCGATCGATAGACAATTATTCTTGCGGATCTTTGAAGAAAGAGGAGTAGACCACAAAACACGAACACTCATTGAACAAACGCTGATCAACACAAAATACAAAATAAAATTTATGGTTGAAATCTCGGAACCTTTCGAAATTCAGGCAGGCGTGCGACAAGGAGATGGTCTCTCCCCTCTCTTGTTCAATATCATCCTGGATAATGTCATGGAAGAATGGGAAAAAGAGTTCAAGAAACAAAATGTCTGGAAACCAGTTAAACTTTGCTTACGCAAAAACAATCTTTCTATACTATACCTTGCCTTCGCCGATGACTTGGTTATGGTAACAGAAGACGAAGAGACTTAAAAAAAAACAAATAGAAACACTCCAAGAATGCGCCGAAAAAGTAAGACTTCAAATATCCTTCGAGAAAACTCAAGCTCAAGTCACAAAGGCGAGAACATACAAACAAAATACGGAATGATCAAAAGAGTGACACATTTCAAATATCTGGGAGAATTTATCGAGCCTATTGGATCCGAAAAAGTCTCACAACAAAACCGTCTCCAGAAAACCAAGAGAGCACTCGGACTTATCAAAAACCTCTATAACAAAAAATGCATGTCAAGACAAACTAAACTTCGACACTACAACACTGTCATCAAACCGTCAAGTCTCTACGCTAGCAAAACACTTACACTCAATAAGAAATACGAACTTGAAGAATTAAAGAAAGAATAAAGAAAAATCATTCGGGAAATACTAGGAGCAAGACTTACTCCTGACGGGTACCGACTACAGTCAATCAAGACAACTGAAAAATACTCAAACATCGAAATTGATATTAGAAAAAGACGAATGAAATTCTTCGGGCACATAGATAGACTACCGAATACCCGACTTACCAAAAGAATACTAAATTACATATCACTCAAAAGTACAACACCATGGATGAAAGAAGTACAAAAAGATATGCTATCCGCTAACATAACCGACACATCAGACAAAGACTTCTTCCGTAACAAAGTGAACAACTGGGAAGTTCAACCAGAGCAAACAAAATCTAAACCTTACAGACCTAAATGGTCTGACGAAAGAAAATTGGCATTCTCCAACAGAATGAAAGAATACTGGCAAAATAAGAAGAACGTCAAGAAGTGAGTCAAAGTGCTTAACGATTTCCAATATTGGGAAAATACGCTATCAATAAATAAATAAATAAATAAAGAAAAATAAATTGTGCTTTATTTTGACACTATGTCCTTTTTTCTACCTTTAATAACTAATATACTTTAATTGCAAAAAAGAAAATTGGCAACCCTACTTAGGACCGCATATTTTACCCAAGAGATGGTCCTGTTAAGTTATTATTTACAACACCGCGTTAGGACGTACTTCGGGTCTTTAAGGTTAACTGTAAATAATCTAAAAATAATAATTTCTTATGTAAACCTTAGGAGGAGCATAATAAAGATTTTTGATCCTCGTTAAGTAAAGCTATTTTTGTCCATATGTATATACTTCCCGCACTTCTTGTACTAATCTAACAAGGAATGTTTTAAGGTACTGGAAACACATTTTACAACACATTCTTTTAAGACGCGATGCACAGTTCCTAGCGATTCACCAACTTTGATTCGTGAATCCTAATCACGAGGCGTTGATCTTTCAGTTTGAATTTCGCACACTTGATTAATTCCCGATTTTTATATTTTCTGTCTAAAATACCTTTTTTCTTGGATTCTACATTCGCTACTGAAGATCCGAATCTTGTCGCTATTAAAATTGGATTTTTCAAGTTTTAGGTAGTTTAAAAAAACTAAATAGGTAGTTTAAAAAAACGAGCGAAACTCGATATCTCAGCTCTAATTTAAGAAAAGGGAAAACGATAGAAAAAAATGTTAAAGAGGTTCTTAACTGGAGTTGTAAGGTCCATTTTAAGCTGAATCTGCATATATTTCCACATTTGGAAAATGAGGTAATGACATCACCGAATTTTGTTTTCCCAGAAACAGAAACTATATTTAGGCATATTTTAAAAGTGCTAATTTTTCTAAAAAAAAAATGGGATGAAAAAATTTTCTATTTTTTCCGTTATAAAATTATTAGCACATTTGTAAAAAAATATAATAAAAAATTCGAAATCGTCAGGATTTAAACAAATAGCCTTTGGAAACAAATAACAAAGTCATGTTATAATATGAATCAGGCGCTATATTTTATTACACAAGTTAAGCTCAGTTCATTTATTCATAACGTTACCATACGTCCCGCTTTGGGCGCGACAGTCCCGCTTTCAGGCTGTCTGTCCCGCTCTCCCGCTGGGCCCAGCGAGGGCAAAAACGTCCCGCTTTGGCGGGTAGGTATCTACTTGCTAGGGTGTAAACACCCTACCACTTGTCGATTTTATTTTTGCACTCGCAAGGTCGTAACGGAATAACCGTCTTTACCATAAGGGCACACGGGGCACCGAAAGGCCAATATATTCGCTTACACTATACAAGTTTTTTTTTTCTATTGTATGTAGATATAACCCGACAAAAGGTAGGAAGTATATAGTTCCGCATTTCGACATGATCTAAGTCGACATTATCTATGGTTGGAGAATTCACGAAGGTGACGTGATTTTGTTTTGACCCAACAATTCTCTCTAAGTTCTTATCTCTAAGTTCTTAAAATTAGATATTTACATATTATACTAAGAATATGACAAAGCTAGCAATGGGTCCTAACATCTGGTCGTGGCGCACTAATGGTATTGAATGCGTTTTGGGGCTGTTTTATTGCCGCTACGTGCTTGCAACTGTTTGTGACCACTAATGGTTTTAAATGCGTTTGTAAACAATGTAATATTTAAACTTACAAATTTTAGATATAAGTATTTATTTTCTGTAGTTGTAAATATTAAATAAAGAAACAACGACGTGGATTTGGGGTTGGAATTCTTTTGTAATTAGTGGGGGCAGGCAAATGGGAATGGGGAGTAAGCCTTCCTGATTTTAGCAATATAGAATTATCTTCAGTTTAAATCCATCTTTCTTGCCACCAAGGTACCAAAGTAATAGAAGTGTTAGAAGTGTGTTGATAATAGAAGTGTTGTGTTCGTTTATTTATTCATTGTCATGTCGAATTTATTCATGTCGAAAACATCATATTTCAGTGGTTCCCAAAAAAGAAAAAAAGTTGTAGCACAAAAAGAAATAACCAAATAGGCTGACTAAGCAAAGCAAATAGGCTGACTAATTCTTCACATTCATCACCTGAAGATCGAAATACTTTTGAATATCAACTGAAAAAAGATCCTATATGTGACAAAAATGACCAACATACATCAGTTGCTGAAACCTCTACTTCAAGCTACTGTGAGTTAATAACTACAAGCTTGGAAAATGTATCACCTGATCCTGGTACGTACTGTGATGAAATTTTGGAAAAATTTGGAAAAAGATGAAAAAACAAGCTTCAGTTTACAGAATCGCACTATTACCACGGACGTTGCAAGGAATTTTTGCGCATCTCTGATCGATTATGTCAATAACGCCCGTAATAAATTTGATCAGTACGAATCGGTTGCTAAACAAAAAAATCCAAATGCCGACTATAAAGATAAGTCTGAAAGAAAAAAGAGTTCGCAGTACACGCGTCACTTTTTTTGAAGGATCATCAGAATCTGTACAGTTGAATGGCAAAAAACATTTCATCTAGATACGTTTATTATTATAATCGACACATTATATGCACATTTAAAATTTGAAGAATTCTATCATGAAGACTTTAATGCATATGAGCTCAAATCAGAATGTTTTCATTTAAGGGAGTATTTAAAGAACATAGTCAAGGAATCAGCGGATTTGAGTATCTCAACCTTACATAAATTAGTAAAATCTGATAAATTAGAAGAAACTTTTCCAAATGTTGAAGTTGCTACAAGAATGTTCCTTTGCTTAATGGTTACCAATTGTGGTGGAGAGCGATCATTTTCACAGCTAAAGAAAATATAAAATGAATTACGAAACAACTATGTTACAAGAACGATGGCGATGAACGATGGATAGAAAGTGATATCCTTAATAAAATTGACTTTGAAGATGTAATAAAAGATTTTGCACTATAGAAATCACGAAAAAAACTATCGTAATCGTAACCACTTCAAACCAGCAGCATATTTATCTAATTACTAACATATGTATATTTGATTTGTACCAATTAACCATAATAAATTTAAGATCATAGCAGAAAAATGTTTTTGTCATTCACTTTTTTTACTTTCCAACAGGGCCCCAAATTCTTGTGGGCCCAAGGGACCCGGCATAGCCTAAGACGGCGACGAAAGAGAGATCGAATGATGCGCGGGATAGATGCTGCACTCACTGAACGAACACCCAAACGCAGTGTTTTAAGTTCTAAGTTTACACCAGATGGTGTGTGTGTGTGTGTGTGTGATTGTACCAAAACGAAAACGAAAAATGCCTAAACATCAGTGTAACTTTAAAATTATTTTGCAAATCAAGTATCCGTATATAAATCGAAGAAGTTGTTCATCTGCGGCAAACGTTACATACGAAAAGTATGGTACTGATTTTAGTATTAGTCACGGTGCTGCCAACGATATTGAGAAACATTTAAAATCGGAAAAACACAGGCTTTTCAATGAAGCTGCGGCGTCAAGCTCGTCAATGCTTGCGTGTTTTAAAAGAACCGATTTAATTAATTCTAAAGATTTGGATATAGCTGCAGCGGAAGGTGCCTGGGCGTTTCATGCGATGCAAGAAAATCACAGTTTTCGCTCAAATAACTGTGCTTCGCATTGTGAAAATTTATTCTTTTTTCAATATCTACAACGTTCGAGTAGGAGCTTTGAAAGATTTTTGTGTTTCAACGACCTGTGTCGTGAGTTGAATTTAAAATATAGTTCGGCACGAAACATTTTGAAAGAACACAATTATAAAGTTCAAACATTTATTAGCAGAAATTTCAGAACACTTATCAGATTAACATCAACAACGAAGAATTGCTTCTTATGTTGCCCAAGGATGGTAAAGTTACAGCTCATTGACAATCGTTCTTTTTTTAGCATGTGTTGTGAAAGGACGAAAGCTGTTTTGTTAGTAACGCTAAGCCCAATAAAAAAATAAACATTTTTGAGCTACTGAAAATACACATTTTGTCAAATCGATTGAAAACCAAGGGCACTTCGAAACAGGCACTTCATTGGGTGTGGTCATATTAATGGGCATTTGATTGGTTCTTATTTTTACGAAGGAAAGCCATTTCTTCAAGAACAACTTCATGTGCTTCTAGAAAAAGTGCATTACAGCATACAGCGGTCAGCAACGGTGCGTTATCGCGGCGGACTAATTGACGTTGCGGCTTATATACATTAGGTTATGCAGTACGGATGTATGCAAAAACATTTTTTTCGTGATTTAAAGTTGTCATAGGGGGGGGGGGGTTGGTTTGTTTTGGGGTAGGTTTGGTGCATTATATAAAATATATTATATTAAATATATTAAATATTTTTTGAATTAATTTGATGAATATCTTCTGCCTCCGCACTGACCTCAAAAAATTAAATTTAATGATAAAAGTCTAGTCCAGTTATGGCCAAATAAAGCATTTGTTAATGATAGATGAGTCATAAATGATACGCTATATATAATTTAGATGTTATTAATCACCTTTTTTATAAAAATATTATTTAAAAAAAGTCAATTAATTTGCTCGAAAATCTCTTTTTTTCTCAAATTTAGGCATTATGTTACGTGATTGCAATTTGGCTTTTATTGCACCTAATCGTGACTATTTTGTACATTTAGAAGTGGCAGCTATCGTCGTCAATTTTACAGCTCGTTCAACAGCTTGAGTATGGCATGGAAGCCTTAAAAACAACACTTCACCCTCACCACCTGATTCAACGATAGACTGTATTTCTTGGTCAGGCAAGTTTTCATAATCGGTGGTTCAATTAATATTTCTTACCAATTTACTAAATGAATATATGTTGAAGCATTGAAATTTATAGGCGTCACTTCAAACATTCTGTGTTGAATGTTGAGACATCCTGCGTGCCTTTAATATGTGCCGGACTGCCAGTTCTCGAATGTGCTTTCTGTCATCAGTTATCATTGCACGGAGTATGCTATGGAGTATTGCGTTGTATCACAGGATCAATAACCCTTTTAAGATCATCCGACAGGTACCTGGAAGCCTTAATTATGTTAAAACGGTATCGTGTGTCATCCTTTCATGATAGTTAATTTTTAATGTAGAACGAAGATGGTGCGTAAACTTTTACAACAAATGTAGCCGAAGTTGTCAAGTTTTCTGATAGTATCTCCGTTGTTACATTAAAACGTAGTATTCAGTTGGCACGTGTGAGCCAACGGGCATGTGACATTTTACCTTAAGATTTTTTTGCCAAATCTTTTGGGAAATCAAGTTTACATTTTTTATTTACTTTTATTACTTTATTGTTGATATGCATTTAAATCTTGAGCCATTTCTGGAAGCAATTCTTCTTGAATGTGCTGAATTTTTTTAACAGGCAATTGTTCAAAAATCTCGAGTGCTTTCCCCAATGTCCCAGTGTCAGACTTAGGGTCCGAAGTACCCCCGTCAAGATGAAAAAACAAGTTTCTCGAAGGAAGTTCGTTCATGTGGAGTAAACAAATTATCCACTGGAGTGGTTTTTGTAGCCTTTTTTCAAGCAGTCTTATAACACCCCCATATCTGCCAGTATTTACATTGTTATCACCACAACCGATTGCCATAAGATGATGTTGGAGAATTCCTTCATGTGATAGAAACCTTTTCATCGCAGTTTCTATTCTTTTAGCTGAACCAAAGTTGAGTACTATGTACCCCATGTAAATAGATTCTTGCTCTTGAATTGGTGAGATGTACTCCTCAACTGTCATAGTCCTATAGCATTTACCACCTTTTTTAATAATCTCCAACGTATTGTTTTTTCTCCATACTCAATACCTGTCGCAGGTAACGTAGGAAAATCGACTGATACTTTTTTTTTCTTCGTTTCTGAATGCTATTGTTTATGGTGTTAGTGGAATTATCTGAACTACTACGACTTTCAGACGCTGACGATACCGGAGAAGCCCTATTTTCTATAACAGATAACAAAGTATTTACGGCTGTAGTTGGGCGGTTCTCTCGTTCTTGTTTCCTCTTTAGGGTCCTTTGCAACTTCTTCGTACCACTTACGTCGATACCACCTATTATTTTACTTCTAGAGGTTCTTTTATCAATTAAAAAAGTATGTTCTTGTTTGGGAACCTTTTTATCCTTGCGACAGATACATTGAGGGAAATCTTTACACTTACATGCTGCAATATCAAAAAGTACCTTACTACTTTGTCGAAAACTTTCTAAATTTTCCGGAGAGAGCCTTTTGACAGACTTGAGTATGTTTTTGCATTTTAAATGGTATTTTTAACATCTGTACGACCCCTGTTCGTGTTACAATCGGAGTAGATGCAGTTTGCCATATATTTTCAATTCTGGATGTCACTATATCTGCTATTTCTGAAAATGTGGGCTCTTTTCCAGTTTCCAATTGCAACCTTAGTTGATGTCTTGTCCATCCATAGTATTTTATTACATCTTCGTAAGTAGGTAGAATATTGTCTTTTATCTCACAAATATCACCAAAAATAGGACATTTAAAGACACCTCGTGTTCTTTGCATGTTTTTTACGAAACAATAGTCCAAAACCAATAGTCCACTGGCGAGGCGACAAGTGTTCTAATTGTCCCTTCCTGTGCTCCCTCACTCCCCTTGTTTTATATAATAAACTTATGATCATGCAATTTTTTTCTCTTGTATCGAAAATAAACTGTAGTTATAATAATTTCTGGGAATAAAATACTTCTGTTTATTAAAATTTCAATTAGTCTAAAAACAATTTTTTTTCAAAAATGTAATGAGGTTGCAGAGGCTATTACTATAAATCAAATCAAATAATATTTTGCATGAATTAATTTGAGTCTAAAAGGCACCGATTTTTCACTATTAGATAACTCATAACCCAAAAAAATAATTCGCTCCACCCTAATATACCTGTTAAGATCAACAGGCGCGATTTCTGCCAAAGCCGCGGTAGTGTAGCGTTGCACGGTAAGATTTCGATGCTGCTGTGTTTTTAAATGGTGATTACAGACAAGTTGATTGGGAATTTTTTGTAATATCCTATATTTTATGACCTGGATAATAAAAACTATAAAACCATAATAAAAAAAAATGTAAGCAGATAGGATTAGAAATTGGAAGAAAATGTTGAAAATGAAGTTTGTTGATTTTATGAACACATGTTCTTTTACTTTTATTTATTAAATGAGTTTTAGATGTTAAAAACAAATAAAAAATAACAAACTGACCAATTTTCTTCTTCTGTGTTCAATACTAATATTAGCAGAGCTTCTTCCTCTCAGGCACTCTACTAGTCAACAATATACTTAAAAATCGCGTTCCGAATTTCGGGACGCAAACGCTCCGCGCCGATCTGTAGGAACCTTAAAGCAAGAATTGCCCAACAATATTTAAATAAAACATGCGTAGAAAATTGGAAAGATATAAATGGGCCGATGTAGTGTGCGCCTAAATCACCGGACTTAAAATAACCTAACCCCACTAAACATCTTCTTGTGGGGAACCTTGAAAAAAGAAGTTTACAGTGCATCTCTTAACTTAGAGAAATTAAAAGAAAGAAATCAGAAATGCTTGCGATTAACAATCTAGAGAAATGTATAGGGAGGCTTCAGTGAGATAATTAAGGCAGAGATTAGATAAGTGTTTAGAAGAATGAAAATTTGCTGCAGTGTTTGCCTACATAACTATGTTTATTTTTAAGTTTATAGTATTAATATATTAGTATGCTTATATTAGTAACATGTTAGTGTGCTTATGGTAGTAACATATTATTGATAAATTAATAAATAATACTGATAACTATTGTTTAATGTTTGACAGATTTTGCTATTTGTTTCAAGAAGCTACTTGTTTAAATCGTATTACCAATAAAGTAAAAGTATTACCAATTTGTGGTAATACTTTTTACAAATTCGCATGTAATTGTTTAACGGAAGAAAATTTTTTCTTTACAATTTTGTGTTTTAAATATGCCAAATATGGGTATGTTTATAGGAAAACAAAATTTGATGTCATTATTTAGTTTTCCAAAACATGGAAATTCGGCTTAAAATGGATCAATCTCAATTAAGAACCTCTTTTCAGATTTTTTTATCGTTTTTCCTTCTTGTTTAAAAGAACTGATACATCGAGTGTCGCTCACCCTTTACAATTATTATTCATGAATACTTTTTAACATCCACTTCACCCAGGCTGACGTCTTTGGGCTATTGCTTTGTCACAGTCTTCAGGCCACCACACATCCTCCCTTCTTCTAGAGAGAGGGGCAAGTTCATTGGCTTTTCCCTTTAATTCGTGGAATATAATTTTCACAATTCACAGAAAACACTTTGATAACGACAATTCCAAATTTTTTTTCTAATTACTTCTTAATGACAATCCATAAAAAATAGGTTTATATAAGAAATCGAGATTTTTTCATTCATTCAGTAACATTTGTGCATCTTAACATTTAATTTTATTGTGTGTTTTCGAAAAGTTCTGTGCTATGCTAAGGTATAAGGTAAGGTATAAGTATTAAGCTAAGCTTAAGTTATAAGGTATTCACTAAGCTATAAGCTTAAGTTATAAGGTATTCACTAAGCATATTTTTATTCATTAAATGTAATATTTTTTTTAACATTGTTTCTTAAAGTACTCAGATTTTTGCCTATCTTTCAACTTTGCCAGAAAAAAGTCACATGTCCCCTCGTGTCCCCCTCCAGAATTAATTTATAATAAAGTTGCATTCATCTACTTTATAATGATATGAAACATGCCAGCGACATATTTGCACAACCACCTATTTTTCATTTTTTCCAGATGTAGTATTCGCCATATCGAAAATTGATTTATTTGAAGAATGGCTGAAACATGGAAATGAAACAAAAAATGAAGCTTTGTTTCGATTTATTAGTACAAGACAGGATATTAGGGATGCAAATGAACAATCTGTAAGGATAATAAATGTCATCATTGTGAGCTGTGAAAGGAACAGAGAGCGGTTTTCACAGTAGCACTCGGAGTGGCTAATGGGTTCAAATATGTCTTTTGAAATGTCTATTGCCAAAGTGTTGCCAACTACTTCTAAACTTCTAAAGAACGCTTACCAGGGCCTGGGAGCCCTATGAAAAAATTCTCGGAATCAATTCTTAAAACAAAACGAATACGGGTTGATGACCTTATCCGCACCAGAAGTACTAGTGAGCTAATCTACGCTTCTGAGGTATCAACGCGGTTTTAACGTAGAAGAGACATGGAAAAAGAGATCAAAATGAACGATCCCATGCAGAGAAGGGAACTTAAAAATAGTTGTGTATCAAATGGGCCAAGAGCTTTGACCAGTAACGAAGCTTTGGCGTACTATGTTACAAGTAAATCAACAAGTCATGCCTACAAGCAGACTCGGAAGTGGAGCATTAAACTTGGGCATAAGGTATTTCCGTCACTGCATAGTCTTAGGAAAGCTAAATTAGCTTGTTATCCTCGAGAGGCACATATTGTTGTGACTGACACGCGAGCCGATATCAAACTTCAAGCAGTTTTAGATAAAACTGCAGAACGTTTGTTATTGGCACATGAAGAGGTTGTCAACAGTCTGCCTCCTTGCTCTTCATTTACTCTGATGAGTAAGTGGGGCTGTCATGGAAGTTCCGGTCACAGCACATACAAACAAAAATTTAGGAACAGTGAGGACACTGATGAATTTCTGTTTGTTTTTTCATTCGTTCAATTAAAGGATGAAAGTGGCAATATAGTCTGGCAGAATCCTCGACCATCTTCTACAATGCATTGTCGTCCAATAAAGTTTATATTTTCCAAAGAAGAGATAAAGATAAAGAGATAAATAATTTATTGCTGACAATATGCAAAGAAAAAGAAGGTCAGGTTTCGGGCGTGCATGAAATCCTTCTGACCATGATTGATGGGAAAGTCTATAATGCGTTGACCGAAACATCCTCATCACAGAAGTGCTTCATATGTGGGGCAACCCAAAAAATGATGAATGATGAATCAAGGGAGTTTGTAGCTAACAATGACAATCTTGGTTTTGGTTTATCTACATTGAATGGCTGGCTTAGGTGTTTTGAATGCTTTCTTCATATTAGCTTTCGTCTTGATTTTAAGAAATGGTAAATTAGATCGGAATCTGAACAAGTTAGTGTGAAGCAACGTTCTGACGAAATAAAAATCCGTTTTAAAGCTGAAATAGGGCTAATAATTGTAGAGAAGCGAAAACCAGGGTATGGCAATACAAATGATGGAAATACCGCTCGAAAGTTTTTTGAAAATCTATAACTAAGGGCTGATATTACAGGATTAGATATTACATCAATCATAATATCAAAAATTGGAACTATACTTAGGGCTTTATCTTCAGGATTTGATATTAACATTGAGAAATTTTGTTGAAATATATCATTTAGTTTTTTTGTATTAATACAAAATTTATTTATTATAATTATATATAAATATTTATTAAATTTATATATATATATATATATATATATAAATATATATTAATTATATATAAATTTAAATAAATATTTTTTTATGTACGTTCCTACTTGTTTTTTTTTCAAAACCATGAAAATTAATGCAATTTACTGTCAGTACGATGCATATTAACACAATTTTGGCCTCAAAACGCACGAAAATAATTTTGTCCAGTTAAAAGTGCTACGCGAACCACTGTACGTGGGTCCAATACGACGGTGCTACATCGCATACAAACAAAGCAATAAAACTCTCACAAGTGTTTCCAGAGATTTGGAATTACCTCCGGAAATAGCGATTTTGATTGATCTATTGATTGCGATATAGAATTGAAAAAGTACCGCATTCAACACAATTTAATAAAACGTGGAATAAAAAACTCGAAACACGTGAAAGAACCAATATTGAATCATGAAAAGAAGTTCTGGTTTAAATATAGAATTAAATAGAAGATTAAATACATGTCTTTATTTACATTTATAATATATCGTTTGTGGTGAACTGGAATATACAGTACATTTGATTTTCAAATAGATTTATGGTTTTGTTTAGAATATATGGTTGAGTTAGGGTTTCCAAAGGTAATACGAATAGGAGTACTCTTATCTCTACTAAAAGGGGCTTCATGAGCGAATCTAATAATGTAACGCAGACCGGAGAACACAGGACTAGTCTGTTTGATCTCTTGTTATTCTCATTATAAATTGTTTAATATTGTGGTTTCATATCTACTCAACTATTCTGTTCTAAATTTGTCCCAAAATATGTAATATAATATAAATCCCAATATATATATATATATATATATATATATATATATATATATATATATACATATATATATATATTTATATATATATATATATATTTATATATATATATATATATATATATATATATATATATATATATATATATATATATATATATATATATATATATAGTATTTAGTATGTGTATTATTAATTTTTCCAAGATTTCAAATGCATTATTCATATATTAACTCTATAATGTTATCTATATAAAAAAATATATTTTCAATATTAATAGTGTAAATTACCAACAGTGATAAAATTATACAAATAAAATTCATTTCATTTATTAAAAATTAATTTAACTACAATTAGACAATGTTAGATTGGGCATCCAAAACTTAGTTTTGAAAATATGATATTTTTTCAATATTGTGTAAAATCTACAATGCAAAATAAAATAGATCATGTAAACCAAATTATAGCGATGCCAGTTTACAGACTTAGTAAACTACTTACTTAAATAAAGTATCATATAATATACAAAGTAAAAAAGACTGTGTGCTACGCTTAGACTTGCCGTCAGGCATTAAAACTGTAACTTTTACTACTAGCTATATATTATACTATTATATGTGAAAAAATCTAATATTGGTAGGAATTAGAAATAGAAAAAAAAAGATTGAAGATTAAATATTCAGCACCGAAACTCATTTCGACGTGAATAAAGATAAGATATACCATAAAAATTGTTTTGCTGTTATTGGCATCAGGAAATTCATTCAAAATAATAAAAAACATTGTACGAATTTTTCACCCCCACAGAGTGATTGTTTGATATGTCAATTTGGCGGAAAACATCATTGAACCTTTTCTCGAAGATAGCAATGCAAAATGCAATTACGGTCAATAGTGAACGATATTGCACGAACATTTCTTTCTGACTGAAACTGTGGGAGAAAGTCTAGAACAGATGTGGTTTCAACAGGTCGGTGTAACATTTAAAAAAGCTCGGGCGAGCAAACAAAATATAAAGGAGGCGTATCCAGAACGAATAAAATATAGTAATATCGATTGACTACCTCGATTGATTCCCTTGCTTTGAGGCTACTTGAATGAACGAGCTCAACAATTGAAAATAATTCATTTATGTAAAACGTTATTAGCGACGAAATTGGGCAAATCACTAAGCAAATGTTTATATATTTAAGATTCTTATAATAATATTATTAATTAATTCAATGATACCTAACAAATGTTTATATTCCTTGATGGATTAGATTTGTCGCCAAAAGAAGAGAACATAATTTGTGATATTAGAATGGCCTAGTGTCGTTAGAAAAATCATTGGAAAAATCATGTAAAACATTATTAGCGACCAAATTGAGCAAACTACACAGTAAATACTACTACAGTAAATATTCACAAATTTAACGCTCATAATATATATATATATATATATATATATATATATATATATATATATATATATATATATATATATATATATTTATATATATATATATATATATATATATATATATTCCATAATGGATTTGAATTGTCTCTACAAGAAACACAATTTGTGATATTTATATTTTCCATATCAGTGAGTATGGCGCAGCGTGGTTTTGTGCCGACAACAATTTCGCCGAAAGCAAATTATTTGGATATCAGGGTTCTTTCAAACTTCATAAATATCAAATTATTCAACCTAATATTTCTTTTGGGGCTTTACAAAAACTGAAAAATCAATTACAGTACCTGTCTCTGAATTTGTCCCTTCGGTATTCTTTAATCATAATTTGTCTTCTTAATAAAAAATGAAAATGGTCAGTGGATTGAACTGTGAGACCGAAGCATCAACAGAAAATATTAAAGGAGTAGTAGGCAAATCAAATAAATGTTCAAAAATGGTCTTGGATAGTTCATTTAAAGCTGAGCCACACAAATCCATACGGCTCTATGGTATGGAGACATGGACATTAAATAAGAAATACACTAATAAACTAGAAACCTTCGAGTTGTTGGTTTATCGGAGATACTTTTGGTGTCACAGGTCGACAAAATTACTAATGTTGAGATCCTCGCAACTAAGAAATCTTAATTACCATCAAAAGATGAATATTGGGTACTTGAGAAAAGTACGAAATTTGAGAAAAGAGTTCCAGTGGACATCTACCGAATTATTCAGAACACTTGTTTCAAAAATAAAAATAGAATTGAAGATTGCCAAAGTTCGCATCGGAGAAAGTACTTAAAGAAGAAGAAGAACCACACCAATTTTTTTTATCAGATTTGACTTGAATTATAAGTTATTGAACACAGATCCTTAACAGTGGTAAGAAAATGATTCTTGTCAACGTGTTATAGCTGATAAATAAATCGTTGTGAATGATTCGGCTGGATGCGACATCACTCTCATGGAGGATTATAATAAATTATTAACAAAAAATGGATGTAGAAGCAGTAGTGTGCTTCAAGTTACATCTGAGGATTGCCATAAATTACCAGAGTATAAAAAGAGGCTTTATCCAAGAATAAAGATTTCAAAAATATAAATAAAAAACATTCAAATAGTGATTAATATTGCATATATTATATGAATAATTGATTTATTTGCTTGCGGTTTAATTAAATAGTAATTTATGATACAATGGTGTGAAGAAGGGCTTTTGTGCATGAGTTGCGAATTTTACAGCACGAGCCGAAGGCGAGTGGTTTAATCGCAATAAATGCACAAAAGCTCACACACGTGTGTCATACATTATTTTATCTACGAAGCATGTTAAAATACTATTGAATCTACAAAAAAAAATTGTTTTTTACCGATAATATTGTAAAAATTGTTATTTTGACACACAACATACACAACATTCACACACAACATTCAAGTCACTGACACAATAAGGTTAGAACGTTCAGCGCCTCCCTGGAATAAATTGCTAACTATTAAAAACGCACAGTATCAGGAAAACATTTTGAGCGTTGTCGATGAGTAGGCAAACATTTTTCTTTCTAGGACCTCCACCTCCAGTGACCTTGACCTTGACTCTTCCGGATTAGATTTTGAATTTTCTCGCCTGCGTCAAATTTTTAATTTTCCCGCCTGCGCCGGTCTTTTTTTCTCGCGCTCAGTGCAGGCAGGAACCGGAAATGGGGCGGCCGGATGTGGGAAAACGGAAATGCGAAAACCGGAAGTGAGAAACTGGTTGTGGGAGACCGCAAACGGAAGTATAAACCGGAAGTCAAAATCGGAAACGGAAGTCGAAACCAGTCCCCAGACCCAGCGTGGGGTTACATAGACCTCACATGTGGGACAACATAGACCTCACACCCAGCATAGGATTACATAGACCCCGCACGAGAGGCTACACAGACCTCACACTCTCATCTATAAAAAACAGGGCGTGGGAAACGGAACCGGAAGTGAAAAAAAGTAAATCCGGTAAAGTCGGAACAAGAAGTGCAGGGGGAGGGTCTAGAAGGAACCATCTTTCCCTACTTCAATGTAATCTAGGTTAAACTAGATTTAATTAGATAAGATTATGGTTAGGTTATGGTATATTAGAGCTAGCTATATCCAGATTAAGAGGCCGTCTCGGCCTCTTGATTCAAAATAAGAAAAAATAATTCAATTTTAGAATACGTCACAAAATTTATTTTCACTAGGTCTGTTTGCCATAGTTGTTGCCATAGTAACAACAAACAGAAACCGTTTAATAATGAAACTCCATTTGATTTACATTGGACTTTTACGCACGATGTGGATATTTTTACACAGGATCATAATAATAGCATCATTCACATACAATAATGTATTTATTAATGTGTTCATTTTGGTGTTGAGTAGATAAAACATATTATAAGCAATTGTAGATAGAATTAAAAATAAATATTATGAATTCCGGAACAAACTGTGGTTTATGGTTTATGTGGAAAAGAGGTGCTCAATTTTAGGTGAAATAATTTCGATTTTTTTGTGAGAGATTTTATGTAACATATTCAAGTTATCACAGGATTTAGGAAATAAAACGTAGAGTGAGTTTATTAATTTAGACGAAAAATCTGACACACAGGGAAGAAGGACCTCGTGGTCGGTAGTCCTTCGTATACTATAAATATATTTTTCTATTTTGCGTCTGTAATGGACTCATAACAGCACTCATATGCGTGCGGTTATGGCTCGCCGAGTGCGATACAATTTTCTCAATGTGTATCGGCGATATTTTTATTTAGAAATGGCATAAAAGGGCGCAAAATAGAAAGAATACTAAAAAAACTCGTTCGTAAGGCGTTTTTCGGCGCTTGTCCATTAGACCTAACCTAACCTAACCAAACTTGGACACGGGCTGTAAAATCGCGCTTACTGAACTCGTCCTTTTATATACTATTCTTGTTCTTCTGATACATTTATAAAGCGATTTTTAATTAATTAATTCAAATTAAACTTACTTTGACTCTATTCTCTCAATTATATTTTAATTTTCAAAAATTGCCAAACATGCAAACGCTTTTTTAATGGAATGATGTTACAAAATGTTCATTGGTTTTTGAAGTAAAACTTCCCTATACGCGACTTGGGAGTAACTCAGATCTTTTACAATCGGAAATGACCTTGAGTGACGGAAATAAGATTTGGTCATATTTACATAGATTTTCTTTAATAGAATAGAGAATAGAATAGAATTTCAAAATTTTGTCATTTCTCGACATTGAAAAATTTAAGTAAAACTGCTTTAGGCGCGACTTGAGACTAACTCAGACCTTTTTGGTGTGGTTTCCGTTATTTAAAAGCATCGACTGACTATAGAATTTTGTAAGAAAATGTGTTATACTCAAATACATGCCTAAATTTATTTCAATAGTGTTGTTTTTATAAAGTTTAATAATAAAAAACGAGTATGTGTAACCTTTACGCGCTGAGGTAAAACTTCTGTGACGGTTGTGGCAGGTATTACTAAAAATTTAAAATTTTAGTTGAATTTTGAGATTCATTGAGATTTAAATTAATTGAGTTTTTTAAGAAAAATTCTATTTAATAATGAATACTTGTTCAATTTAATCAACAACGATTTTTTTCAGGGAAGAGTTTATGTTTTCCAATTCGTTTATCATAAACCTCTAGTTTCATATTTAAATTACGATACACTTATTAGTTATGTTTTGATTATTTTGTTACTTATGTTTACGGCTACCAAAAATATGCTCTTAAAAAACTGCTTCAAGTGCTTAAAATATGCTCTATAAAAATGAAAATATGCCCCATAAAAATAAAAATATGCATTTAAAAAAATATATGCTCTTAAATTTGAAATAAAATATATGAAAAAAATGTAATATTCTTAAGTAGGTACAAAACATAAATACAAAATAAAAATACAGCTAAACTTCAAAATAATTTATTTTAAATTTTTATTACAATAAATGACAAACATCTCATTTAACTTCTCAAAAAGACAACGTTTGATCATAAGTAGATTACATCCCGAGCATGTTCTATTACCTCAAGCTGTTTAGCAAGCCGTAGCCCAGAAGTTTCAAGCGAATTTATTGATGCGCTAAGGAATCCATAATTTGCGAAAATGAAATCCAATTTTATTTCACCGTCAATTAGTAGCTCTTTTGAAATTTTGATTGATTGCAGCCTCTTCTTCGTCCATTTCAATGAACACTTTCACAATTATTTCGAAGTTGGTGGCATCGTACACTGCGGCATTAATCCACGTTTCCCATCTAGTAGTTATTGGTTCCGGAGGAAGTGCGACACCAGGTGCCAAATCATTAAAAGTCGTTACCCTTGACGGTGTTTTCAAAAATACTTTTTTTAAGAAAATACAATAACAGAAATGCACCAATTTACTTTCTAAACCTGACACACAAGGGTTCGTAAATCCCACATCTACCATGCTCTCTTGAAGAGAGTCCTCTCTACTCGTCCCTCCTTATTTCAATCTAATATTTATGTTATATTTTGCATATTTCGGGGGGGGTTTGGGTTGAACATATATGATTTGTCATACTGTAACGAACTGATTGTCGAACTGGAAACTGGGATGACGGAGGTTCGAAATAAAAAGGGTTATAGAAAATTAATCTTACTGATTCAAAAACTGACTAATTCTGTCCTTAATTAACTTTAACTCATCATCTCGGTTCCGAAGTGGGTTCTCTCAACACAAGTATGTCAAAACCTAACTATCCAAGAGCTTTCAAAGCGGGCTGTATGGTAAAACCCAATATCTTCGATTAGTATTTTTAATATCAACAACCATTGTCTCTTGTTGATTTGCACCATGTTGATAAGTCGGCTTATTTATAAATCTATTTAAGGTATTTTATTTAAGAAAATTAAGATAATACCTACCTTGGCCGACGTCACGCGTCTTGAGATATCCGACAAAAAGCAGATCAATGAATATAAATATTTTAACCAAATTGATCATAATATGCACTAAAAATGCAGTTATTTCGAAATATATCTTATCATAGCCATTTTGAAATTTATGATCTTATTTGTGAAATATGCAAAAATATGCCCTTACGAATAGGGCTCTACTAAATTCATAGTTTAGTTAGAAACACATATCTGGCTAGTCCATACTTTTATAATTAGAATGAGAAAATATATGCATTAGCATATTTTTTGGTTGCGCTAATATGTTTTATGTATATATGGTTTCTATATTTCTCACTTTAAATTATATTTTCAATAAATAAAACTAAATTTGAATATGAGATATTTATTTTAAATTTAATCTTATTAGTAATATAAAATTGGTAAAACCATACTATATTATAGATAATCATATAAACTCAATAAAGTCGGAACGCAGCCTGAATATATAAATATACTCAACCTTTCCGGAGATCTATAATTCAAAAACAATGTTATTTTTCTGGTTTTTGTTGAGTGCCACGAAGGTGGACTGAAAGCTATAAAATAACTGACAAATTTCAGATAAGATTTGGTTTTGGTAGTCCTAAAAAGACTCATTAGGTTATTATAGAGCTCCGGAAAAGTTGAGTATATTTATATATTCAGGCTGTGTTCCGACTTTATTATGTTTATTAGTAATACGTGCAACAATCGTCAAAGAAGTTTTACTGCAACGGCTCATAAAAGTTACACATTTCCTTTTATATAATTTATCTACATAAGGGGTTAGTTCACTCTACAGGCCGAAAAAATAGGCTTTTGACTTTTTTTAGGGAAAATATCAAATAAATCGAGTTTGCAAAGGCAGAAGTTTTTTTTAAATATGATTAACTGTAAATAGTAATTTTGCGTTTTTGTGAGCTGAGAGTTTGCTCACGAGCGCCAAGGAGTTAGCAATCACACCGAACCAAAAAAACGCTTTCATCTCGAGTAGTAAATGCAATTTTTTCTACTGATATTCGTTAGCAGAATCCATAATTCGACTTGAATGAAACCAATTCGAAGCGAACTATCGGAACTGTTATTACAAATTTAATCGTTGGTTTGTTCGTTTCCATGGTAATATTGTTGCATTTTCATAGAAGGTGATACTTTTCAAGTAGAATGTCCTAATTTTATTTCGGTTTTTTAAATAGTTTCAGGCTCGTTTTACGTTTGTACATGAAATATTCCATTGAAATGTATGTAATTAATAAGAAAGGCCATGCAAATTTGGTTAGTTTAGTGTTTTGATCGAGAAAATCATAAATTTAAAATGCTCATTTTCATCTCTAGATGTGAAAATATTTTCATTTCTACAATGAAAAAATGTCACTTTCATATAGGGTAAGCCGTGGAAAAAATGCGAAATTCGAGTTTTATATTATAAACGCGTTGCTAATAGTTACAAAAACATCAACCGCATATTTACTCTAGTCCCTAAAGTACCGACTTGTTACTACTGTTCTTCGAAAAACAAATACTTACAATTAGAGATATTTCCCGGCCATAATTTTTGGGATATTATTTCTGGGGTCCTAAGGGACCATTAAAAAAATCGATTTTCCTAGAGTGGCCTAACCTCTTATAAATTTTACTAAAATATTCATTAATAAAATTTAAAATGTTTCAAATAAAATGTTAATATAATAGTTTATTAAGTACAATTAGTTTCATTTTAAAGAATGTATTTTAATACAATATAATCCAATATTTGAACTGGTTTTTTTGTATGTATTATTTTTTGGATTATGTAAGTCCGCTTATGAAAAAAAGATAATAGTAAATTTAGTGAGATATCTAATTAATTATCCTCTCCTCTCTTTATATTTATACCTTTTCTTTATATTTATAATCACACATTCAATGGAGTAGGATATCTTCATAATTGAATCAAAAGAATTTTACCTGTAAAATGTTTTCGCAAAAGTCTGCTTAAGTGTTCATTCGAAATAGTTATTGATTATTTCGAAAATTAGTCTACCACGGAATGGGATTAGCGACTCGTCGATGCATAGTATAGGGCCTTTCAACTGCCACGCATCAATTCGACATTAATTTGTGGTTCGGTTTTGAAACGCTGCGTTGCTATTCAGCTACGTTTGTATTTTGCTATAGCCCAAATTTAATCATGCAAAACTACACGCTTCAACAACGCACACAAATTGTGAAAATTTATTATCAAAATTTGTGCTATGTACTATGTTCGTGATGTTTACGGTATTGATCAATAAACAAGAGCAAACAAAAATAAACAAGACAAGAAGGATTGATGAAGAGATTTGAGTAAACTGGGTCGGTTTGTGACATTGCTGCTGTCGCTGAAAGTTCGCGAAAGACCGAATTATGTCCATTTCTTGTCGTTCACAACAACTAGGTCTTCTTCAGACCACTAATTGGCAAATTTTGCCCGTATAAGATTCAATTAATACCAGAATTAAAACCACGAGACCACGGCTTCAGTCACTAGTTCGCAGACTGGGGTTTGGGACAACCGAAGACGGATCTTCGTTTTGACAAAAACGTCGAGGACGATATGAACATAGACGACATGTGGTTCCAACAACGTACCACATAATGGGTAATACGCGTGCGTTATTGCAAGAAAAGTCCCCGGGGCGCGTTAGTCCGAAAAGAGCCTAGGTAAAAAACCTAACCTAACGTCGAATGGCCACCAAGATTGTGCGATCGGGGGCTATGTTAAGTAGTTGGTCTACGGCAATAAACCAATAACTCTTGATCAACTAGAGAACAAAATTAATCGAACCCTTGCGGAAATCCAGCCCGACTTACTGAGGAAAGTCATCCAAAATTGGGCCTCGGAGATCGACCAAGCAAACAGAGCCGTGGACGCTATTTGCATGATGTAATTTTTAAACCGTAATGGGACCAAATGTTGTTTACAAATAATTAAAAAAATCCACCATATCTCACATGCAATTATATATTTTTTAATTTTAAAGTTAACGCGCGCTTGTTGAGAGACTTGTTAGTTCGGGTGGATCACAATTTATTTATTTTTTAAATTTTATTGAGTTCGTAAATAATGAATTGGAGTTTTCAAAAACGATCAGATACATCAACTATTGTATTATCAGTAAAATGAAAAAATCTCAACAGAATATCACATCAATCTCTGTTCATTACTTTTCATGGGAATGAGCAAATACAAATTGATTATTGGACAATATAAATGAACGGGTGGTAGTTTATTAGTCCTATCTTTTTTTTAATATACTGGAATACAATTTTGGAACCCACTTATTTAAACGTTTGGAAATCCTTGTTTGTTGTAATGCATACAAATTTGTTTATTCACTGATATGTTAAATTAAAGTGACAAAGTGTCCTTAAGATTTTCGAATATACTGCAGTTTAACACTTTCTCATTAGCTATTTTGGCACCATACATACTAATGAAAGGTACAATACTTGGCTGGTTGCCTCGTCGATAACAGCAATTATTTTTATTACTAAATACAATATTACGTATAGAGCTGTCATCAGAAGAGTGAGAACTATCCTTATAATATTCATCTATTTTGTGTGATGAATTATTATTTTCAGATGATGTTGATTTACAGATGTTTTCAATCTAACTTAAATAAAACTATCTCACTCAAAGAATCGCTATCTCCTTGTATCATTTTCTGTATTATTGCAATAAATCTTTCATAAAACCTTTTTTTTATAATTAGTTATTATTGAAAGTGGTATGTATAAGTGCATTTGTAGCTAAAAAATCGTTCATTTTCTTTAACAAATTATTTATTATGATAAACAATAATAAACATTTTTTTTACCTACAACGATTTTTTAGCTACAAATGCACTTATACGTATTTAGTACTCTATCTATCGTATCTATTTTGTACTATAATTGTAAATTTTCCACAAAGTTACAACAAAACATGTTATGTTAAAAAAAACATTAAAATGCTATCATAAAGTGTTTAGTATTACAAACTTCTATTATTCATGTCAAAGTTTTTCAATTATGTTCTTTGAAAAAATAATGAATACAACAATGAATATATTCATACACATACTGAACTAAATATGTTATACATATACACACAATAGTAACTGCGAATTTGAATGGTGTGATAGGCATACAGGTGTCCTGAGTTGCTTCTGTGTCGAGGAGTAATAATGAAACAAGAACCCAGACGTTGCCGCCGCCGCCGATGCCGTAGCTCGGGGGAAACACGCCCGACCAGCATATTTGTATTCGCATCAACAAAACGTTATCACACAAACCCTGCCTGGATTTTCTATTAGCGCCCTTTACATAACCGTTTAGCGCGCGCCTGTTCTATATTTATGCGCCGGCGTTACGTCCACATTGCACCTGTGAAATTGTTTTAAATTCTATAAATGTTCCTTCTCGTCTCTTTATTTTAGACGCCCAATTAACTTATTAACTTTTATATTTTCTAAGTACAAAGCATAAACTCTCTACATTACAATACAATGCCATTTGTATACAAAATAATTTTCATACTCCCTCTGTCACAAAAATAAATGTCTGATTTCCATATTTCCTGAAGCTTTCTCCGAAATCTTGAAAAATTTAAACTGCAATTTTGTATTCCATGAGTGACTTGCGTCAAAGTTGACATTATTATGTTGTCAAAAAGTTTAAACACGCTAGCTCAACTTACTGGTAGTTTTTTAAAAATCACACATTGTCTTCCCATTCATAAATACCGGTATAACCATATATCAACTTTGGAGAAGTTTCTGAAGCAACAAAAGAAGGTCTAATCTAATGCCTCAAATTGTGTACCATTATTTTATAGAAGCAAGTGTGAATTATAAACGTAAACAAGATTCAGTAAAGGATGCAGCAGCTCGGAATTCGGTATCGGAGAAAATTATAAATCGAATTTGTCATCGAGGAGAACATTTTACTTGAAGGAGTAGGTGCAAATGTAAATTCTGGGAAATCCGAAAGTCAGCAGAAAACGAAAAATTGTAGATATAGAAAAGATAAAGGAGGTATCCATTCATCACCGCAGAAATATTTGATCACTTGTAAGTAGATGCTATTGGAATTTCAAAAAGCAGTGATTAATAGAAAATAATGATTAAACCTCATTCTAACGCAGCAAATCCATTGCTTAGTGTAATAAAACCCAACGTTTGGAATACTACTTGACAATGCTTGATTTGTAAAGTATCGCTGCTGATACATTAATTATTATGGTTATTGAAAATTACATTCATGTTGACGACAAATGGTTTTATTTAATAGATAGAACAAGTACTACGTCATCCACGATGAAATGGAGCTTCATCAAGCATGCAAAAGTAAGAGGTTCTTCATGAAAGTAATTTCTTTCGCCGCTATTGCCCGTCCACGGTGAAACAATTCCCGGAATCAATTAGAACCAGCCAATAGTAAGTGAAAAAATCGTCCAGCTCTAGAAACTCTCTCCATGGACTATCTCTGCATGGACTATAAACAAAAGTTATTAAATCTTTGAACAAAACCAGAAACAGAAACATAATAGTGGATAAACTTTTCCCTGCAATTGATGCTAAATGACCGAATTTTGACAAGAACGATAAGCAGTTCAATAAAGCTGTTACCACGTTAAATTTGGACAATACTGCAATGAACGTAATCTGTCAACCTTCTAAGAATCACGACCCCAATATGATTTGATATCGATTTTTTAACACCTAACCACCTGACATACGTCTTTCAGACCTAAAGTAGCTGTAATGTTCTCACCTGAGACGTATGGCAGGTGGTTAAGGGTTAATACAATTAAGCCGCTTCAGTACCAAACTGCAGCTTCGAACTTCCATGAACTTATTGGTTCCGTCACTAAACAAGGCCGTGAGTCGTATTGAGTCGTGATAAACTGAACAAGACCTTCCTATCACATCAGCAGTGCATGACAGAAATGACGCAGTAAATGGCGGTGAATATAAGTTGCACTATTTAGGCAAAGATAAATTGCTTCGACTTGGACAGTTACCACTTTGTCTTAGATATGATATGGAGCTCGTCGGGTCGATTCAGGCAAACATAAGCAATTAGTACTACCAGTGAGGGATGGCGATACTGGGTGTGATAGTAAATATATTAGACAGTAAAGTTATTATGCAAGATATTTCGGAAAATTGTAAATATATTTTGATCCATAGATTTCATTCATATAAACTTTAAATATTAAAACGGACAAGGACATTTTGGGACTTAAATTTTCACCAAAACAGACAATCTTATTATGGGACAGAGGTAATATTTTATTTCAATTATAAAAACACTACACTTTGATCCCAGCTATAGGCCGAGAAGCGATAGTGAACGTGAAAAAGTCTAAATAGATGATGTTTCGAAAGAGAGCGGGTAAAAGGAGTGAATCGTTTAAATGGGGAAGTGGTGTAATCGAGCAAGTTAGCAGCTTCAAACACCTTGGTTTTATGTTGGGCAGGATGAGTCCGCGAAAGACCATGTGAAATATATTTGTAAAAAGGCATGGGTGGCTGCTGACAGGCTAGGGAATGTATGGAAGGAGTGCTGAGCAATAACTTTGAAGCGAAAATGGTAGAGTGGAAGGCATGTGTGAGAAGTATCCTTTTGTATGGAGCGGATGTGTGGGGAGTGAAAGAGGAAGAGGGAGTTGAGAGAGTTCAGCTGCAGTTTATAAAAATGACTCTCAATTGAGATAGAACTATGCCCGCATACATTGTGCTGCAAGAAACAAATATGCAGAAAGTGTTCTCGCAGGCAGCTAGGAGGATCGAAGTTTGAAAGGAACGTGTTTGGAATGGGTAATGAAAGGATTGTAAAAGAAGTGCTGAGAGTTGTAAGAATGGAAGGTTTGAGTATACATAAAGGCACAAAATGGGGGAGCGAAAGAAAGAAGCTGTATGAAAGCTGTGCCTGGGCATATGTGGAAATCGAGAGAATGTTTGGGAAAGAAAGGAAGGTGGAAGAATTGGTGTGTGAATGGTTAGCAGAGGTGGAGTTGCAGTGTCGTCAGAGGAAGATCGAGGGGAGTAAGTTCCTTCCAGTATACGGGAGCGTACAAGTGTTCCAAAGGCTTCCGTTGTACCTCAAAGGAGCTGGGCTGCCGCAAGCATTGATTGCAAACACAGGTGCGAGTCAGAGGAAAAAGGCAGGAGGTTCTGGATGGGCACTCGCTTTAAGCTGTATGGCATATGTGGGAAAGCTAGTGGCATGTAGGTACATTGGGCACAAAACTGTGAAGGATGTCGGTGGAGAGCGGTGGTAGAAGACTGGGGTTTGTGCATGAGGGAAGACGGAGCCGGTTGGCCCTTGATGAAAAGGGTGGTGCAATTAAAAATAAATAAATAATTAAAGCTCTGATGCTGCCGTCGTGAGGTTAATTTTCTTTTTCGTTCTTAATTGGGTGCGAGGAATTATTTTTAGTTGCATTATTTTTTGTTTTTGTGGGTTTTCTTTGTTTGTTTTTTTTCCTTCTCTCCTTCTCTCTCATAAGTTTTACCTCGGTATTGGAATGGATTAATTGTTTGTTTAACTCTGAATGTAGCACTTTGTTTCTTCGTTTTGTTAAAAATAATGTATTTAATTATTTATGCTAATAAAAGGATATTACTACTATAAAAACACGAATTTGAATTTGAAAGAGAAAAAGCAATTTATTGTTACTTTATTTCAATACACATTGCATCTGTGAAATTGTATTAAATTCTATAAATATTGTTCCCTGTCTACTCATTTTACTTGCTCACTTACTTTATTAAAGTTTATATTTTCTCAAATGTGAAAGATATAAACTTTCTTTCTACATTATAATAAATTGTCATATATAGATAAATCATGTAAGTCAACATAATGTTGTGTCAATTACGATAGTTTTACCGAAAATGATTGGGAAAAAATTATGTATCATACAAAAATTTGCTTGTAGCCAAGTTTGAAACAAGAGACGTATAAAATAAGAAACTTTGCTTTTGTTTCAAGGTTAATAATTACTATTAGCTTGACAGACAGAAAATCACTAGATAAGAAGGTTAATAATAGTAAGTTTAATTTTCTACAAGTTTTAAAACTGATTATGATCATTGATGTGATGGTGTATGAGCTAATACTGTCTGACAGGATAGCAATTCGTTTTTTTACGACTGATCCGGTTGAGGTTAACTTGTACACACCTTTCGAGTGCGTGTACCAATGCTTAGAAGATACCTCCGTAGATTCCGTGTAGTGATGTAGTGGATTCGAAGTATTTGGTACGAGATCCAAATACTCCTGCATCGGTGGATTACTTCTTCTTCGAGCCATCTGTATACTACTTCTTAGTACTTTGCTCAATGTGGTGATTTTATTTTGCTTATTTCACTCTTATGTTGGCAACAGATAGAAATAGGGGAATTCCAAAAATCACACTGCTCAATCACAACTTTTTGTTAACAAAACAAAATGTATAGTGAAAAGTACTACTATTAAAATTATTGTTCAAAACTATGTAAATGTAGAATTTAAAAAGCTTGTATTCATTAGTTACAAATATAATAATAATTAAAACAAAATCGTTCTGATATCTTTTGTAGTTTAGGATTCAATGAATTTCAATGGTAAATGCAATTGGAAGTTAAACTCTATAAAACTCCTAAACTTTCTTTAGTTTGAATTTTCATACCAGTTTCACATATAAATTCAACATCTAAAAGCAACCTAACCTAAACTTTCTTTAGTTTGAATTTTCATACCAGTTTCACATATAAATTCAACATTAAAATAACTGCGATTTATCCAGTATTGATTTTCAATGTCTCGATTAAAATCAGGGACTAAAAACGAAAAATATTGTACAGTTTGTGGACTATGTAAATACATCATAACACACACGTATGTAACAGCCCGCGATTAATAATATGTTATGATTGATAACACAGTTGAGAGCTGCACATTGATACGATTGTTAAATATAGTACTCCAAGATTTTTAAACAATCATAAAAAGTCACATCATTTGCATCGAAGCTATCATTCAATTCGTTTTTTCACCTTTAAATCTAACGAAAACTACAAGTAAATACTAAGTAATAAGGTGTAATGTAACCATTATGAATGTATTTTTTTTGATTTCGATAAAATTAAATACTGTTTAGTGATATTGTTTATTATAATGTCAAATAATGCACCTAATAAGAAATAAATGTATTTCATCAAATGTATTTTTCTTATTAAACAGGAACAAATTAGTGTGGCCGTAGATAAAGTATAGTACATGACGAGTTGTTCTGATCAGAACGAAAACGGCAAATTTTCGTTATTTACGTTCTCATCCAAAATATATAGTTGTGAACCGAAATTAAGTTACAATTGAAACCGGTTTTGCAAATTTTACTGCATCACATCTTCAGTTTTCTTCATCTTCTTCATCGCCACTAATATTGCTTTGTTGTTCTCCTAACAAACGTACAGATTTGTGCATATTTGCGCCATTGTCTGTTGTTATAATAAAGACTTCATATTCTTTTAAGTCCACTAATATTATTTTTGAAGTTATGAGGAAGCATGCATTTCCTCCAATTCCCTCATCGCCAACGTCCTTAAAACTAAACTGTTATTATTTCCGACAAATTGAACGTTGATTCCTATACTTCTATCAAATCTACTTGCTTCATCAACTTTTGAAGATAACAATTTCCGTAATTTTGACTGAAATATTGGTATTTTGTATAATAAGATAATTAAGCAGTTAAATAAATAAAGAGCTGCAAAGAACCAGAAATATGTATATTAATAATAAAGAATTTTTGCTTTTACCACCATTGATCCTTTGCCTTTTCCATGGAAATCATAGATTTTATTTTATTGCACAAAAAGTGGTATCAAGAGAAAGGAACAAATTTTACCGAACATTATGGTTATTCACAAATCGAGCTTCTAATTATACAGTGACGTTACAACGGATGCACGTTTCAAATGTGGTAGATTTCAAAATTAAAAATTTTGAATTTAAACTTAGATAAACGATTTAAAAATAAAACAGGTTTTAACCCGGTAGCCGGTATTTATTTATTTCGTTTTCAATCATGAACGTAAAATTGAAATTTCGTTTTCGATTCCGTTTATGTTCTTTCAAATATTTCGGTTATTTTCATTATTTCGTTTACGTTTCGTTCTAATTCCCTGATTAAAATACTTTTTTCATACAAAAATAGTATATCACACATACTGAGCGAGCAAGTACTCTTTCACAGCCGAGTAACTTACCGAGCCGAGAATTAGTTTCCACGATGTATGTATACGATTTTATTCACAATCTATAGGGTCTTTCATTACGAGATTCCTATCTTTAAATTTAAATAAAACAATGTGTGTGTCAGATATCATCGATGATTGAAAGGTCTATCGATGCCATTATGTATGGAATATAACATCCTGCAAAAGTCCGCCGCAGCTTCGCTGGGTGGCGGGCATCCGAAATTTACAATTTTCCATGACTCTGGCGCATAAATCAGTCTGAATTTGACCGATGGTATGAGTTATGTTGGCTTTGAGGGCCGCTGTGGTTTGTGACTTATTCGCATAGACATGCGACTTAAGCAAACCGCACAAGAAAAAATCTAAAGGGGTCAAATCGCACGATCTCGGTGGCCAGTTCACATCACTTCCGCGCGAGGCGACCATGCCCTCAAATCGCTTGTGCAGAATGTCCAATGTGGCAAGATCTGTGTGGAACGTGCGACGCGAAATCGACTGCCTCAGATTCTCCTGCACACTCTCAGGGACAGCGGCGATGTCTTCGGCAGATCTTGCGTTTCGTTGTCGCACTGGTGTTGGTTTATTGTTTACTGAACCAGTGGACTCAAATTTATCCACCACACGATTATTGCCATTTTATGGTGCCAACGGGCAATGTTCCGTGCGCTGCGCACGGAACGTTGTCCGAATATAACACCCATTTTGATCAAACAATTTTGACATTTGCACGTCTTGTTGAACGCTATATCCGTCCTTGGTGATTTGGCAAAATAAAATGAACAAATGACAGCCAATTTGACAGGTGTAACTTCAACATTATAGCCGCTACCAACTGTCAAGGATTTGAAGTCCGTATTGGAAAATCCTATACTATTAGTAACCCCGGATAAGTTTCAAATACTAATAATTATACCATAATTTGATAAATTGTGGTAGTATTACGGAAAAGGGCCCTTATCTATAGGTTCGGTAGAAATTTGGTGTTTTTATGTTATCATTGGTAACCCTGCTCTGATATCTTACCTTTCGATTGCAAGTACTTTTAGGAGGATTTCAAGCTGCAAATATTAAATATAATGTATTTTACTAGACCTCTTATTATTCAGGGAAAAAACTCAAGAACTCACTTAATTTCACAAGTCCTTTCTTATCGGGTGAAGATAAGGACTATTTTACAGTTTTAATTTTTCTGCCCAATGTAACTGTTTTTGAGCCTATAAATAATTATTTTAATGATAATGTTAGTTTCTAATTAAACATTAGTTTGCGTTTAATGAACCTTTATAATAATAATATATAGTTAATACATAACTTTTCACAATTCGTATTAACTTTCATTGTTTTTCTTCAGTTTCTCCAGTATTACCCAAAATTACTTTTTGATTATGTATTATAGTTCATTGAAAAAAATTCGGAATAGAATAATGGCGACATGGCCCTTGTCTCCATAGATTACCCTCTAATGCCTTTTAGCTATCCTACATGAAAAATGTCAAACTCTAAGCGGCAATAACTCAAAACTACATTCTTCGGTTCTAAATATTAATGAGTTCATAAATCAGTCAAGATTTTTGGAATTTTTGCGCTGGAAACAGAGCGGGTTTTTTTTCATTTGTTTATAAAGAAAAAAGAAAATGCATTTACTCTATTTTGATCCAGGCGAAGACAAAGGCTCTTTTCCCTAATACCATCACAATTATTTTAAAGGTATTCGTGAGACCATTGCTATGGTATATGACAAGTTTGTTGAATCTGTAACAATGCTGCTCTTAAGATCGAATATCTTGACAATTATGTTTTGATTTATCCAAATGTCATTCGACATATGCTAACCGGGAATAATCTCTTTGGCCTCCTGAATTGTAAAGCTAGCTTTGACATCGTGTATACGTCAACCGAAACTAGATTTTTTCACACAATGTTGCAAAGTACGGCTACTATGCGGTAATAGTATATTTTGAAACTAGGGCGAAAGTTGGTCCATTTTTCGCGAGAGCGAGAGCACATTCGCTCGAGAGGGAAATTGACAATTTCGCCCCTGTTACAAACAATACTTTTTAATACCCATGCGAGGAGATGTATCTTACAAGTTTGAGATCCACGGGCCATCCAAAAAAATGGAATAAAAAATAGAGAATTTGGTTTTTAAAATGTCTCCGGTCGGTGGTGTGGATTCGTCATATGAACTTTCCTCAATCTCCGGTATCACCATATAATATACACTCATTTTAAACGTTTTCTTTAAATTTTATTATAATTTTGTAATGAAACAAATTTCACATTTCACGTCACTTTTTTTAATATTTTAAGCGGTCTTTATTGTGTTCATTTCATTTTTATTTATTTGTTTATTTTAATGTAACCTATATTGAATCTTATGTGGAAACAAAACGAGACGTGACATTTCTTGTATTAAATAATGTATGTCAGGAAGTACTTTTCGCGCATGAGTAATAAAAAGTCACTTTACCGCATAGTAGCCGTACTTTGCAACATTGTGCAAAAAAAAAATAATTTCCAATATTGTAAATAATCTAAATCTATTTGTTTCTTAAATAGTATTTGTCGACCAAAAAAATTTCTACAAATTTCGTGCGTAAATGATTGTACAGAGCTCCAGCTAATAGAGAACTCGCCCTTCGGGCTCGTTCCCCAAACGAGTTGTCGCCATGTAAAATAAACTTTTCCGCACTATAATGTACATCATCTATTTCCTTCTAGGTGGCAAGTGAAGAAATAAGTCGTTTCCCGGTTGTTATAAAAAGAACAAATGCACACATTACCAATCGATTGTTAGTAAATATTATTTTTGTAGACTCGATATTTCCATAATTCTAAGTAAATAGCAATAAATATTATAAATACGACAATTAATTCTCACACATTATTTTAATAATCTAAATAAATATCTAACCTATAATCTGATAAATTAGATATTCATTTTATAATTTAAACATTTATTTTAAAAATATTTCTACATATAGTTATAATCAGATGTCAAGGTTTTGAGGATACTTTCCCCATCCATTTAGAATTTTATAATTAATTTCTCGAGGTTTTTGCCGAGGTTAACTCGTCTTCTTCACGTATACGATTCTTTTATTTTTGTGCCATAGCACGAGTCTTCTCGTCCTTCGGTTTTAATTGATACATCCTTCCGCATCATTTGATATTTTATCATCGTTATTTTTTATCTCGTTCTCTATTATTCCTCGCTCACCGCTAATCATGATTAATTACCGGCCGAATGTTACCAAATAAAGAAAGAATGTTAAAGCTAATAAATACCATTTAGTCACTGATAACATCTTAATGTGAAGTGTCAAAATAATTTTACGATTCAATTTATCATTATAAACTATTCGATTAACAATATTTGTCAGTTATATTATGTTTTTAAATCTGTTTAAAAAAAAAAATTCATATACACTCATCCCTCAATTTATACGGTAGATACGTTTCTGAATAAGTCCAGAACTGATCTACCTGAGTAGATTTCTTTCGTTTTCTTTCTCTCCTTGATTGCATTCGGAAACATAAAAATATGACTTTAAAGTTTGTGGTTTTTGAAAGTGTCTCGTAGGTAACTTTTAATTGATCTCAAAACAACCGTGTAAAACGAAACCGCGAAAATTGAGAATCGTGTAAATAGAGGGATGGGTGATTACATGGGCGTAGCCAGGATTTAGTTTGGGGGACGGGGGGGTGGTTTAAGAAAATAGAGTAACAGAAATGCACCAATTTACTTTCTAAACTGACACACAAGGGTTCCTAAACTTCACATCTACCATGCTCTCTTGAAGAGAGTCGTCTCTACTCGTATCTTTATTTCAATATAACATGTATGTATATTTTGCATATTTCGGGGGGGGGGTTGACCCGCGTACTGGGGAGGGCGTAATTCTGCAAGTACCTAATTGCCTCACAACTCGAGTTATGTACTATACTTTATCTACGACCACACTAATTTGTTTCTGTTTAATAAGAAAAATATGTTTGATGTAACACCTTCGACCTTATTTAACTTTATAGAAATGAAAAGAAAAACATTCATAATGGTTACATACCATTTCATTTAGTACTTATTTGTAGTTATAGATTTAAACGTGAAAAAACGAAATGAATGACAGTTTCTATGTGAATTCTAATGTGAGTGATGTTTAATGATTGTCTGGAAATCACGGAGTACTATATTTAAAAATCAATCAACGAATCGTAAACCAAACGCTGATGGGTTGATGGGATGTGTGTGGTACGATGTATTTACACAGTCCACGAACTGTACAATAATGGGCATTTACAATATTGGTCGTAGATAAAATATTTTAAATTGTTCTTAATATGTATTTTATATTAAATATATTATTAATATTATAAATTTCAAACTACATTTGATTCATTAAAATAATAATACGTTTGAAACAAAAAAAAGCATTTATTTTGTTCAGTAACTATTAGATATCTTTTTCTGTAAAACAAGTTTACGCATGGCATTTGACACTGTGTTCAAAAGTTAAGGTTTTACCTGAAAAGGAGTTCTATAGACCACAAAATAAATATCTGAGAGCAAAAACTGATAGTCAAAGCTATAATGTGGATGTTGTAATATAATCCAACAAATATGCAATAAGTTCTGAGTGACTAACGCTGTGGTTTAGCATTGATATATTGTTGTAAAATACAAATAACCAGTTTTGGAAGTCCGTATTGTAAATGGTCTTTCAATTTTGCTCACAAGGAGAACTTCCGAGTCTGGATCACGGATTTTTATCAAACTTTGTACACTTTTAGTAGTAGATGTGGTAATATAATCCTACAAATATGTAATAAATTCTGAGTAACTAAAGTTGTGGTTTAGCATCGATATGATGAAGTAAAATACAATTAACCAGTTTTGGAAGTCCATATTGTAAAGGGTCTTTCAATTTTGCTCACAAGGAAAACTTCTGAGTCTCGATCACGGATTTTTTTTAAACTTTGTACACTTTTAGTAGTCCATAAAGACGACATCATGTGCAAGTAGTAAGGCGTATTACTTCAGCATTTTTGACAAAAATTGTAATTTTCTCTCTTAGAAGTTTTCCGCGCTGTATATACACATTTGTGTTGTGTCAACGTGGATAAGATGGCGGTGGCCGAGTGGTTAACTTTCAAGTTTCGTAATTGCTGGATCGGTGGATCGAGTCCCACTCGTTCGTTTTTTTTAACGCTTTAAATAACGCTTTTAACGCATATTTTTTCTTGTAAATAACAATTCAAAGCTGATATAATGAATAAATACGTGTAACTGCATGCATTTTGATTGATTTTCCAATTTTATTTGGCTGTTTACTGAATTTAATCATTACAAAAATGGTGACTTGACATGCACAAACGGGTTCGAAGGGATAAGGGGAGGGCATCAAGCTTGGAAAATCCAAGTCAATCAACGTAAATAAAGGTTTGACAAATAATAACTCCATTTAATAATACAAAGTCAGAAAGTAAATTAATCTTCGGATGTGCTTACGACATTATAAGTTGCAGGGTGATATACGTCATGCAAACACCGAAAACATAAATTTCAACGACAGATACTACAAAGAATGAAAGCATTTTTCCTGCATGTACAAGGAATTGTCAGAATTTGTATGGAAATATAAACCTAGTTGACATTCTCAAAAATGTCTCTTTCTTCCGACAACTTCGATGTAAACCATGCGTAACGCAACATTCTCATAAATATTGGTCCTGATAATTGATGATGTCCTATAGAATGTATTTTGATAGCATCTTCATGAGAAGCAATTTCTCGCTCGCTTTCGATAAAATATGAACAATTTTGAAGGCGCTTGATAAAGTTTTTACTTGCCTATAGAAATAAACGTCACATGTCTGACAAATTGGAGTACATTTCGGGGGTATGACTTTAACTAGCAAACAGCCAAATACATTGGAAATTCAATCTAAATGCATGCAAATACACGTATTTGTTCATTAAATTGCCCAATTCACTGGTTATTTAGAAGAAAAATAAGTATGAAGAAAAACCGTGATCCGGTCTGAAGTTCCCCTAGTCAGTAGAAATTGGATATGACCGTTCTGTTCATTAGTAAAAGCTCAAAATGAACAACTTACCTTATAGCACGGCCAAACTTTTACATTTTGTTGATAAACATCAGCTTTTGATGTGGTTTGAATTCGACAGACCGAATCGGGTTCAAACTCATTCAATGGCACCGTAAACAATTCATTTTTTTTCCATTGCCTGTTACAAACCATCCGCCCTCATTCCTTTAGGAATTTCGGAATATAGGTGGGATTCAATGACTGCAACTCCTATGCCTTCAATGAGATGGTCCCAAGGTAATTTACGAGCAATGCTACGCAGTCTTTGAGCAAATGTATGGGCGTTACCTCTGGACATAATCTGCATATGCCATCTTTCTCTATGCCTAGGGCCTTGAGGTGTTTTCTAAGTTTGCAGTGTCCCGTCAAGACTACTATCAGAATTCTAAGTGTGTTCCGGTTTAGTTTCAGGCAAGCTTCTGTTCTTTTCTTTTAAAGATCCCTGCATTACTTTGGATTTGGACTCTATTAGCCCTGAAAGTTCTTTCCAGGATTTCATCCATTGTTCTCTTATTTCTCTATTTAAACTTTTGTGGATGGTGATCATAGTCATACCGCAAAAGGGGTTTCGGGCCCCTAAAGGTCGTTTCCATCTATATCAGTGTTTACGGTTACTTTATTTTCTCTGCCGAGCTTGATTAGCTTTCTCACACAGTCCCATGCCAGTTTGGATCTGACGGGGTATGAGCTAATGGCCTTGATGGCTGCTTGGCTATCTGATTCGTGAATTCGTTTTTTGCGATAGTTCCTGTCAAAGTTGTGCACATCTTTCGATTGCATGTATCTCTGCTTGGGAGATACTTGGGTAGATTCCCATCGATTCAAAGTATGGGGTAAAAACACACCTGCAACAGTACATTCACTTGTCTTCGAACCATCCGTATACGACTTGATAGCATTTTGCTCTATGTGGTACGCTGAGGATTCGTCGCTCAAATCCGCTTTACTACTACACACTACTGTTTTTTATTTTTTGTTAAAATGGTATTTGCATATCATTTCATCTTTTGATACTTCCACCCAGGTGATCTTCGCAGCGCGGCTGTCCGGATCCCTTTTTGGAAAGAGTACATAATTTAGTATATACATTCAGATTTCATTATGCACCGAACGGATTATTCAGTTTGTTCGTCACTAATCAATCATTCCTTATTCATCAAATTTTAAGTGAAAATGTTGGACAACATCATAAAACGAATGGACAACCTTCACAACCTTTAACGGTGTGTAGACAACCTTCACAGAGGAAAGTATGGTTGTAGAAGTTTGTGGCATCTGTGGAGGAGGTAAAAATTCAAACAAACCGAACTAACAGTTTTCACCTTCTCATGATGACACTCTTAAGAAACCATTGTGTCAACTACATCTTGTTAAAAAACAAGAATGCCCCAGACCTCTTGCGTATGCAGCGATAGTATCAAAAGAGAGATTTGATCGAATTGATAACTTCTACAATAGCTATAATGTTGACTGGCATGGTAAAGGGTGCTGGACTTGATGAATTTGATTCTATCATTTCATCTCATCAACATTCGTTTCATTAAAATAAATATGTAAAATAAATAAATATAATTTTTAAATATCGTTTATAAAACGATTCAAAATATTATTGACACTTGGAGTGAAGTTGCAAAAATCTACCATGAGTAACGTATGGAATAAGCTCATTTCCCAATCGGTCGTGGAGAGTAGTACACCAACTGAAAAAGTTGACGTAGTTATTTAAAATCTTGTTTAAAGAACTAAATTTAAATCTAGAAGAAGAGGAAATGAACAACGATGTATTTATGCAACTTGAGAACGGGCTTAAAAAAGATTTCTTTTCACAAGAAGATGAATTAACACAATCAGGCAATTTAAAGCTGCGAAAATGAATATTTAAAATGAAATGTCTCGAAGCTCAAGATCCTAATCCTGAACGATTTTCCACATATGTGAACTAAAACATTTTTATCCAAAAATACTTACTCCATTCTATTCTTCTCTATACTATATTTGCTCTATACCAGGGCTGTCCAACCTCTTTGTAGAGGCGATCGATTTTTTGGTATATATTGCTGCCATGATCGACCAAAACGCGTAGCTGACCAACGAGGGTCTGGAGTCATGGAGCGCAATAACAAAATTAGGAATATAGTAAAAACTAACATAAGATTAATACTAATGAGAACGTTGGCATTGCATGGATTTGGCAATATCTTCAAAGGCGGCATCATACGATAAAAGAGTTAATTGTTGATCAAGATGTTCATCAGTTAAAGAATTTCTTATTTTTGATTTTAACACATTCATATCACAAAATGTGGATTCCGCCAAATACTTCGAGCTAAAGCAAGACATCAATTTTGTGAAGATTGGGTTTTCTTTAGTGTATTTCCAAATACAATCTTTGCATTTCAAATACGAATCATTTTGAAGTTTGATTATTTCCATTTCTAGTTTATCCCGATTTGTTTCAAATATTGTAGATATTTGACAAGCCATTTCTTCTATGTTGATATCTTTTTGAAACACAAAAAAATAGTGAAAAATTTTCAATCTTACCAAAATCATTTTGAGAGAATCGAGAAAAAAAGAAATTCGAGAATCATTTTATTAGGGTTGAATTGAACAGGGTCAGGATAAGTCTGAAAATATTTTCCAATGCTTGGAAAATTCAATTTTTTATCTTTTAAATTGGTATTCATCGGGATAAGTTGCTGAAAAGCTCTTATCCAACTTATCATGCCTTTGCCCTCTAGTTCAAGATTCAAATCGTTTAGTTTTGAACTAAAGTCTACCAAGAATGACATATCAAATAACCACTCTTTGTTTCTTAACTGTGGGTAAGTGTCACCTCTTTCAGAGAGGAAACTTTTTACGTCTTCTAATAACCCTAGAAACTGCATGAGAAATCGACTTCTACTGAGCCAGTGTACAGCAAAAGTTCGTTATCATTATCCTAATTTTCTAATCTAAACAAACGTGTCTGAAGGACACTGCCACGTATAGAATTGATTATTTTAAAGACAGTTTCCATAACATTGTGTGTATTAAGTGTGCGAGAAGCGTGTTTTAATTGGTACTTCATATTTATCGAAATGTATTTTTAAGTAATTAGTAGCGTGAGAAAACTAAAGATCGAGTTCGACCGGTAAACCGCGATCGACTGGTTGGACAGCCCTGCTCTATAGTATGCACTTATTCGCGTAATTCGACTTACTGTATATAACAAAACATTTATTAATCTAATACTAGCTAAAGCCCGCAGCTTTGCTAGCGTGAATTTTGCGAAATAGATTTTTGTCCAAACCCTATGAATGAACTTGTGAATGAATGAAATGAAAATTGTTTCAACGTTCTGAACAATTATTTATTGCAGACTTAAGTTACTTTGAATTAATCTCTGTTTAGTAGTCAATTTACTATTTATTAAGATGACGTAACTATTAGATGGCAAAAAGAGAACTAATGTGTGCAATAAAGTATCTTGAAAACTACTGATATTTGTAGCAAGCAAGTGGGAAAGTAAACTTACTTTTTGAGGAATATTTACAATTTTTACTTTTCCAACTTTCGCATTTTGAAATTCAGGTATGTATAGATATATAGTTTATATGAGCCAAATTAATTCAGGTGTGAAAAGTTAACCTAATATTGAGTATCTTATGAGTAATATGAATTAGGTTAATTATTAGGTTATCCCGAAAGTCCTGGAGTATATTTGAACAATAACCTTACGCAAGTATTACTAAGTTGGCCATAACCTTACACAAATAAATTTTGTGTAAATCGAAAGGTACCTCACTATAATTTAATATATACAAATTGAAGTATTTTGCCTTTTTCCTCGCTTAGCGTATAATCGACATATAGCACGAAAAAGAACATTTTCCTCACATTTTGTACTTCTTGTTTCGGGAGGGCACAAACGCGACCGAAGCACATGTACCAAAGGATATGTACCGCGTATGGTGACACTTCGTTATCAAAACGCACTTGTCAGCACTGGTTTACAAAATTCCGTTTTGGATATTTCTCGGCACAAGATAAAACGCTCGGGATGACCACAAGTTAACATTGACGAGGAAATTAAAGCCATAATCAAGACCAACCGCCATATAACAGTAAGGGAACAATATAGGCTATAATTTATAATAATAGAATATTAATTTTTAACAATAGGATGTAAAAAATATAGGCCTTGTAAAAAAGCTTTAGAATTTGTATATCGAAAAGGTGTACTGTTCCATAATGACAACTGCTATACTACACACATCTTTGGTGACTCGGTAGAAATTTCTGGAGCTCGGATGGGAAGTCATGCTACATCCACCATATAGCCCTGACCTTGCACCATCAGATTTCCATCTATTCCTGAGTTTTCAGAACTCACTCAGTGGCAAAACAGTAAAAAAAGAAGAAGACATAAAAAATCATTTGGACCAGTTTCTTGGAGATAAAGACCAAGCCTTCTACGAAAGAGGAATTATGAAATTACCTGAAAGATGTCAAAAGGTCATTGATCAAAACGGAAACAACTTTCTTGAATAAAAGTTAATCTGTGCATAATTTTTTTAAATTAATTTTAATACCAAGAAAACGCAAGGACTTTCGGAACAACCTAGTAAGATGAAGTAATATGTTAAAATACAGCGTCAGAAAAAATTGACAATTGTTACGAGTTAAATCTTAATAGATCTGGCCGAGTGTGTAACTTCGTTTGCAAGGTTTCATACGTTAAGCGGTTTCAACTTTGAAATATACGACACTTGCATATTGTTACCATCACTATCATGGGACATAATAGAAGGTTAATCCCAGTTTTAAACACTATCTACTCTTCAACACTAGTTGTTCCTGGACTTCCTTATCCAGATTATTTCTTCCACATAGCATCAGAAAGAGGCATCTATCGTCTACAATAGTATGACTGTAGGTATATGAAGTTATCCATTTACATTTTTATTTTCATTCTGCATTTTAAATTCTAATTATACAGTATTACTTAAGTTTCAACTGTCAACTGTCAAATCTGCATTATTATTTTAAATAATTATTTTCTACTTCTTTTAACTGGATTTTGGAATATGGTATATACACCCATTTCTTCATTTTTAAAGAAGAATTTAAATAGCAATTTTAACATCTCTAGCATCTCCAGTTTTGACATATAAGCATCCCACATTCACAACCCCCATAGCGAGTTTTTTAATTTTTTTCTCTATTTTGTAAGAGAAACCTAACTGCCTTTTTACTATTGTGGCATATCCTTTTTTAGAGATATAGAGTATACAAATATTCAACCCCCTATTTCCAGCCTCCATAATAGGATTTTGATAATAGGAAAACGAATAGCAAATTTTATATCTGTAACAGATTCTGTTTTTTGAGATATAGACGTCCAAGCAAAAAACTTTGGCTCCGTTTTCAGCCCCTTAGAAATAATATTTCAAAAAATCCCTCCTTGGTAGATGTTTACGTCATAAAGGCAACGTTCCTTCTTTTAAGGTATCCATCGATGAGTCAGTCATTCAATCAGGAAATTTATGATAATAAATAAAGATTCTCGTTCGTTTGGAATTATATTTTTTAATTCTCCTTTAATTAAAATCATATTGTTTTCCATCTTACAATATTTTTTTCAATATTAATTCAAAAATGTATGTTCTTAAAAAGTACGTTAACTGCATAGTAAAATACGACATTTCAAATACAAATGCTATTCCATTTTACATAAAAATAATTTCCGGATCAGAATGTCGAAGGTGTGACGATGACACAAAGTAGATAAGCCTATTTTTTTTTAAATCTCCCAGACATCTGGCAGTGACAATCTCAATTTTTTGATGGCGTCGTGGAAATTCAAATATAAAGTGCTTTGCTTGCAAAGCACAATATGCCTAGTCATCTAAAAAATCCTTTAAATAATATTGAAAATATAATGAGATTATTTTTTTGTTTGCGTATTCAAGGAGCTGTTTGAAGTGGCTAATTAGGAACTAAATCTAAAAAATCTGGTTTGCCTATCTAACGAAGTAATTTTTTTTTATCGGATCATTAGTAAGCGGAATGCGTAGATAAATATTTAATAAGGATTTCCGGAATTTTATGTTATAGCAATATGCCCAATATTCTTTTTACTTTCGACGATTTATAAAACTAAACATATATAAATAAAATATTAATAGTTTAACTAGGATGATGAATTAGTGTGGGAATTGGTTAACAATTTGATAAATCCTTCCGAAACTGAATGAGATTCCGGAGAACACATAAATTTGTCAAATTTCATTATTGACACTTTCTCGATAATTGATTGCATGATTTATTGAATCCAAATTACATTAATTGCATATGCTAATTAGAATTAAATTGATCAATTTATAACGAAATCTAAATAAACCGATACCAGTTTTATTAATTAATCTCGTCGATTTGTTCAATTTTAATTAGTAAAGTGTTTCTCGTGATGGAATTTGAATTAAATTAGGAGGTTTGGAGACCGTCTTATGGAGTTTTTAAAGTATAAATCAAAATAAGATTGATATGTTTTCGAGGGGTGGAAATTCTTCACAAAACTTCATTTCATCCAATTATTATGTCAATTTTTATTTTTGCTCGAAATAATACAATGGATAATTTAAGAAAATTGTATGCAGTCAAAAGAACGATTATTAAGAAGTACTTATCTTGAAATAAACTATTAACGCACGATCTTCACCAAAGATATCCTAAAAATAACTTATATAAGTGGTTACATCGCGCATTAATTGACTTTAATTCACAAATACATATTTTAATTGCAGAATTTGCTAAACTAGGAAGATAAATAAATAGCATCTAAAACACAAAAATATTTGTGTTTGGCTGTGTTAATTCTTGACTTACTTCAAGAAAAGGAATAATTTATCTTCATCCTAAAACTAAATTATTTTAATAAAACTAATTTTGTGATTTGTTTCATGTGATTGTTTATTTGACTATAGTTTCACCAACACAGTGGCATCTTCAGAATAAGTGGCATCTTCGTCGCTAGGCCTGTAAAATAATAAATCCACGTTTGCTAATCACCTTATAAAAACTGGACACCAAATTTCATCAAAAAAAAACAGTCGATAATAATACACATATAGATAAAATTGGACCTTTTAGAATTTTTAGAAATCGGGAAAACCATGAATAAAAGCCCAAATGATTGCCTCAATGAACAAACAGAATTTCTCCACCAACCACTACTAATAAAAATATGGCAAACCCAATATATAGTCAAATAAACAATCGCATGAAACAAATCACAAACTTAGTTTTATTCAAATAATTTAACATGTCGTTTCATATAATTAAGGCTAAAATAATTAACTCTTTCTTCCAACTAGTTTCGTTTTAGGTAGATCAAGATGGAACGTTAATAAAACCTGCCTAAATTCATAGTTAGACGCTAGATCAAGGACGATGTTTAACATATTTTATGATAGGGATTATGATTTGATTGGCAAAATTGACAAATGACCACCTTATGACCACCTAACTAAATACGAAAGTATTTACAAGAAACAAGTTGACGATCTACATCTAACAAGTAAATGAAAGTTTTAGTTTTTATATTTAAATATTAACTGTTCATATTCTCTGAAGATCGCTATTTTAGGGTTCCGTTGATATCAACAATGAACCCTTACAGTTTCGATATGTCCGTCCGTCCGTCCGTCCGTCCGCAGTTTAGTTCAGAGGATTTTTAGTTTAGCTGGAACGGATATACAGATTAGTCACGCCGACAAAGTGGTAAAATAGAATCTTGAAAAAAAAAATTTATGGGACCTCCTCTTCACGTAAAGTGGGGACGTTTTTTTTTTTGGGAAGTTTTTGGTTATGACATTTTTTACACATTTGAGTCTTGTCATAAGAGTAAGAATGGCAACTATAAAACTCTACATTGCGCGTGGCCCGAAACGCACTTGGCCGTTTTTTATTTTAATTTACATTGAATTGAAAAATTCACTTTGTTTTTTACCACACTTATATTATGTAAAAATGTTATATAACTTATTATTCACAGTTAAATAAATTTCAACACATATCACGACTCGAGTTTCGACGTTTGACGGTCATTTTCAAGTGACTTAACAAATTGATAAAGTTGCAACTTTATCAATTTGTTAAGTCACTTAAAAATGACCGTCAAACGTCGAAACTCGAGTCGTGATATGTGTAGAAATTTATATAACTGTGAATAATAAGTTATATAACATTTTTACATAATATAAGTGTGGTAAAAAACAAAGTGAATTTTTCAATTCAATGTAAGTATGGATTACCACGTAGTAACTGTCGCAACCATCCTATTCATATTTTAATTTAAATTTAATAAAGCCAAAATTAGTTGGAAGAAATATAAATTATTACTTTTCTTGAAGTAAATTAAGTATTAACAAAGCAAAACACAAATATAAACCATCAAGATTTTAATTTAAAGATTTTTTTGACTTCTTCGGCGCCTGAATAATGATCCTTCCCAGGCAAACACCCATGCAAATATCCGAGCTGATCATATTGCACGCCAGCTTGTTCTTAATGGAAAAACACCTCGTACAACTAGGACGGATAAGAAAACTATTGAAAGGCAGCCTGATCAAGAAACCACCTCCTTTGCCTTACAACAACCTTTCACGCAGGACGAGATAGATCTTGTACTAAGCAAATGCAAAAATGGCAAAGCCGCGGGCCTCGATGAAATTAGAGCTGAGTAGATTAAGAACTTTGGACCAATAACAAGGCGCTGGCTGAAAGAACTGATGAATAACTGCATAAAATTGTGCAATATTCCAAAGAAATGGAAAAAGATATAAGGATGATCCCAGAAGTTGCGAAGGAGGATCCTCAATAGAATAATGGGAGAGTTTTTTTTATTTGAGAAAAGGGTTTGTTACAATATAAAAGACACAGTATAACCAAACACATTTTCGTCCCACTTTCCCCTGGAAACCACCGTAGTACTACTCCAGGGGAAAGTCTATTTTTCCTGTCTATTTATCCCGTGCACCTCTTTCGTCCTTTTCTTTCGCTTTCGTAATTTCTGTTAAATTTCTTGTTATGGTTCTCCATGTTTTCTCACTCTCCAGCATATACCCAGTAACATTTTCCGCAGTTACTCTTTCGCCAATGCTTTCCGTCATTTTTTCCCTTTGCGCTTCCCATCTTGGACAATCGAAGACTGTGTGTTTCGCTGTATCGTCCTCCCCACAGTAGTAACAGTCGGCCGTTTCTACTAGTTTGAACCTTTTTAGGTAGTGTCCAGAACATCCGTGTCCCGTAAATACTTGTGTAAAATAATATTCCATGCTCCCGGTTTATCCAATTTTTTACATTTGGTACGAGCCTTCCCGTCCATTCCGCCTTTCCCTTCAAGTTCTCCCATCTTTTTTGCCACAGGTTTGTTATCTGTGTTCTGCTCTCTGATGCGGATGGTTTCTTGCTTGTGTCTTCCAGCCTTCTACATCTTTCTTCTATAATTAGATCGATGGGTGGGGTTCCCGCCACCACTAGCAGTGCATCGCTAGATACAGTCCTGTATGCGCAACAGACTATAATCAGTATTTTTCGCTGGATACTTTCTAAAATTTGATTATATTTTTTCTTTGCCATGACCTTTCGCCATATAGGTGCACCATAAAGTATGATGGAGTAAACTACGGAGGCGATTAGCCGTCGCTTGCTACATCGTGGTCGTCCGATATTTAGCATTAGTCGCCCTAGAATGGCCGCCACGGCCGCGGCTTTCATAGCTATTTGTATCACGTGATGTGTCATACTCATATTTCTGTTGAATATGACTCCAAGATACCTCAATGTCTCTGATGTCGTTATAATTGCATCTTCTACTTTGATTTCCATTTTTGAGAGCTTGCTCTTTCCTGTTAATATTATAGCTTCCGTTTTAGTCGGTACCAGTTTTAGGCTTTCGGAGTTCATCCACCGGCTCACTCTCTGTATCGCATCGTTTATTTTAAGACACAGCTCCTTTTCTTTCTTGCCTCTTATGATCACAGCCAAGTCATCTGCATAAGCCATTAGGATTACTCTTGCAGGTATGCACAGCCCTAGTACCTGATCGTAGAAGATATTCTAAAGTAACGGTCCTAGTATAAATCCCTGAGGGACGTCTCTTGTTATATTCATCTTGGCAGTTTTTCCTACCATTAGGTCTCGTTCACTAAGGTAACTGCATACCATCTGTACTAGGTACGGTGGTATCTTACGCTTGACTAGTTCTATGACGATTTCCATCCATGGAACAGAGTTAAATGCATTTTGCACGTCGAGGGTCACCATAACGCAGAAATCTCTGCGTTTGTAGCATCCCGTATTTGCCTTGGTTGCCTCCTCCTGTACTACTCACATTGCATCAATTGTAGATCTTCCTTTCCGGAAGCGGAATTGCCTATCTGATAAATTCCCTAATTTTTCGATACTTTCTTTGATTCTGTTGCTTAGTAGTTGCTCCAGCATTTTTCCTATTGTGTTTAGAAACCATTAAGAGTTGGAAACAGTCTTTATTCCACAACAAGCCGGTTTCAGGTCTGGGTAGAGTTGTACATCTCAAGGGCTGAAACTCACACAGCATATTGAAGATGGGCTTGAAAGGAATGATATTACAGGAGCTGTATTTATAGATCTAACAGCAGCCTACGACTCAGTTAATCACAAACAGCTTATCCTGAAACTATATAAGGCTATCTAAGATTACCAACTAACCTGCTTCATAAGGAACCTTCTTGAAAATAGGAAATTCTTTGTTTAATTTCAGGGGCGAAGAGACAGATGGATATCACAGAAGACCAGATTACCTTCACACCAGGGCAGTGCGCTTGCTCCGGCGCTATTCAATATCTACACCAACGATCAACCATTATCTGAGGGGACGCAGAGTTTCATTTACGCAGATGACTGTGCCATTACTGCCCAAGCCAGTTGCTTTGATACTGTTGAGGAGAAGCTGACCAAAGCATTAATAAAACTATCAGCCTACTACAAGGAAAATCAGCTGAGACCAAATCCTAGTAAAATACAAACTTATGCTTTTCACCTTAAGAACCAGCAATCAGCCAGAACTCTCAAAATTACCTGGGATGGAGTCATGCTAGACCAAAGTATGTATAAAAAATACCTAGGAGTCACCCTTGTTTGCTCTGTAACTTACAGGAAACCTAGTTTGAAAACAAAACAAAAAGTGGCTACCAGAAATAACATCATAATGAAGCTAACTGGTACAACATGGGGAGCACACCCTGGCACCGTCAGAACCTCTTCCCTGGCTCTATGTCTCTCGGTTGGAGAATTTGCGTGGCCAGTATGGTCCAGATCTAGCCAGGTCAAAATGGTCACTGTGGCTCTCAATGATACTAGCCGTATCATCATCGACTGTATAAAACCCACTCCACTGGATAAGTTATACAGCTTAGCTGGTATTGCTCCACCTGACATTCGTCAAGACATTGCGGCCAATTGTGAGTAAAAGAAGGCTCTAGCATCTGAAACACACCCTCTATATGGATATCAGCCTCCAAATTCACGACTCAAATTAAGAAAAATCTTCCTGAAATCAACAGGGACTCTCGCCGGGACACAAAAGCAATCCTGTGTGGATTTGTGGCGAGCAAGGTTTAATGGCTCTAAAGACTGGCCGAAGCCAAGCGAGAAACTACCCCCTGGCTACAGAGAGAAATGAAGTACATGGAAATCACTCAACAGACTATGGTCAGGAGTAGCAAGATCCCAAACCACCTTGATAAAATGGGGTTTCCAAGTGGAGTCCATGTTATGTGAATGTGGGGAAATCCAGACAACCTCCCATGTGCTCCAGTGTAAACAGTGTCCGACAACATGTACAGTGAATGACTTACTGCATGCCTCACCAAATGCACTAGAGGTTGGCAACTTGTGGGAGGCAGTAACATAAATGTACTATGTCTTATATAGTGGATCTCAAATAACTACACGTCTTTTTTGTATCTAACGTTTCAATTGTATCCTTCCATGCTTCTTTATTTGCAAATGTAAGTGTTTCTGACACGAATAAACAAAAACCTTCAAGATGGTCAAATCCAGAAATAACACAAAAATAGCAATTCTTTCAGTATAATATTGGCAAAATTCGACATTACATCGACAAAAATAATAATACTAGAGCGAATAATTAACTTGTTAACCGGGGAATATTTTGTTCAATATTGCTTCATCCAGAAAAAAAAATCCACTCATCACTCGTTCATTTCGACAAAATATTTAGAAAATTCATAATTATAATATTTCCAATTTAAAAAGAATTAATTAAACAAATTTAAATAATTATTTCGTGCTCTAATATTTTTTGAAACCTTTCCTCGTAGAACGAAATACCTGGTCATACCCAGTTAACAGTTTTCGTATTTTCAAACTTAACCTTACGTATTCTTATGTAAATAAATTTGTGCCATAAGGCAACGCGAAGCTTTTAAGATCTAACTTAGTACTAATGAACCCTAATAATTAATGATTTTTTAATAATTCTTAATTAAACACGTTGATAAAAATAATTAATCAGAAAATTACCTACATTTCGTTAGATACTATTTTAGACAATAGAATATGTTTGATTCTTTAATTAAATATTCGTGTATTAAATACAGAATTTAATTCTAAATTAATATGTGAATAGAATAGTTTATGTCTAAATTTAGCAGTCAATTTGTGGCTAAATGAAGCGGAGACTTGTTTATCAACTTAATATTACTCTGTAGTTTTCGGAGAATCTGACAATGCGCCAAGCAAAATTGTGGTTTAATAGATTTTCAATTAAGTTTAAATTCAGTGTTTGTTAACATCATCCAAATTATTATTAAATTATCCAAAATATTTCTTAGCAGTTTAATATAATTTATTGTGTTCGACCTGAAATAGAGATCTCAATTCAAAAACACGTTGTGTTAAAGCAATTGTAAAGAATTCATGTCAAGCAGTGTAGTCTACAAATTCAGAATAGATAATTCAAAGTCTAGTCTACGCACATAGATTAGATTATTAAAAGTTTAATCTAGATAAAACCTTGAAGATGAAGTCTAGTTTATACAGTCACGAAAAAACAGAATGCGGTGAAATCAGCCATTAAATAAATTTGCAAAATTCCGAATAAATACAAATAAAAGAAGTATATACGAATTTTTTTAATTTGAAAATTTTGGAGCACAGTTCTCTAACATAATATTGTCGAGAGGAAGTAGTTTAGGGAAAATACATCAGGATTATTTCAATAATATTCCAAAATGCATTTCCATTATGATAGTAATAGTCAACGTTGGCATTGGCATTAAACATCAAACATTAACATTACATGTGATCGTAAAATATTATTTATGGCTACATTACGGTTTCAAAAATGCTTCGCATAATTAAAATTAAATGCCAACTTATTAAAGTGGAACACAGCTTGAATATATAAATATATTCCTAACCTTTCCGAAGCTCTATAATATTTATTAAGACTTTTTAAGACTACAAAACAAATCATGTGTTGGAACACAACATATATTTGGGTCACTTTTTGTCACTTTCGTGACAAAAAAAAGAGAAACAAGATAAAAACATCAGTGCAGCTTTGCTCTTTTGAATTATAAAATGGAATCCACTAACATTAGTTTGAAAACCATGTAAGTGTATTCCATTTTATAATTCAAAGAGCTAAGCTGCACTGATGAGGGATAGACCAAGAACCGCGTCTGCAGATGGCTATTCACTTTGAGTTAAATAGAAAAATCTGATCTTAAAAACAATGCTATTTCTATCTAATTTAGTTTCTCTTTTTTAGTGTCACGGAAGTGAGTCCTAGTGAATAACGCAAATATCTGTTGTGTTCCAACACATGATTTGTTTTCTAGTCTTAAAAAAACTTAATAATTATTATAGAGCTTCGGAAAGGTTGAATATATTTATATGGTTGAATATATTTAAGTTGAATATATTCAAGTTGTGTTCCGCTTTAATAAGTTGGTATGATTAAATCTATAATTAGTTTAGTTTCAACCCTATATTGAATTATAAGATAAAATGATTCATTTAACATAAATACCATAAATGATCATGTCAGATATTATGTATGGTAACAAACACTAGTCCAAGTAAAAACGTAAAAAAGTTGAAAATGACCTCCACCAGTCGAAACTCGAGTCGTGTTAGGTGTTTAGATTTATATAACGTCACTAGATATAAAATATTCTTACAAAATTAGTGGTAAAAGTATAGTGAACTTTTCAATTCAGACTTAATAGTTTTACCCTCCCACACAGCACAGGATATTTCAGGGATATCCCAATTACATCCCAAAGGACCTAAAGATATCCGGTATATCATATGGACATCATATGAATATCACGTTCGATAATTTATACACAAACTACAGGACAAAAATTAACGATTATTTTTTCGTCTTTCGGCTTTGATGTGTGGCTTAAGTAGTCAGCCTTAAGAAAAGTGTAGAATTTTAGTGTAAAAACTCAGATTAATTGTCGGTGACAATTTAGTTCTAGTGCTGGTAAGTTTTATAACGTGATTCCCAAAACTCTTGGAATCCACTCCTGCCATGAATTTGAAGACTCAGGTCATTTCTTAATTCATACAAATAAAATTAAACAAATTATCAAATGTCATTTTTAAGTAGCTGTCAGTTGTTAATGTAAATTCATAACCTTGAATTAATATGGAGTGTCTTGAAATTATGTCGCATTGTTTTTAGTGTTTAGTTCAACAATTTCATTAGTTATAAATAAAACGCTTTCTTATAAATTCAACACCGATTTATTATATACACATTATAACAGATGTTACACAGATGAAACATTATAACAGATGTTGAATGTGTTGTCCATTTTCACGAATACCATTGTCCAATTTAATATAATATGATATATGAGTACAAGGTCCATCTTCGCATTTTGTAATACTGTGTTGTCTATCTCTTCACATTTTTTTATTACATTGTTTCGCTACTGTGTGCACTGGACTGCTGAATACTGAATTTTTTAAATATGGAAAGAGAAAAAAAGTCCAGAGGAGTTATATCACAAGAACGGGGTGGAAAGCAGTCTTTGCTTATTAGCCTGTCGTCAAAAAAATCATGAAGATAATTTAATGTTTCACGGGTAATGTGCCGTCTAGCAGAATCCTGTTAGAAGAAGCCATTTTGGAGTTCATCATAATGAAGTTCGTTAATAAATTGTTGCAAAATACTGGATCTATAGGTGGCAGTGTTTAAATTACCATCGAAAAATGTTGGACCGATAATTCTGCGTCTGGATATTGCTAACCACACACTAACTTTGATTGGATGCAGTGGGGTCTCTCTAAAATAATTGGGTTGTCAACACTCCACATGGTCATATTTTTGGAATTAATGTATCTGTTTAGATGAAACCAGGCTTCAACAGTGAAAAATGTTAAATTTAACACTTCGTCGTTCATATTTTCATTGAACCACCGACAGTAGGCCAGTCTTTTATTATAATCGAGTGTTAAAAGTTCTTGGTACATTTTAAACTTATATAGTGTAATGTAAAGATCTTGACGAATAATCCTGTGAGTGGTAATAGGTACGACTTAAATTCAACTGTTGAGCTAGTTTCCTAATTGAAGTGGTAGGTTCGTCTTGGACTGCATTTCTGATGTTGTTTATAATATTCTCATTATTAATACGAGGCCCTACACTTCTGTGTTGTTAATTTTACCAGTACTTCGAAAGCAATCAACTGATCGTATTACCTGCCTTGACAGTTGATCATTTGTTTAATTTCATTTGTGTGAATTAAGAAATGATCCGCTTCTTCAAATTCATGGCAAGAGTGGATTCCAAGAGTTTTGAGACTCACGTTATTTTGTTATACGTGAGTTACCGTATGTATTATTTTTAGGTATTCGAGGTTAAAAATCGTCATTTATAAACATCACGATCATTGGACATGCATAAAAAAAGAAAATATATTCTAAAGATATGTAAACGTCAGTTTCACAGACGTGTACATGAAGAATGTTCGAAGAATTATTTTGAAGAATCTGATATAAGAAATATTCAACATTCTTAATGCCAAATTGTGTGATACCTGTAAAAACTTCAGTATCATCAGGAGATAGAAGTGATGATTCTGATATATCTTCAGTTATAGAAAATAATTCAGAAAGTAATAATCAAATTAAACTTAACTAGGTTAAGTTAGTAACTTACTCATTTCGGGTGTTATTGTAGGTACGTTTGAAATGCACTATATTATGTGTATGTCTGATTGTCTGGTCTTTTAAGTTTTATCAAATTGCATATTAATTTAATATTTCTCATACATACCAATTAAGTTATACATTTATTATTACACATTTCAACTACCTCTTAACTAAAATGTATGAGAAATATTGAATTAATATGCAATTTGATAAAACCTAAAGTAGTGTATTTTTAAACGTAACTACAATAACACCCGATATGAGTAAGTTGGTGCAAAATGGAGCGGTGTTCGATTGAACAAATGCTTGAGTAGAGCATTTTATTAGAAATAACTCCATTGTTCAAACTCAGAGGTGGTTACTACAACAGTTTAAATTTTTAGCGCCGCCAAATTGCAGGGCAATTGCAAGATGGGTCGAAAAATATCGTCAAACAGGTTCTCTTAAGGATGTTAAACTTGAGAGGAAAAAAACTGCTAGAACAGAAGTGAATACTTTGCAAGTTAGGAACAATTGAATAAAATTCAATCCGTGAAAATCCAATCAATCAGTGCTACGCTATCCTAACAAGTAGGTGAACAAGTAGTACAATTTTACGTAAGTCGGTAAGAACAAATTTAAAGAAAGAAACTCACGTTTAGAATTCGGTAGATGGATTTTGGGCAGAGGGGATAATTTTGTCAACAAAATAATAATGAGTGACCAAGGACATTTTCAATAGCGTGGGAAGAGGAACTGGCCCGCCAGAAACCGTCAACTTATATTTGCAGAAGATGGTATATTGCCTCAAGAATCGAACATATCTATGGGAGTGTAATGAGAGTTCTTTAATTCTTCTTAGGGTCATGTTAAATCTAAACATTATCAGAACCGACCTGAAATCTGGGAAGACTTAAAACACAATATTTGACAAGCTATTAGTGAGATTTCGCAAAAAAAATTTAGTGGCCAACTCATTTCGTTTTTTCATAATTGTAATTTGAAATCAGGACGTTCTTAATTTGTCACCATTTATTAGTATACTTTTCATATAACAAAATATAATTTCTAAATAATGAACGAGTAATAAAGGAAATAAAATATTTTTCAGTTTTATGAAAATAATTGGAGCATATTCCGGAGAGAGCTTAAATGGATTAGTAAATGTTATATGCATGTAAGTCTAGACTAAACGCAAAAGACAAAACAGCTTATTGGCTTATGGCAAAGCAAACCGCTTAAATAACAATATTGGATAAAACGAATGTGGTTTGTGAGGGTGGTTGAGCACCAGCTGCCCCACGGAAAGCATTAGCGTTTCGCTGCTACATATAACTAACGTGGGTGACCTTAATGCATAAAACCATTTCATACTTAATCACACGACGACTGTTAGCTCCATTAGTACGAAAACTAATTTCAAATTAGAAAGTAATTTTCCATTATAGATAAGATCAAATAAGAACTCAAACAACCATCAATAAATAGATCTGAATTGATCGCAAACTAATGAGAAATTAATGTAAATCTCTTAACCAATAATTGTAATCTCAAGTAGTTGCTCTCGCTAAATTTGCACAGCAAATTAATTGACGTGGCCTATTGGAATTCAAATATTAGCATGAAGTTGATATGTTTATATGCATTGTTTGCTGTTTGCGGAACAAATGTTCCCTTGTAATTATTATACCTAATGTTCTAGCCTCATAACAATTAATTATTAATTGATGGTAACGATAATGAATTCGGCTCCAATTCCAATAAAGAGACAGAACTAGACCATTATACGCACGGATATGTCGATTGCTTTCTACTTGACAACTAACTACTCTAATCTGAATCATTTGTGAATTGGAATAGTAGTAAGCTCGTTCTCGTGTAAACCTGTAATTGGAATTCTTGACATATATATATATACATATAATTAAAAAAATTCTTGAACATAAATTATTTTTTAGAATTCATATTGGTTCTGTATATTTTACATAGAGATAATACCTCAAAATTGGCTTTAGAAGGTGAACAAGACTAAGCAAAAACTGGACATATATTATGATAATGCCAGGAAAACAAGATTAAATAGGTAAACTCAAACTAGTTGAACATACTTCGCAGACCTTCGAACCGGAACTGAATCCTAAACCGAAATTAATTTATTAACAGAACCCTAACTGTAACCGGAACCAAATTTTAATAATTGTTGGAACGAAAAAAATAATAACAGTAAATTTATATACTAGACCTATAATAATCCAATTTGAGTGTGTATACTAAACATGGTCTTCAAGTTTTCATTTAGACTAGACTATCAATAATCTAGTTTGTTTGTGTAGACTAGACTTGGTCTTCAAGATTTCATTTAGGCTAGACTTTTAATAATCCAGTCTGAGTGTGCAGATTACGCTTTTAATTATCAAATCTGAATGAGTTGGCCTTCAAGGTTTCCTCTACACTAGACGTTAGTTAGATTTTGTAGATAAGACTTGGTTTTCAAGGTATCATCTAGACTCGACTTTTGATACTCTAGTCGGAATGTGTAGAGTAGACTTGGTCTTCAAGAATTCCTTTAGTCTAAACTTTTAAGCCTGAATAAAGTTACGATTTAAAAAAAAAGAAAATATGTATTTGTATTTTTAGTTTTACAAGGGCATTGCGGTGATTACCCAAATATTTTCAGACGAATTTCCGAAAATATTTTATTAGTGTCAATGGTGGAAATCTCTGGGGAAATTGGGTAATCACCATAATGCCCTCGTAAAACTAAAAATACAAATATTTCTTTATTTGCTCGAGGATTACATTACCGACCCTAATAAAATATTTTCGGAAATTGTCCGAAAATATTTGGGTAATTATTGTAATGCCCTCGTAAACTAAGAAATAAAAATTGAACGGCTCTTTCCGCTACAATTTTATAATTTTATTCCAAAAATATCTGCTTTTGATGGTCTAATCCGTCTGAAGTTACATGTCTGGTTGTTTGTATCGAATCTTTTCTATTTAGTTTTTACGATTCTTCTTGTCTACTTGACATATTAATTGTAAACGACAGCAATAAAAAACGTGAGCAAAACAATTATAAATTGAATTGTATTGTTTGAAATGTACTAAAGGCTTTGGTTTTAGTAACGCCTGTCTTCTGAACAACAAATGATGAAACAGTGAAGAGGGGCTCTTACTAGAGAGCCGAGGTTAAGAGCACTTGCGCGGCCGCTTCTGCTCCTGCTGCTGCGAACAATGAACTAAATGAGCATCGCTCACGGGAGACTTACTAATCATACGATTTCAATTCCACGTCGAAAAATTGTGATCATGTTCCACTCTTTTCGTCCGCCGCAATCAACTCCCCGAATGGTCCGTCAGTTGTCTCTCCCGCATTAACCGTGAACTTCGGTTTACGCAAAGTGGTATTGATTTAATATCCTCATCCGCCAGCTCTACGCGCGCCGTGTAAACGATAACGTTGAAATTTGAGAGCGTCGAAGACGTAACGCAATTCTATAGACGTGTAATGGATAGTGGAGGGAACGAAGATTTCTTTCCTTGTAGGAAATATTGGAACCGATCGTGCTTATAAGAAATGTCGGTGACGATATTTGATAAGGGAAACATTATAAAATCTGTCACTCTAACATAATTAATGGTTTGGAAGGAATGGGGAATTATTTTATGTAATTTATATATTGAAACAGATCAAACGGATATTTATTTACATATGATTTGCAAGTGCATTCATTTTGCAAAAGCTCAACAACTTATATAGTGTGTAAAGTGATGACATTTCCAATCAAAAACTTTTTAGTATGAGATTTAGGAGAATATCTTATTCTTTATAAAAAGTTTTGACAGTATCGAACCCCCCCCCCCCCCCCCATAGTCAAAGAAAAAACTAGTAATCATTTAGGATAAGATAAAAAAACTTGAAATAATGTCGAGTTATTGATTTTAAATATGGCAAACAATAAGTCCGAACGTTTTAAAATTTTGAAATTTTTTTGAAAACGTTTTGAAACAAAATTTAATGTTTCATCAGTATCTTGTTACCCACAATTAACCAGTGATAGCGAGCTTAATATGAAAACACTGTTAACGTTAGAGCAGCCATTTATTTCGTTATGTCTAAATAAAATCTTGTATTTTTTGAAGAATAAACTGAATATATTTAATGTCGGAATATTAACAAAGGACACAGGATGTATATGTTTTTAAGGTTAGAAAACGCATCTCTCTTTCTCTCTCTGTCGTCGATGCAGTATCACCGACCTACTTCTCATCGACTCGATAACCTCGAGTCCCGAAAACAACCTACTCGCTTACACTGTTCTTACTATAAATTTAACTATGATGTACAAACAATGTAAGAGTAAGCAGAACCTTAACAGAATTAATTAAAAAGTTTGATGAAACGGGATCCGCTGCCGACAAAAAGAAGCCTCGCAAAGCGTACAATGATAATGATGTTGTGGCCATTGCGATTATCGAATCAGTTGCGGAAAATCCTAGGATTTCTTTAGGACAGCGAGCAACTGAACTCAATGATAGTCCTACATAATTGCATGCAATTTATAATGCAGATCACGCTTTTAGATTCGAGTTTTGTTTATGGATTGCTGAGAACACAATCGAACATCGCCTATTTTATCAAAATTTAATGTTTAGTGATGCAGCAACGTTTTCGACAAATAGTACAAATTTGTAGATATTGGTCAAAGGATAATCCAAATTTTAGAATTAACGCCGGGAATATCAGCGACATTAAAAAGTCAATGTTTGGTGCGAAATGCTGTTTAAGAGAAAACTTGGACCCTATTTTTTTAATCCCGGTCTTAAGTCCCATAGATTTCTTTCTTTTGGGTTACCTTAAGCAAAAAGTTTACACAAAACCAATGGAAAACAATGTAAATTTCCTTAAAATTAAGAAAAAATACAAATAAAAATACAAAAAAATTAGAAAACAATTGCGCTGAATCTGGAGGAGATTGTGTGGAATAATTGTACAATTAAAAATAATATTATTTTATTAAAAATAATATTTTTTGGCCAGATCAATCAACTTCTTAAAACTATTAAGGCAGCTGGAGAGGACTCTATCAATGTTGAACTGTGGAAAGGTGCTGGAAGCAATGCCGTGCGCAAGCTAACCGAGATTATCCACGACATCTGGCATGATCTGTAAAACAGAGAAATTACCACCCGATTGGAAATCGGCTCTGATCCATCCGCTTCACAAAAAGGGAGATTTTACCGATCTAAACAACTACCGTGGAATTTCTCTTGTTCCGGCAACATATAAGATTCTCTTCAAGGCGATAAAATTAAGGGCAGAAAATCAGTTGGATAGTCAACTGGGAGAATACCAGAGAGGCTTCAGAAATACACGATCCTGTGTTGAACAGATCCTCAATCTTAAAACTGTACTTGCATACTCCAAGATTAGAAACCGCAAGGCGGTCGTCTCCTTTGTTGATTTTAGGAAAGCCTAGGATTCCACTGATTTGAAAGCTTAACAAAGTACTACAGCAACTAGGGCTAGACAAGAAAACCCGCAGACTCATCCTAGAAACCTTGACCAACACCCATTCCACGGTTAAATTTAGAGGCAAGATCTCAGAAAGCTCAAATCAAAAGTGGAGTGAGACAAGGAGATCGACTATCTCCACTTCTCTTCAACTGTGTCCTTGAAAAGGTTATGAAAGAATTGCGCAAGGAAATGATCAAGCCTTAGAAAACAGGCTACCCAAGTGTTTCTTCAAGTGTCGCTGAAGAAAACAGAATTCTTCACCAACGTCATAGAAGCAAACAGAGACATGTTACTAGAGCAGGGAAACATCAAGAAGACTGAGAAATTTAAGTATCTCGTCGAATGGATTGAACCCAACTTATCAGAAAGAGCATCATTGTCCATAAGGGTCAACAATTTAGAACTAGCCTATCGACTGACTAAGAACACCTACAACATGAAATGCCTGTCACCTAACCTGAAACTTAAGCACTACACATCAGTCTTACGACCAGAAGCCCTGTATGCTATGGAGTGTCTTTCCTTGAACCGATGAAGTCTGGTGGAGAAACTGGAAATCAGAGAGAGGAGAATTATCATAAAGATACTAGGCTCAGTAAAGGAACATGGTGAAATTTCGAAGGCGACATAACTCTAAGCTCTTCGAACATATTGAGAGGCTCTTTGGCTGTGCAAGGAAAAGAAGGGTAGCTTTCTATGTCCACGTTGCAAGATTGCCTCCAAACCGTCTAACCAACCGTCTGTTCACCTTCTGGCAAAACAAGAAGGTTCCTACCACTTGGTTGACAGAAACCGAGAAGGATATTAAGGAACTGGGAATAACAGATCTCCAAAATAGCCAGTCTGAGAGACGCACCCTGAAGGAAGTCCGTGGATCACAGGAAAAACCCCGAAGGAAAGGTACCCCCTGGACAGAAGACAGAAAGGAGAGCGGAAGTTGCGACAATACTGGGCAAAGATCAAAGCCCAAAAGTTGAACAAGCGTGGTCAAAAGTAGGCCTATTCGAAAGAAGAAGAAGAACATTTTTTGTGTTCAGAAAATAATAAGATAAATCAACAACTCGATATAATTTTAAGTTTTTGTTATTATCTTAAGTGATTATTGGATTTTTATTTAAATATAAGCAAAAATTTGTATAAAGAATAAGATTTTCTCCTAAAGCTCATATTAAAAAAGTTTTACGTATAGGAAACCTCATCTCTTTACACACCGTATATATCAAAATTATTAATGTATTGTACTACAAATAAATTTGAAACGATAAAAAACTGTGTTTTAATTTTAATTATTGAAAGAAGTTTTAACAAATAGTATCTCAACAAAACAATTAATAAAATATCTAATACATTTATAAAGAAATTTTTTTTCGTTTGATCGTTTTAACAAATCCATGATTTTTTTTGCTTCTCTATATCTACATAGTTATAAATTTAACTGTCTTGACTGACTGGCTCATCAACACAAAGCACAAAACGTCTAATCTACGAACGTAAAATTTGGAAGGAACGTTGCTTTTAAGACGTAAACATTCGATAAGAAAAAATTCTTGAAAATTTCGTTTGTAAGGGGGTGAAAAGGAGAGTCAATGTTTTTTACAAGAATGTCTATATCTCAGAAACGGAAAATGTTACAGATACGAAATTTGATATTACGATACGTTTTTCAACGTAAAGGGGACCCGTGTTTCACCAATTCTTAAAAATCCAAAGAAGGGGGCTGTAAATTGGGGCTTGAATATTTTTATAACCTATTTCTGTGCAACCGAATATGCCACATTAGTAAAAATTGGCAATTAGATTATTTTATTAAAATATAGAAAAACGGAAACCATTTTCCGAAAATCTAGCTAAGGCGGCTGCAAATGTGGGATACTTATATCATAAAAACTGGAAATGTTAGAGATGTGGATATTGGTAATTAAATTCTCCTTTAAATTGAAGAAATGGGTGTATTACCGTTTCCAAAAATCCAATTGAAAGAGGTAAAAGAGAATTATTTCAAAAAATTAATGTTTATTTGCAGATCTGACAGTTTAAATAGTTGAAAGGCAAATTGAAAATAGAAATGTAAATAATTTGATGACTCCATATACAGTCGTACTATTGTAGGCAATGTATCGCGCTTTTGCTGACACTATCTTACGTTATGAGTGAAAGTCAAAATCATACATGCACAAATAGTTGATAGTAGTTAAAACTGGAATGTATCCTCTATAATCTCGCGTGATAATGATACTAACAATAAGCGAATGTCGTTGTATATTTAAATCGTTTAATAAGATTTGAAAAATCGTTACGACGGCTTGATAAAATCAAGTCGAAGGGGGTATGCGGCCTGCGGCTCCAACGAAATCAAGATCAAAGTTTCGAGTCTCTCAAAAATTGATTGAATCGTTTTATAGAAAATTTGAGATATTTATTCTCCTTGCGTCTTAAGAATCATACATAGTTTTAATTGCATTTAATTTAGAATAATTTTAAAAAGATTCAGACAATTTAGATTATTTTTGAAAAAGTTTCTGACAAAAATCTGAAAGTACGCAATTTTTCGCGTTTTTAATCGTTAATGTTAGGCTCGCATTTCCCCAAAACAATTAAAGATTACTAGTTGTTTGTTCCGGGGATCGAATGGGGTAGTGCATGCGTACCGCACGACAAGAGTTCGGAAGAGACATGTCGCATAGCCTCTCCTATCCAAGCTCGGTTCTCATCTCTACATTAGGTGATCCCTGGTAACCAAGTAGAAGTAACCAAAGAGAAATGGCCCTCCGTAAAAAAGGTTGGGCTTGAGACAAAATACCTCACCCCGGAAAACAACACTTTCTACGATCACTGACAATAAGGTCTCGGACTATGTTGGGATTAAACAGTCTAACAAAGCAACGAAAAAAGTCAACGAAAATCTCTGGAACTTTGCTACGTAGAATGTGCGAATGCTCCACCAAATAAGAGCCCTTCTAGGACGTAGGCCGCGTGGCAGACCGAGGACAAGGTGACTGAACAACGTAGAGGAAAACGCGAGAGCAATCAGGATGGCGAATTGGAAAATCTCTGCAAGAAATCGAAGTATTTAAATATTATCTGCAACTATCTGCCTAAGTCCTCAATTGTCCGCAACGGCAACAAGAAGAAGTTGTTTGTTCTAAACAAAATTTCGCGTCGTATTTCCTTGATGTATTATTTGTCAATATCCATGACATGGCTTGAAAATATCCTGATTTTCGACAACTCTCCAATTTTTACTTATTATATATCACATTTTAAACAGATTGCTCTAATATTAGCGTTTATATGTAATCGAGTGGTTGGTTTGAACGTTATTGTTTGTGGCAGACAAATTCTCTTAATTTCGAAGTCGCTTTTAAACAGTCTACAGTCTTAAAAATTTATATAAAACATAATGCAATTAAGTTTACAATACAAGTCAGGAAATCTTAAAAAAACTAAACAATGTTTATCCACCTAAAATAATTTGATATATTTATCGCGATTCCTTAAAAATGAAAAAGTGTGGCGGAAATAGCTTTAGATTTTCTGAAAGCTTAAAGTATAAATTATTAAAATGTTTCTAATATTAATATTAGGTAGACTGTTTAAAAGCGACATCGAAATTAAGCAAATTTATCAATATTGATTCGTGGAGATTCCAATTCGAGCGGTTGAGCGGAGCGGACGTGTTTTGTGAAGCGAGTTTTACGGATTGAGTTTTTTTTATTTTTTATTTGTGACGCGTAAAAACGGTGCGCGATAAGGAAGAAAAAAGAAAGAAAAAGAAAAAATGAAAAAAAGTGAGAGTGAAAGCGACCGAGACGAGGATTATAAAAGGAAAAGAGAAAAGGGAAGAGAGTCAGAAGAAAGGTTGAACCCCTTTCAAAAAAGTAAAAAACTGGAAAGATCACCGGCTAAAAAGGAAATGGGTGAGGAAATGAAGATGCTGAAAAAAATTATGGAAGATATAGGGGAGATAAAGGAAGAGAATCGGAAGATGAGCCGGGAAATGGAATACTTGAAAAATATGATGCGTGAAAAGGAAGAAAAATGGGAAAGAGAAAAGACAGAACTAAATGAAAAAATTAAAAGACTGGAGGAGAAAATGGAAGAGAAGGAAAAAATAATGAGAAAAAAGAAGATTGTTGTGACGGGACTGGACGAAGGGGAATGTGAGAACGAGAAGAATCTGGAAGAATGGATACAGGCAGAATTAGAGGTAGAAGTGACGGTGAAAGAGATGTATAAAGTAAGTGGAGGGAAAATGTTAGTGGCGGAACTTGGGACCTGGGGTGAAAAGCGGAAAGTTATGGAAAATAAGAGGAAACTAAGAGAAAAAAGGGAAAAGAGAGTATACATAGAAGACGATCTGACAAAGAAGGAAAGAGAAATACAGAAGGAATTAAGAGCGATAGCCAAAGAAGAGCGACAAAAAGGACGGTGGGCGAAAGTCGGTTATAAAAAGATATGGATAGACGGAAAAGGCTTTAAGTGGGATGATGAAAAGGGGGAGTTAAACACAACAAATTTTTGAATAAGAGCACAAGGAAAAGACGACAGGACAGAAAACGGAAAACGAACAGGGAGAGGAATAAGGAAGAAACGGAGCAGTTAAGAATAGTATACTGGAACACAGCGGGGATAAAAAACAAAGACAATGAGTTTTGGGAATATTTGGGAAAATTTGATGTAGTGGGACTGGTAGAAACGTGGGTGGAAGAGAAGGGGTGGGAAAAATTGGAAAAAATAATGCCGAAAGAGTTTAAGTGGAAGTGTCAATTTGCAGAGAGGGTAAGCAGGAAAGGGAGAGCTAAAGGGGGGATAATAATGGGAGTGAAAAAGGGTTTGGAAGAAGAAAACAGAACCGAAGCAAAAGAAGAAAGAGGCATTATGGAAAGAACGGTGAAAATTAGACAGAAAAAATGGAGAATTATAACAATATACAGCAGAAGTATGAAAGAAACGAAGAGAATGATAGAAGAGCGAGTAAAACAGCAAGACGAGGGAACTCTGGTGATTGGGGGGGGGACTTTAACGCAAGAATTGGAGAAAAAGGAATACGGCTAGAAGAAGAACAAACAACAATAGAAAGAAGACCAACAAAAGACACAACAGAAAACGCCGAAGGGAGACTACTGATAAGTCTAGTAGAAGAAAGAGGGTGGGACATACTTAATGGAAACAGTATAGGAGATGAGAAAGGAGAGTACACATATATCGGACCAAGAGGGGAGACAGTTATTGACTATGTTATGGTGAATGAAGAAGCATGGGATGAAATAGAACAATTCAAGGTGGGAGAAAGAGTCGAGTCGGATCATATGCCATTGGAAGTGAAGACAAAAGGAAGAGAGAAAAATAGAAGAAGTGAGAAGGATGTTAGAAGAAAAATTGTGAAGAATATCTGGACGGAAGAAGCAATAGAAAATTATAGAACAAGACTTAGGGAGGCTAGATACGAAGAGGAAGGGATAAACGAAAAAGTGAAAGAACTGGGTGATCACGTAAAAAATGCAACAGAAAAAAAAGTGATAGAGACAAGAGTGAAGGTGGGGGCTTGGAAAAACGAGTGGTGGGATAAAGAATGCAGGGAAAGGAAGCAATCAGTAAGAAAGAAATTAAGAAATTGGAAAAGAGGAAAAGCAAGTAATGAGGATTACAAGAGAGCACGCAAGAGGTACAAATTAGTATGCAAGGAGAAGAAGCAAAAGAAATGGATGGAAGAAGAACTAAAGATGAAAGGCATAAAGACGGAAGAAGAGGTATGGAAATACATAAATAGGGAAAGAAAGAAAAAAGTAGAAAAAGTTAGTAATAGAATTACTATGGAGGAATGGAGAAAGTACTTCAGTCAGCTGCTGGGTGGTGACGAAATCAGACAGGAAAAGAAAAAGAGTCAACACAGGGTGGGAGAAATAGAAGAGATAACAAGAGAAGAATTAGAACAACAACTGAGTAAACTGAAAAAGAAAAAGGCACCGGGTAGGGACGGTATACAGAATGAATCGTGGATATATGGAACTGAAAGGGAAGCTGACAGGCTGTTGGAGATAATGAATGGAGTGTGGAAGGGAGAGGGCTTCCCACAGGAGTGGAAAGAGGGGATAATATGTCCCATATATAAGAAAGGAGAAAGGGAAACAGCAAGCAATTACAGGGGGATCACCATGCTCAATACAGCATATAAGATATATGCAATGATTGTAGAAGAGAGATTGACGAAGGAATTGAAGGAGCGAGGTGTGATACCAGACGGACAGGCGGGATTTAGGAAAGGGAGAGGGACCATGGATAATGTATACATCTTGAATCACATAGTAGGGAATGAGATAAAAAAGAAGGGCGGCAGGATGTATGCATTATTTGTGGACCTGAAGGCGGCCTTTGATAATGTAGCAAGAGAGGCACTGTGGGAATGCCTGAGAAAGAAGAGGACAAAGGAACATCTGATAGCAAAATTAGAAGAGATTTATGAAGAAACAATAAGTAGAGTGAGAGTTGGGGAAAGGGTAAGCGAAGGTTTTAATACGCATAAGGGAGTGAGACAAGGCTGCCCACTAAGCCCCAGCCTGTTTGCAGCATTTATTGGAGATATAGAGGAGATGTTCAGCAAGGCGCAGACGGGTGGGGTCGTGGTGGGCAAAGAAAAAGTGTGGTCCCTAGCCTACGCGGATGATTTGGTGGTGCTAGCGAGAGACGAGAAAGGGATGAAAGAAATGATAAGAAACATGGAGAAATATATGAGGAGGAAAAAGCTGACAGTGAATGTGGAGAAGTCCAAGATGATGGTGTTTAGAAAAGGGGGTGGCAGGAGAAGAGTAATTGAGTGGAGATGGGAGAAGGAGAAAATTGAAGAAGTAAAAGAATTTAAATACCTAGGGTACGTGTTTAATGAGAGAAATACTGAAACAGCACACGTGAGAGAGTTAGTAAAGAAAGCCAATAAAATACTAGGAGTGGTATGGGGAATAGGAGAGAGAAAACTTGGACACGACTATAGAAGGAGGGTGATGATGTTTGATAGCCTGGTGAAAAGTGTGATGATGTATGGAGCGGAAATATGGGGGTGGAGAGAGCAAGAAGGACTGGAAAGGGTGCAAGAAAAATATTTGAAATGGGTGCTAGGACTAGGTAGAGAGACCCCGGGGTATATAGTGATGGAGGAAACAAAGAGAGATGGAATAAGAATAGAAGCAGGAAAGAGAGCAATAAGTTTTGAGGAGAGGGTGATAGAGAGAGGAGAGTGCAGAATTCTGCAAGAGTGCCTCAAAGAAAAAAGAAAAGAAAGAGGAAAGGGGGTGTGGAAAGAGAGGGAAGCATATCTAGAAAGAAACGGGTATGCAGGAGCGGAGATAGAAAGAATGCGAGAGAGAGGTAGAGTAATGACAGAGGAATTGGTCCAGAGAGATAGAGATGTGCAAAGGCAAGAAAGGAGAGCAAGAATTAGGGAGTCTAGGTACAACGGGAAATATGAAAAAATAATAACGGAAGAACTGCCAAAGTACCTAGGAAGAGAAAGTAGAAAAGAGAGAGTGACAATAGCAAGATTCAGATGTGGAAATGAAGAGAGAGATAATAAATTTTGGATGGAGGATAGGAATAGAGTATGCAGGATGTGTGGAGAAAACAAGGAGACAATAGAACACTGGCTGAACGAATGTTCAGAAATGAGAGAAAGGGACGAGGGTAGAGATGAGGTTTTAAACGAGGATGGAAGAGGGATAGATTGGATGAAGAAAGTTGAGGAGAGAAGAAGAGCAATATGTGGAGAGGGAAGCCGACAATCCACCCAACAACGGAATTCATCACTATAAGAAACAATATCGGTCCCAGAACAGATCCATGGGGGAACTACAGAAAATGATCTCAAGAGCTGAATTGGAATAGCAAGTTTAGGTTTTTAGTGATTTATTTAGTTTTATTAGCATACGTTTCTTTTTGATTTATATACTATATTAGTTTTATTTATATATGTATTGTTTTATGTATAAAATTTTGGAATCCATTTATAAACTGGAAGAAGGTTATGGATGAGAGTGGCTCCGGTTTTGTGTACATGAAAAAAATATTGAAGTGCAAAGGACAGGGTTAAACGCTTCCTTTTTTTTTGTTTTGTTTTTTTTTTGATCTAAGAACTTTTGAACTGTTTATTTTTTGCTGTATTAATTCGGATATTTTTATTTTCCGTTTCATTCTGGTGTCTTTTTGTTTTGTTTTTTTTGTTTTCTTTGTTTTTATTTTTTGTTCTATACTTGTCACAACACTAATGTACGAACGGTCGTGTATTTACATTTATGCCAATAAAGGATTATTATACTAATTATAAACCTGTAGAGGTAATAAATATACATAAGTAGTATCAATATTGATTCACAAGTAATAAGTGTGCAATGTTTGAATAAAATCTATTCGAAAATATTGGAGAAAATAAATTACGCAATAGTATATTGTGCAATTAGAGCTGTAAGTTGTCAATTGCCTACGAGAGCTAAATTGGGCGCACGAACGAAGTAAGTGCGTTCATTCGCTCGAGAGGACAATTGAAAATACCGCACAATGCAGTATTTGCAGGAGTTGCAAATAATATTTTTTATTACTCATGCGAGTGTACGTTTCTTACAAGTTTGGGGTCCAGGGGCCATACAAAAAATAGAATAAAAAATGAAGAATTTGCTATTTCAATTGCCTCCGGTGGTGTGGATTCGTCATAAGAACTTTCATCAGTCTCCGGTATCACTATAGAATTTACACTCATTTTAAAACGTTTTCTTTAATTTATATTTTTATTTTGTGATGAAAAAAAATTCTGTCTCTTTCAGTATTGAGGTTTTGATTGTGTTTATTTTATTTATTTTATTGTTTTTTATTTATGTAAATTAACGCTTTTTATTGAATATTTGCGTGCGTTAACCAAGTTATGTGGTAATACAGTCAAAAACAGCTATTTGTCGCACTAAAAACTGGCGCCATCAAGCATGAGTAATGAAAATGTTTATTTTATTTCTAACTTTTCAGGCCCTCGTAACAATTTTCAAATCTTACTTACGGTGTATCTTAATATTAGTATTTAAATTTCTCACAAGATAATCAATATTTGGTTAATATAGGCGGCCTGATATAATTTGACTGATATAAAAATCCATCCGAGTGTCGCTGGCTTTAGATAGTATACTATATTAATACTGTATTAATGATGAAACAATTATGGTTAATTTATCTAATATGTGCATCTCTACAACGAGAGATTAATAACTGAATTTTGAATCCTGGGCTATTTTTAATCAATTTTAAGTAATTTTGTTAATATTTTTCAGCCTAGACTAATTCATTCATTTGACAGGTTTATTCCAATTAATTTACTAATATTTTTAAATAGATTAATACAAATTTGAATTATAATTAAATTATTTGTTTAAACAATACAAATAATAAAGCGCAATAATTTGCATTTATTATTTATAATAATTTACATTTATTACAATTGATATATGCAAGTTATGTAATTTAACATTTCTAGAAATTACGTTTACATTTCTCGAAATGTTAACAAAACAAATAAGAGGAAACTATTAACAATTTCAATCTGACTTGAATTTCCATATCATTCCAATATCCATATTCCATATCCATTTCAATAATTTCCTGCAAAATGAAAACTTCCATTTTCATACTTTATATTTAAAAAGACAAGATACTTAATATTTGGATTTTTTAAACTTGCTCAAATACTAGATCCTGGCTATGAGATTATCTATAATACATTATTTCAGAATATAATTTATTATGGAACAATTGCTGGGAGTGGGGTATACGATAATGCAATTAGATCAATAAATATGCTTATAATAGTAGTTCATGATATAAGTGTGTGAAGAAGGGCTTTTGTGCATGAGTCGTGAATCACGAGCCGAAGGCGAGTGGTTTAATCGCAATGAGTGCACAAAAGCCATCCACGCAGGTGTGTGGTGTGTGAAGCATGTTAAAATAATGTTGAATCTACAAACAAATAATTGTTTCTTACGGATAATATTATAATACCGATAATATTATGATAAAAATTGAAATTTTGACAGACAACATATTTCAAATCACTGATATAATAAGGTTAGAACGTTCAACGCCTCCGTGGAATAAATTGCTAACTGGTAAAAAGTAGGTCGTCAGTTTGGTCGACTAGTTTGGTCGTTGACGACGTAATCTAGGTTAACCTAGATTTAATCTAGATTAGCTATTGGTTAGGTTAAGTTATATTGAAGCCAGATAAATCCAGATTGAGAGGTCGAGACTTAATAAGAAAAATTAATTCAATTCTAATATGCTAAAGAAAATTTATTTTCACTACTATTCTGTTTTTTGTTTAGTGACGCAAGTTGTTGCCATAGTAACAAACAGAAATCGATTAATAATGAAACTCCATTTGATGTACATTGGACTTCTACGCACAATTTGGATACTTTAACACACGATTATAATAATGGCAGCCTTTACATACAATAATGAATTTATTAATTTGTTCATTTTGGTGTGTGAGTACATAAATAAAATTACTAAAAATTTCAACGTAAATTCTGTATTAAACATATATAATTTGTTAGACATCATTAGATCGTGCTCTTTGTCTTTTAGATATTAATCCTTGTGTTATTTTATGTATGACCTACATCTTGTGCACTGACACATTAAATCGTAAATTATTTTTATTAATATATTGATATATAATACTCTTATAGTCAGCTCAATTATGTATTACTAAGAGAGCAGATTGATAAATCAGTAACTTATTGAAAAAAAAAAATTCCGAGAAACAGCGTTTTATTCCTCAACATAGTCTAATTTTAGATCAATGCAAATTAGTCCACCGTTTTACCAATTTTTTTAATTCCTTCCAAATAATAGGTTTTCTCAGGGCCCTCAAAATAGGCAGTCATTACCTTTTCATTAGACCCAAATCTCCTTGACATTTTTTCATTTTGGAAGCAGGAAATAGTCACAGGGGGGCTTTTTTTTCCTCTAACCAATGTGGGTCCAGGTGGGTTAGCCCTTAAAACACTGCGGCCCATTGGCCTATTGTATTTCCCCACATTGTTTCGTTCATGCAAATAGATCCAGTCCCTCTATTAGGTCCAGGATTCTATGTTCCATGTTTTTCACAGGGACTCTCTCAGCTGTAATATCAAGCTTGTGTCTTCTACGTGCAATTGCTTCACAGTGGAAGATTATATGGGCGGCGGTTTCGTTCTCCTCATAGCATAACTTGCATAAAGGTTCATCCCTCCAGATACCCATTTTAATTGTGTTCTCGTAGAGGGCAGTGTCCTGTAAGTAGGCCTACCACAATTGTTTTCTGCTTCCTTGGCAGCTGCAGGATTTCAGCAGTTAGAGTTTCCGATAGGTTTACTAACATTCGTTTGCTGTGTGTCAGACCATTCAAATTGACCCACTGTAGACGGTGCTTAGTTGCTACTCATTTTCAGATTTTATTTCGGGTCGTGGTCTTAGTAATGTAGGGTCCGCTTTCAGCAATGATGTTTGCCTTGCAGGCTCCATCTTTTGCTAGCTTATCCGCCATTTCGTTACCCACCAGTCCCGTGTGGCTAGGCACCCAAGCGAGTGTGACCTTGTTATGCTTTGCCAGGGCTTTTCGGTCTTCAAGGCAGTCCCAAACTGTCTTGGATTTGGTTTCGTGACACGCTAGAGCATTAATCGCAGCCTGACTGTCCGTGAAAATGCGGATGTTACTACTTTTGTAGTCCTATCTCAAATTTTCACGGGCACAGACCATGATAGCGTGTATTTTTGCCTGTAATACTGTGGCATGTGTCCCCAGGGGTACAGATAGGCTGGGCCCCAGGGACAGTCCATAGATTCCTGCGCCAGTACCACTGTCCTTCTTGGAGCCGTCTGTATACCAATCCAGTCCTCCTTGACAAGTGGTTATTTGATTGCCTTCTGTCCATCGTAGATGTGTTTTGAAGGGTAGATCGAATGATAGCCTTTTGGGCATCGAATCCCCCTCTATATTGAGGTACGATTCTGATATGACATTCGTTATCATGGTGTGTCCTGACCTCGCCAGAGATTCTCATGTGCCATTGCATATGCATCTGAAAGCTCCCATCCTTACCTCGCCCATGATAAAGATATTCAGGTGAGGAAGGCCTAGGATCACCTCCAGAGCTGCAGTTGGGGCGGTTTTCATCGCTCCCGTAATTTCTAATCAGGCCAGTCTTTGAACATAGGAGAGTTCTCTGATGGCCTGTTTTTGCTTCACTTTGGTCCACCATACTGTGGAGCCATATGTCAGAATGTGTCTAACTACCATAGTGTATAGCCAGTATACCATGGCTGGTTTCAGTCCCTATGATTTTCCAATTGTTCTTTTGGTCATCATCAGTGCCATTTGCACTTGTTGGTAGCATTCTTTAGGTGTTGATTCCAAGTCAGTTTGGCATCCAGGATTACACCTAGATACTTGACTTCATCACTAACCTTTAGATGGTCGTTATAGAAAATTGGGGGCTTTAGCCCATCCGTTTTCCTTATTCTAGTGAATGGTACTAGAGTGGATTTTTGGGAATTGACCCGAATGTCGACCCCCCTGCACCAACTCTCCACCTCGTTCAGTGCTTCTTGCATATGATGATGATGAGGATGACTATGTCATCCGCATAGCCTTGGATGTAACATCCTTTATTATTCAGTGACACAAGCAGACTATCAACAACCATGTCCCAAAGGAGTGGAGATAGAACCCCACCCTGAGCACACCCCTTGATGACAGCTACCCGCATTGTGTCACCTGCTACTGTAGCCTCAACATTTCTCCCCTGTAGCATGGACTTAATCCATCTGCTTGGTGTTTTATTTGCACCATGACTGCGGGCTGCATTGGCTATACTGTCGAAGGAGGTGTTGTCAAACGCACCTTCGATATCAAGGAAGGCACCAAGCGCCAATTCCTTGTTTTCTAGTGTGTCATCTATTCTAACCACTAATTGGTGTAGAGCAGATTCACATGATTTTCCTGGTTGATAGGTATGCTGATTAAAGTGTAGAGGCCTGTCTAATAAGCAGGTCTCCCTCAGATGCTTTTCAACCTGTTTTTCTAACGTATTCGATAGAAAGGAGGTTAGGCTTATCGGTCTATACGCTTTAGCCTGGGTGTAATCTAGACGCCCGGCTTTTTGTATAAATACCACTTTTACTTGCCTCCAGGGAGTTGGCACATAGCCTGATGCCAGACTTGCCCTGTATAGCTTGATCAGTATTGGCACCAGCGTTTCCCTCCCCTGCCACAGAAGGGCGGGAAAGACACCGTCCGGGCCAGCTTATATTTAATGGCCCATTTATGGCCCATTAAATTCTTTCATATGTGACAACCCTCTTGGACACCTGCCAGTCACACCTCGTCCCTCTTGTTTGAGAGCGTACAGCATGAGAGTCAGGATTATCAGGATTATTATATTGTTGAGTCGATCACATAGGAACCTGGGAAGTGAGCTTGGAGTAAAACTTCCATAGTTTCCTTTCCATTGGTTGTGTGTTTTCCGTTTGGTTTTCTGAGAGTACCAACCGGATTTAACGGGTTCTTTATCAAAAGTCTCTGGAGTCTTGCTGTTTCAGATGTACTTTCGACATCCTCACACATCTTCCTCCAGGACTCTATTTTAGCCCTCCGTACAGATTTGTTATAATCAGTGAGCGTAGCCGTATATTCGGTTAACATCCCTGTCTTTTTACCTCTATTGTTTTCTCGTTTTGTTTTCCTTCTGTCCAAGTTCCTTGCTCCACCAGGTAACTTCTCGTTTCCTGGTTCGCTTCACTTGAGGACAGCTGTCATGATAAGAAATTATTATAGCCTCCTGACGTAAAGTGGAGGTTTCTTTAATATCACGCGGACTGGTTATGTTCGAACTTAACACACTTGAATGTATCTTTAACACTTCCTTGTCACTTTTGCGTGTATTACGATATACATCCTCTGTCCTGTCAACGGCGTTGACCTCCAGACAGATGTATCGATGGTCCGACAACGACGGTTCTTCGGACACATACCACTTACTCACTAGTGCACTTGTATATAAGGACGCCAAAGTCACATCAATAACCTCTTTCCGTCGTTTTGTTTGAAAGGTGGGCATATTACCAACATTCAGTATTGCCAAATTCGTGGACACTAAATATCTAAGCACAGACTAGACTCACCTCTTGTGTTGGTTTTGGTGCTCCTTCATACTACGTTTTGGGCGTTGGCATCCATCCCTACCAGAATCTGGAGATTGGAAACCTCGCAGTATTTCACCAGGCGCTCCAATTCACCAGGCGCAGAGGGGGCTAAATCTGGATATGCTGGTTGAGGTAGCTGGAGAAGGTTGCGCTAATGGTCGAGTGTGATTGCGCCAACCATCGCGTGGATTGATTTTTCATGTTCAAATATTTAGAACCCGCTCTGTTGATATGCGTACAGCCACCTCACGGACTTTAATTCTCTTATCGTCCATGTTATCGACAATTTCTGGCGCAACGACCTCTATTGGGAACACAGTAAACCACTTCTTAGCCATTGAAACTTATGGTGCAGTCTCCATAATATTTATCGCGGCTTTCCCTGGTTTTGGTGATGTTTTTTTACGTAAAAAATAATGCTTAATCAGTGCACGAAATTCACTTTTTTCCATTTTCGATAAAATTCACGAGGTTGTCTGCTTTCAAGGCATGTCAAACACAAACGCGATGACGCAGCTTACTCAAATTTTCCCAGTAGTCTATTAATAGATGGCAGTTAACAGAAGCAGTGTTGCCATTAAAGTTACTGTGGAGGAAATTCTAAAAGTCACTGACTCAAATTGCACTTGTATTCTGACTAAACACAAATATTTGCCAATCATGCTGGTAAAACTGGATATAAGTCAATTTCGCTAATTACCTAAAAAATGCATATTACACTGAAATTAGCTTTAGCTTTAGAAACTAGTAAAATGAATATATGCTCTATGTTAACAGCAGGTAACTCTTAGTTAACCCCCTGTTAGAATTGAATGAAATATTACTATGTAATATTATATTGTGTTCTAGATATATATAATCGGTCGGCAATTGGTTCGTGAAAGTATGACACTTGAAACAAAAATACCTATTCAATTTTCAGGCATTCATTTTTGTAAGAAAAGGGACATTTAAATAGCAAATTCATTTTAATATTTGTGTATAGGTAATCCTCCTATAACACGAATTCGTTCTCTTTGGAAGATAACCTCGTATAATACGAACTCGATCTAACACGATTGGAAAATTGCAAAAACGCATTCAAATAAAAAACCCGCAGCAAACCGCCGCTTTTAACTCAAACGGATATTAGCACAAGCATAGTCGAGTTGTAATAATGCCTACAGCATCACATGCGACTAAAAGTTGCAAACAAAAATCAGCTGTGAAATTACTATGTATCTACGACGTAATTGATGTTTGATGTGTGAAGTCATGTTACGTTTGTGTATTTTTGAGCGAATGTGTTTGCTATTGTCTAGTGTGTGCAATTTTAAAAGAAATTAATTTAGAGCTTTTTTAGCATATATGTAAGAATGGTACACAATGGTACAATGGAAAGACTGTAACACTGATTTCTGCAAATTAAATTTCAGCCCAAAATCATTTATGAAATTTATGTCTCTGGATGTAAAAATACAAATTCTTGATCAGCTTTTGGAAGGAAAAAAAAGCATCTCACAGTGCAAAATCTCTTAATTTGCATGAAGCAACCATTGAGAACCACTGAGAAAAATTAATGCAAAATTAGAAAAGCTTTTTTAAAAACAAAATTTGCAGCTCGTCCCCGTGCACCAATCATTAAAAAAAATGGAAAAGAATTCAGCATTTGGATTAATGATAGTTGCCAAAAAGAATTCCGTTGGACGGTAACATCATCAAACAGAAAGCTTTAAGATTTTACAATTACCTTAAAAAAAGTGGAGAATTTTCGGTGATCCCAGATTTGGTAGCAAGTAACGGTTGGTTGGAAAAATTCAAAAAGCGATTTGCAATTCATAACATAAGAATTGTAGGCGAATCTGCGTCGGCTGATCATGAAGCTGCCAGGTTATATCCAGAAATATTCAAAATATTATAAGAGAACAGGGATACTCATTACATCAAGTCTTCAATGCTGATGAAACTGGACTTTTGTGGAAAAAAATGCGTAATAGAACCTTTATATCGAAACAACAGGAAACAGCACCCGGATTTAAAGTGTGTTAAGACCGTGTAATGTTTCTTATGTGTAGTAATAAATCAGGACATTTCATGACCAAACCCATGCCAGTTCATCGATCTCTAAATCCCCGCCCACTTGATGGCATAAATAAAAACACATTACCAATATATTGGGCAGCAAATATAAAAGGTCGGGTAACTTGGGATTTATTTAGAAAATGGTTTTTAAATCATTTAAAAGTTAAAAACTATCTAAGGGAGAAGAATTTGAAGTTTAAGGTGCTGTTTTTTTTTTAATCGGTAAAAACCTTTATTATCCTAAGGTGTAAAGGTACTTATTACAATATACTAATTTACTATAAGGTACTTATTACAATATACTAATCTACCATAACAATAAATCAAATTTACACTATAAAATAAAATAAAATAAATCAACCCATTTCATGCATAAATAAATTTTGCCCATTCTTTCTTGTTTTTTGCCATCTTCAACCCCTCATTCCAGGATATTCCTCGTTCCTTCAAAGAATCTGCCACTGCTTGGTTCCATGTTTTCCTTGGTCTTCCTCTTTGATTTTTCTGTGTAGATTTAGCTAGCCATACTATTTTCGTTTGTCTTCCTTCTTCCATCCTTACTAGATGTCCAAACCATTTTAATCGCCTTTTTTCTGTGCTTACCAGGACTGGTTCGACATTAAGTTATGCTCTAATTGTTTCATTTCTTATTCTGTCTCTTTTAGTAATTCCTTTAGTGCTGCTTAGGTATTTCATTTTTAGCGCCCGTATTCTATTTTTCATTTGGCTGCTTAGCACCCAGATTTCACCACCGTATGTCAGAATTGGTTTGTATATAGTATTGTACACTGTCATTTTCGTTTTCTTCGATATATCTTTGTTTCTTATAAACGTGTTATTTAGTGCATAGAATAGTTTTGTTGTATTTTCAATTATGGTGTTGATTTCAGCCTCTTCCTTTCCATCATTGTGTATATTTACTCCTAAGTATTTAAATGTTTCTGTTTGTTCTATATCTTTTGCATCTATTTTTATCGTTATGCTAGGTTCTCCTTTCCCGATGGTCATTACTTTGGTTTTGGCGACGTTTATTTTCATATTTTTGTTTTCTAACGCTGTCTTCCATATGTCTAGGTTCGTTTGTAAATCCTTTTCGTTCTTTGCATAAATCATTAGATCGTCGGCAAAAGTACATTCCACTATTTCCACCCTCTCATGTTTCTATATCCCACTTCTAATTTCTTTGTTTTTCTCTTTGTTTCTTTTATTATGTCATCCAGGACTACATTTAAGTTGCTGTTACTAATAAATAATGCCCCAGGTCACTCACAACATTTGAACCATCCCAATGTTCAAGTAGAATTTCTACCACCATACACTACTTTAATCATCCATCCAAATATTGGATCAAGGTATTATTTATACCTTGAAAATTCATTACTTGAGAAGATCATTGCAATAGATTTTAGACACAACGGAATCCAAATCAGTGTTGTGGAACCAAAAAAAAAAAATTAAGTAAGTTTTTGGAACCCATCCCCTCTTTTTCTACTTACTCTGTGTCTCATATAACACGATTTCACACAACACGATATTTTCAAGGAACCTATCTACCGTGTTATAGGAAGGTTACCTGTATATATAAATATTGTATATATTGTTATTACAGCATGACTATTACTAGAAACGTTTATAAACAGTGTATATTACAGTGTATAGTGTTTATTACTAGGAACGTTTATAAACGGTGTATGTAAATAATAAAAAACATATAACCACCAAAAATCTTGCCTGACAAATTTCACGCCTGGAATTGTTTGCCGACTGCTGGCATATATGTATTGTATATATTTTTATTATTAAATAAATTGCTAAATATCTGCCATTATCATATATTTCTTTTAAATAACAAAAACAATATTTTCATCTTATAGTTGTAATATTCACACAATTTAATTTTTTCTGTAAAAAATACAAACTTTGTTTATTTAAGAATAGTTTGGATTAACCATTACTGTTGCTCTTTTAATTATAATTTTGACGAAAAAAAATAGTGACTGACGCGACTTATTATATATATATGCTTGTGTAGGGAATAGTAAGCCATAACTGTTTGTTACTAATTGAAATAGCAATACAAATTTCGTAAATATTTTCCTTATATTTGCTAATATTTCAAGAAATATAAACGTAAACATCCTCAATCACAATTTACCAACTTTTGCTAAACTAAAACTTCCTTTTATCTGCAGCACTGTTCAAACAAAAATATGTTTTTCCATTCGTTATTTGCAACTTCAGATAAAACTTATTGTTTTTTATATTATACCGAAATTGTTGTAGTAGTGAATGTTTTCATCGAACCTCTATTATTAAAATTTGCAGCGTTCGGTGGAAAATTTGTACGGACCGGATGCGTGGAGCACTTTGCCAATTTATTTCATAAACGATTCGCTTCGAAATAGGTCAGACATTTTATGATTTATAACGTTCGGTAAGTTTGTGGCGGGCTGCAAAATGTTTAAAAACGTTAAGAATCGACCGTCAGCTTCTATATTTGTATTTATTGCTTTTATATTGTTGAATTGAAGTAGATAGACAAGTAAAAAATAGCATACACAAGTAGAAAAATAGCAATATTTCATTAATATAAATTAGTTAGAAGATAAAGAAAGTGAAGCGAATAAAACTTAAAAAAGAAATCAAAGGTGATATACAAATGCTATAATACATTTTTTAATTTATTATTATTGAAATTGAAAGAATATTGAAATATTTGTAGTTTGTATGGGCGATAATAGTGATTCAGAATCCATCCAATGTGCGAAAAAAGCACGAAAAACAAAATCCATGAAGACAAAAATTAACGTAAACGCCCGGAAGGAGGCCAAACCCGACGTTTTGTCTGCAGAGCTTTAAATGTACCCCGTCCACTGTGACAACAATCATGAAAAACGCTGTAAAAATAAAACATTCAAACAGTGTAAAGCACGTAACTTACAGCCGGAGCAAAAATATAGAGAAAATGGAAAAAATAGTAGCATAGTGAGTTGATGACGTCAATCAAAAAATACTCATGTAACACAAGCAGTCATATGCGAAAACGCAAAGTTGCTTTTAGTCTAATTTGAAGGCGCAAGAAAACACTGACGAAACGTCTTTGGTAAGCAAAGCACCCGCAGCATTAAATTAAACGGCGAAGCAGCGAGCGCTGATGTATCAGCAGCGGTACTTTACCCTCAAAAGTTTCAAGAAATTAAGGAACAAGGCAACTACCCTGCAGATTTCATCTTCAATTTGAATGAAACAGGCCTCTATTGGAAGAAGTTTCCATCGAGAACGTTTATTTCTCGAGAAAAATGTAGCGCTCCTGGATTCAAAGCAGCCAAGGATAGACTGACTATTCTCTTGGAATCAAATATTGCCGGTTCTTTAAAATTAAAGCCAATTGTAGTGTAACATTCCCACGGGAATTCACGGGCTTTTAAAGGTCTTGAAAAAAGCCCCCAGTCAGTTTTTTGGAAAAAAAGGGCTGGGTCACTCAGGACGTTTTCACAGACTAGTATAAAAATATTATTGCTCTACTGTGCTTAAATTTTGTAACCGAAATAACCTTCCAAAGATAGCAATCCTCCTATTAGACAATGTTCCAGGGTATCCACAAAATGTTGATACCTTAGAAACGGGATTGGAAGTCAAGATAATTTACATGACCCCTAACACCACTTCCTAATTACAATCCATGGATCAGGAGATAATTTCTAACTTTAAAGCATGTTATTTGCACATAACAATAAAAGAAATGACTAAGGTAAAACATACAATAGATTACTAATTCCTATCAGACCGTTAAAGATTATTGGCGGTCAAAAATTTGTTAAAAAAATTGTTTAAACGGCGTTTGGCATAAGCTTCTGGACTTATACAAGGTCTAGTGTAGATAACATTAACATAACTAAAGACTATTAGAGAAAGAACTGTTAGAATCAAGAATTAGAAAAGTTGATGGAGAAATTAGGTCACCCTCAATCATAAAATCCGGAAGAAGAAGTGGAGGATAAGAAAGAAAATAATGGGAAAACCCTAAAGAACGGCCGATCTAATTCGTATACTTTCTTCCATAGAAAGGTTAACAGTTGAGTTCTGTGAAATAGCAAATGTTAAATGAAGCGTCACAACTGCCCTTCGACCTTATGCTATGATTCTGCAAGAAAGGAAACAAGTTAAGCGTATGTCTAACGCTATAGTAGGAAAAGATAGTATGTTCTAAAACAGCCTCAGCCTCTGACCTTCACCTACGACCTTGACCTGACCTTAACCTAACCTTGACCTTTGACCTTGGTGTCGACCTTGGCACTTCCTGTTTCCAGCGGAAAAATTCCAAATCTATGATGCCTAATACTATTGCCTAATATGATGCCTAATATAAAGTTGGTTGCATATATGTCAAAATGGGGTATGTAGTTGGATGCATATATGAACGGGGAGGAGGAGGAGATTTCATGTACTCTAAGTTGCCTAATATTATATGTAAAGTTGGCTGTCCTATAAGAGTAAATGGGTAAGATAAGGAAAAAACACGAAGAGAGATGAATTTATAAGAACCACTGAGTCAGCATTTTTCCGTCTCAACTTGTCTGTAAACGTGCGCGCGAGTATGGACTGTCTGAATCGTAGTATAAGAATTGATAAGAAAAACTACATCCGTAACACGGACGTATCTCTCTATCTCTCTCGCTCTCTCTCTAAGGGTGCTACAGTGCTAAGTAGGACCTGGACCTCCTCAAACAGCACGGACGCAACAGCACGGTAAGCTAAACTTTGAGAATCCGGTTCTTTTCAGAACCAACCCTCAACATCAACGCGGAATCCCCGAGAAAGCTTTGGACCGTGTCTCTCTAAATTTCACGATTTCCAAACTTAATACAGGCCGGTTAGATCACTTACCTGATTGGGCTGCCCGAGTCTCCGCCACGTGGAATCGTCCTTCCGGCGCTTCGTCTAAGGGAGGGAAATGGGAATAAAAGGGTAAAGGAATTTCCTTAAATTGGCGTCCTTGGAACGTCTGGCTCCGCTTTCAGCCTAATAAGTGACATAAAATCAACTTCTACAAAATAGAAGCAAACGACAGGCTCCCAAATTTTAGACAAAATAAAAATAAATGAGACCACTGAGACAATTTTGACCCTCTGGGTGTTCAAAACAAATAGTCAACAATTCAAAAACAAACAAAAGAAATTCCGAACGACCAACGAATGGGGCTGTAGTAGACATAATTTGAACAGAAGAGTCACGAGGACAGCTCAGCTATGTCCGGCATACAGTCGCTCAATTCTAAAACAGCACCAAGGATGTTAAAGTGCAATAAATAACAAGAACAGCCAATCACTTATGCTATTGATCTTGGCCGCTACGTTGACAACAATAACAGCGGAGATGCGTTTACACTGACAACATCTTTTATTTTTCGGATTCAGAATAATGATCGCGGGCAGAGAGGTGAACGAAACAAGGACAATCAACCTCACTCGCCGAGATACGGAAATCTTATTAGACTTTGCGCTCACTAGACCAATGAATTACGTCCCGAATGAGCTTACGTCACGAGTACAAGTGGTCGCGACAAAAACAAAAGCAAACAAACACAAAAACAAAGTGTTTGTCCTTAGTAAGAGAATCGCGACAAGGATCAAAGAAAGCAAACACGACAAGTGTTTGAACTTGTACAAAATGATCGCAACAAAGATCAGAGAACAAACAAACACAACTACAAGTGTTTTACCTTGGACAAAGTGATCGCAACAAAGATCAAAGAACAAAAACACAACGACAAAGTGTTTGTCCTTGAACAAGATGATCACGACAAGACCAAAGAAAACAAACACAACCAGTGTTTGTCAAAGGACCAAAGCGAACATACGAACAATAATGGAATGCTAGTAAATGCTAAATCCTTTCAAAACGACATCATCCATCCACATCCGAAACAAAGCAAATAAACAGGTCAGCAAGCTCGAACCCTACAATATCGCAAGACGAAATCGAGACCCCTACTTAACTATTCACCGTTTGTAAGATGGTGAGTCATGGCGAAATATCACGACACAACCTATTTTTATTGCAGCAGACTAGGGACCGCGGGGTCAGAGGAAAGCTCAAGCGCTACACGTGACAAGGGGGGTGCAGTTATAGCCTACCGCTAACAATAACCCTGCAACACAAGACCCTGGAACATAATACTTGATAATACTTGACCTCTGACCTAAACAGATCTGAAACAAACGTAGACGAGGCATTTGGTAAATAGGTTACACATGACAAGGAGATGCAGTTATAGCCTACCGCTACCAATAACCCTGCAACATGAGACCTTGTAACATATGTCGATTCAGATCTAGGGGACCGCGGGTGCCAAGGAGGTACTCATCAACGACAAGGCACTTAAGCCAAGGAAATATTCGAAGAACTATTCTATCGACCAGCTCAAGCGAAGAAAGGCACTTATGCATGAAAATTCTGAAACAAACACACGAGGTGTAAAAAGTGTTAGTATCGCCTAACTCCCAGCGTCTTATGCGATGCGCTGGCCATGGTTAGGGCAGGGTTGCGCCCCGCTCGGATTCACAGTGATCCAATAAATCATCAACGACGAAGACTGTGTTCCGACAATAATCGATTCAGATTGGAAGGGCACGAATACAAACGGAAATCTTCAGTAACATTGAATCTGCCGGTGCAAAAACAATTACGCACACAATAAACAGAAGCAAGGACAGAACAAACAGAAGCCTACTTGCTCCAAACCAATGGAAAGTTACATGGAAACTGCCGATTGTGGTACCCTACCCCAATAAAAACGGGTTGTAAGGCCGTTCTTATTTACTCCATGACAAACTCAATGGAGCAGAGGGTGTTGATGGTGCACTAGCGAGCGCTGGAGGCGGAGCCCTCAGACAGTTATCAGGGTCGAAAGAGTCCTGGAACTGCACAACATATCTTCCGTTCCGGGCACGTTTGACCGATGAGGAAGACGGTTTCTCACATTCGCGGTCCTCTTTAGATACTGTATCCTCTAGAGAGGAGGGGACTTCTTTGATCTCCCGGAACCGTTTCAGGGTGTTCTCCACACTTTCGACTTCCTCTGTGGCGACCAACGAGTGCGGTTCAGTTCGTCCATACTTCGGGAGTGCTCCCATTAGCACGTAACCGAAGGGAGTCCGGAATGCAACGGGCAATTCGGGCGAAGCTATAACTCGTTCACCTAGTACCACCAAAGGAAACAATCCTGCTCCGATGATGCCTTCAATTTTCCCAGATTGGCCGAAATTACTATCGGCTAGGGGCAAATCTGCTAAATGGCTCAACCCCGAAAGATCTAGGCTCTGTGGAGGTATATTGCCCGCAATATTCTCAACGACAAACGCGTTGACAGGAAGAGTCATACGAGCATCAAAACGCGACCATATGGCCGTCGTCGTTTGACCGACAACGGCACTTGTCGTTCTGTCAAATCCGATGACCGATACATCGGACTTTTCCACGGGTAATCCTAGTCTTTCACAGACCCCTCGACATAGGAAATTCGCCTCGCTTCCGCAATCCAATAAAAAACGCACGCAGTGCCGTTTCCCCGTAGGATCGGGAATTTCGGCAACAAAGGTGGACAACAATGCGGAGGAAGCCGTTGACTTGGCCAAACCGGCATTGCCCCTTGCGCACAATGCGTTCGGGGACACGTCCGTAGCACGCAGTTTCCTCTTGCCATAATGCAACAACGAATGATGGGGGTATGGACATTGAGAACAACCAGGGGTATCCGGGCACCTCGAGATCGAATGTTGCGGTGAAAAACAACGCACGCAAAGGAAATGCGATTTCACTATCCCATATCTCGACTTGGGAGTTAAATCTAAAAATTTCGGGCATACCGGAAATTTATGATTGCCCGCCTTGCAACAACAACAAAGCGAAGACTTGGAACCAACTGATCGTACCTCCGTTTGAACCAAATTTCTCGTCCTCGATTGAGCCTTGAAGGATCCTTGGGACGCCCTTTTAAAAACATCTGATGTCGGCAACGTCCGGTCGCCAACGTCCGTCGATCGAGCCTTGAAGGATTCTTTGGATACCCTTTTGGAAGCATCTGATGTCGGCAACGTCCGGAGATGTCTCTCTACAAATTTAACAAAATCCTTGTAGGTCGGTACATCTGTTTCACGCAAAGCGGCTTCAAACGCCCGCTTGGTGCCCGGGTCCACGACCTGTAACGCCCGGTTCAAAAAAATGAAATCCGTCAAATCGGCGAGACCCAGCCGGTGTAGCGCAGAGATAGGAGCACAAAACTTATCTAGAACGGAACTTAATCCCTGGCGAGACTCCATCTGAAGCGGTTTAAATCCAAAGATCTTTTCCAAATAGGCGTCACCGAGCGCTCGAGGACCATTATACCGGTGCACCAAAGCTTTCCAGGTGGGAAGATAGTTTGCCCCGGTGGGCGTAACATGTTTACAAATGTTCGATGCAGGCCCTGCTAAACTGGTCACAAGGAACTGCATTTTACTTAGGTCAGACAGATGAGGATTGTCGTGCACCAAATTACGAAACAATTCATAGAACGGAGCCCACGCCTCCGAGGAACCATCGAACTTGGGAATTTCTAACCGTTTCAGTTTCGGGGCATCTATCCGCGATGGAGATGGGGCCGATGTTGACGTTTCCGGGGTCCCACAGACAGTCGACGCCACCTGCTCAATGCAATCTGCTAAGTCCTGAATGGCCATATCGAAGGAGGGGACAAATTCCTGGTTCAGCTCCAATTCTAAATCATTGATACGCATTTCCAGGTCATTATACTCCGTCAAAGATTGAGACAACCGGGGGTACGATGTCTTGAAATGGCTTAAAGATGTGGCGTCGCTGATTCGAGTGGAAAAATCATAAAGGCGTTGTACCCTCGCAAATACGTTTTCTTTCTTGCTAATCTAATTTTTTAATGCTCTCTCACGCTTATCCATTATGAAAGGCGACGAACAATAATGAAAATACTAAGGAAAGAATGAAAAAAAAACGAAAATTGACAAAATAAGTCAAACAAAATCGAACATCCCAAAAAACTGAACTTTCAATAATTGAATAAACCAAAATCGAACATTCAAAGGAAAACTGTGTACTCATACAGAATCGGATATTCACAAATCGAATATACACAAAATCGAATATTCAACAGAGAGCTGCAAACAGCCAAAATCGAATATTCACCAATCCAATATTCCCAAACGAGAACTGAAAATAGCCAAATTCGAATATTCACAAAATCGGATATTCACAAACGAGAGCTGCAACCAGCCAAAATCGAATATTCACAAATCGAATATTCACAAAATCGAACATCCAAAAGCTGAGTCAGACAATAATTGAATATACAAACCAAAATCGAATATTCAAATGTGAACTGAATAACCAAACCAAAATGGAACATTCAAAGGAAAAACTGTAGACTCAAACAGAATCGGATATTCACAAATCGAATATTCAAACGAGAGCTGCAAACAGCCTAAATCGAATATTCACAAATCGAATATTCACAAAATCAAATATTCCCAAACGAGAGCTGAAAATAGCCAACATCGAATATTCATAAATGGAATATTCACAAAATCGAATATTCCCAAACGAGAGCTGCAACGAGACAAAGTTCAATAATCAACGAAAATGAATAATTAACGACCAAATGAATAACTAGATAACCAATTAATTATTACGACGAACCTGGATAACACGATAAAATTAAAAAATCTACGACAAATGAATAACCAGACAACAGCTTCGAAATTGATTAATTAGACAATCAATTAATTATTACAACAAATCGGATTATCCACGCAAACTCAATAATCAACAACGAAGTGATTAACTATATTAGCAGTTAATTAGTACATCAAATCGGATTATCCACGCAAACTTAATAATCAACAACGAAGTGATTAACTATATAAACAGTTAATTATTACAACAAATCGGATTATCCACGCAAACTTAATAATCAACAACGAAATGATTAACTATATAATCAGTTAATTATTACAACAAATCGGAATCCGCGCAAACTTAATAATCAACAACGAAATGATTAACGATATAATCAATTAATTATTACAACAAATCGGAATCCGCGCAAACTAAATAATCAATAACGAAATGATTAACGATATAATCAGTTAATTATTACAACAAATCGGATTACCGCGCAAACTTAATAAACAACAACGAGATGATTAACTATATAATCAATTGTTACAACAAATGATTTTAAATTGTTACAACAAATGATTACAACAAATGGAGAGCACCCGGTAGGTTTCCGCCGGGACCGGAAACAAAATGGCGAATCCCACAGCGCCCGAGCACATGGACGTATTCAACTAACTGACCCCGATCCGGTTCGAAGGACCAATGTTCGGACCGCGCCTCTCTAAATTTCACGATTTCCAAACTTAATACAGGCCGGTAAGATCACTTACCAGATTGGGCTGCCCGCGTCTCCGCCACGTGGAATCGTCCTTCCCGCGCTTCGTCTAAAGGAGGGAAATGGGAATAAAAGGGTAAAGGAATTCCCTTAAATTGGCGTCCTTGGAACGTCTGGCTCCGCTTTCAGCCCTAGGGCTTGTGATCACCCCTGGTTAGTTTGGATGGGACTTCGAATTATGCACATGTGCCCGTTTGCGTGGATTTCGCGTCTTTCGTTCGCACTCGCCGAGCGTGTTTTGTCGACTCTACGCAGCTAACTGATTAATTTAATCTATTCGCGAAAAATATCACTAAATCGCGCTACTTCGACACCGATCGATACACCTGTTTTTCCGTCTATCGACTGGAGCCGAAGTTAATCCAAATAAATGAATTGAAAAATCTGGACGCGCCAAATTGGCGCGAACAGCTATGTATTAAGAAACATGTTAGATTGTTATTAGATTTTTGACACGGAGCCTAACCTTATATCATGCATTATATTTGTATTCAATTTACTCCGATTTTTCTACGCAGTGTCTCTCAGAACGAAACCTCAGCGTAAACCGAGATTTACCTGTACAAAGAAAGTAAACAAAAATGTTATATAAAACATTTATATAACAAAACAAAATGAATTAGATAGAAGATAGAAGACAAAGAAATTGAAGAAAATCGAAGTTAAAGAATAGGAGATATATCTAAGTTGATATACAAAGACTGACTGGATATCTAGTAAACCAAACCTTTAGGAACTATTTAGATAATCCCAGAAAATAATTTTTTGGAAAAGTATTTCAAAATGCACGCAGGATGTGGCAATAGCTAATACGTAAATATATATTGCTTTCTTGCGTTTTACAGCTGAAGTTTTATCATCTAAATAGGCCAGACACAAATTGTAGATCATTATTTATTATCTATAACATTGTTTTTGTATTATTTTGGTGGATATAGCGATTCAAGAAATTGAAAAAGTTGCTTTCTTCATAATATGCATAAGTACGCCGCCTCTATACATCACTGGACCCGTAAGACAAGTAAAAATATTGGCCTGTGTAACTTATACGTACAAATTGTACCATTCTAAGAATATAAACTCTAAAGAAACGCAGTGGCTCTCATTTTATATGCCCGTCTAACCTTGAGCAACTTATGTCTGCTATACAATTGTCCGGGAAAGCACCGTATTCTCGGAATAAAATTTTTAAAGTAACTACAGTTTCAATGAAAGAATCTATTCTGAAAGTAGCTCAGACTCAAAACAAAACAAACAATTACTTGTTTCGATTATAATTATCGATCCTTATCTTATAAGTATCGATACCTATTGTAAAAAATATTCGTTACAATAAACGAGTGCAAATAGCTTGTCTTCCTACAATCTCCGCTTATGTTCTTCAACATCTATTTCGGGTATATTATAAGTTCAAGTGTGGCTTGGACCCAGAATACTGGAGTTGGTAGTTAATTGACAATACATTGGAGCCAATCCAGACGTTACTCGCACCTGCACCGAAAAAAATACTCAATGCGGCTGCAAATAAAGCTGGATTCTTTTGTTCATTAGCATGTACCAATTGTCAAGGTCAGTCGTTCTCTATTGTTGAATCGCCATCAGAAGAGGAATCTTTTGATATCAGCGAGGAGACATTTATTGTATTGTCAGAACAATTTATTTGTACTCAGCAGGAAGAAGAAGAGGGAAGAAAAGAAGAAGACCGAAAAGAACAAGAAGAAGAAGAAGAAAACATTACATTTGAAGTTCCATTAGTTAATTATCAATCAGACAAGGAGTTTTCCACAAATTACTTCACACCGATTTCATCATTTCCAATAGTTCAATTTTTTCTTCTTCTTGTTGTTTTGAATAGGACTATTTTGGACCACGCTTGTTCAACTGTTGTGCTTTGATCTTTGCCCAGTATTGTAGCAACTTCTGCCGGTGAAACTCCTTTCTCTTTTCTGTCCAGGGGGTACCTTTCCTTCGGGGTTTTTCTTGAAATCCACGGACTTCCTTCCAGGTGCGTCTCACTGGCTGTCTGTTTTGGAGATCTGTTATTTCCAGTTCTTTAATACCCTTCTCCGTTTCGGTCAACCAAGTTATACAAACCATCTTGTTTTGCCAGAAGGTGAACAGTTGGTTAGTCGATATGGAGGCAATCTTGCAACGTGGCCATAGAAAGCTACCCTAATTTTCCTTGCACAGTCAAAGAGCTTCTCAATATGTTCGTAGAGCTCAAAGTTATGTCGCCTTCGGAATTCTCCATCTTCCTTTACCGGACCTAGGATCTTCCTGAGGATTCTCCTCTCTCTGATTTCCAATTTCTCTACTAGACCTCTTCGGTTCAAGGAAAGACACTCTATGGTATACAGGGTTACTGGTCGTAAGACTGATGTGTACTGTTTAAGTTTCAGGTTGCCTAACAGAGATTTCTTGTTATAGGTTTTCTTAGCCAGTCGAGAGGCTAGTTCTACTTATTGACTCTCATGGACAATGATGCACTTTCTAATAAGTTGGGTTTAATCCATTCGCCGAGATACTTAAATTCTTCAGCCCTCTTGATGTTTCCCTGCTCTAGTACCATCTCCCTGTTTGCTTCTTTAATGTTGGTGAAAAATTCTGTTTTCTCCAGCGACACTTGAAGACCAACTTTGGCAGCCTGTTTTCTGAAGCAATTTACCTGCATTGTTCTCATTTCAAGAGAATCATGTCATCTGCAGAGGCCAGGAAATGTACAACCACTTCATCGTTCTTACGTCTCAGGTAGATACCACTCTGAACACCCAAATTGATCAGTTCCTTGTGCTATTCTCTCATAACTTTTTCAAGGACACAGCTGCTGAAGAGAAGTGGGGAAAGTCCATCCCCTTGTCTCACTCCAGTTTTTATTTCTAAGCTTTCTGTCATCTCGCTTCTAAATTTAACCTTGGAATGAGTATTGTTCAAGGTTTCTAGGCTGAGTATGCGGGTTTTACTGTCTAGCACTAGTTCTTTTGGTACAGTGTTAAGCGTTTCTCTATTAATGGAATCGTAGGCCTTCCTAAAATCAACAAAGGTGACGACCACCTTGGGGTTTGTCATCTTGGAGCATGCAAGTGCAGTTTTAAGATTGTCGATCTGTTCTTCCAGAATCCTCGCTCATATTCTCCAAGCTGACTATCCAGCTGATTTTCTGCCCTTGTTTGGAATAAAATCTTCCTTTCTGTGAAGCGGATGTATCAGAGCAGATTTACAATCAGGTGGTAATTTCTCTGTTTCCCAGATGTCCTGGATGATCTCGGTTAGCTCGCGCAGGGCATTAAGTCCAGCACCTATCGACAATTCAGCAACAATAGAATCCTCTCCAGCAGCCTTATTATTCTTAAGAAGTTAAATGATCTGGCCAACTTCCTATAATGCAGGAGGCATTGAGTCCGGCTTTGGTATGGCTTGTTTAGAGTCGGAGTCTTCGCTGGGCGGAGTGCTGAGTTTTGCTTGTCGTTAATAGCCAGTTTACCTTGTGAATCTTGGAAGTGGAGGTTTGGCGGAGCTTATTTTCTGAGTGTCTGCTTGAAGGTTAGAAATAAATCTCTGGAGTTATTCTTAGCAAAGCTCTCTTCGATATGGGTAAGTTGTTTTGTGAGAAGGACCGTTTGGTTCTTTGAATTATCTTGGCTGTATGCTTTCTTTGTTCTAAAAATGTATGCCAATTTTTCCTTGGTCTTTTTAGAATTCCACTTCACCCAGGCTGTCTGTTTTAGGGCTATTGCATTATCACAGTCTTCAGTCCACCGCGGATGCTTCCTTCTTCTAGCGAGGGAGACCGAGTTTATTGACCGCCTTGACAAGAGTCTCCTTCAGTTGATCCCAGCTGTTTAGATCTGTATTGTTCAGTCTCTGACTTACTTCTTGACTGTTGTTAAGTCGCTCTACGTCAAATCTTACCATTTTGGAGGTTCTGTGTAATCTAGTATTTCTGGGCTGAGTCTTATTTTGATCTTTGAGAGGTAGTGGTCTGAGTCCAGATTGGCGCTTCTTAGTACCTTCACGTTTTTTATTTCCTTTTGAGATTTTCGTGAAATGGCCGGAGGATCTATTTGGAATTCACCCAGGTTGGTATTAGGTGAAATCCAAGTCTTCTGCTTCCTTGGAAAGTGTTTAAAGGCTGTAGACTTCATGAGTTCAATTGTTTATATAATACAATATTATTTAATTAAACAGGGCCACAATAGATCGTGGAATAGGTCTGTCGGAGAAACCACGTTAAACGAAAAGTGCGCGAAGTACCTCACAGTTGACGCGGAAACGTGCGCACATTATGGAGAACATAACTATTTGAATCGCTATATCTCAGTCTCTAATGTCTAAACTCTCAGAAATGGTGATTCTTGGAAAAAAAAAGTGTAAGACCTATTTTAAAGATAATTGAATGATCGACAATTTTTGTCTGACTTATTTTTATTATAAAATTTAGCGTTTGGCTGGAAAATGAAAAACCCATATTTGCGAACTTTGACCTTGAATAAATTATTAGCAGAAGGGGACTTTTTACATTTGATTTGTAATGGTGTTTCCAACAGTCGTACCAATTTTCAATTATGTGCGAATTATTCTAACCTTAAATGTCTATTTTGATTATAAGCTGATATATAAAGACTATCAAGATATGCAGTAAACTAAACCTTTAGCAACTATTCAAATAATTCCAGAAAATAATTCTCCCGAAAAGAATTTCACAATGCATGCAGGATGAATAACTACAAAAAAGCAATACGAAAATTCAATACAAAGAAAATAATCCAAAATTTTATAAAAAGTGGTCATGTAACAAAACAAAATAAATTTGATAGAAGACAAAGAAATTGACGCAAATCAAAGTTAAAGCAGAGGAGATATATCTAAGGTGATATAAAAAGACTGACGAATACTGAAGATATACACTCCACTAAACCTTTGGGAACTATTTAGATAATCCAAGAAAATAATTATCTGGAAAAGGATTTCACAATGTATGCAGGCTGAATAATTACATTAAAATATGAAATATAATTTTTTTAAAACAAAGGAAACAAACAAAAATGTTATATAAATCATTTACATAACATAATAATACTCTCTAAAATTACATTAAATATTTATAATTCAATATTCTGGTGGAAGTTCCGGGTAAAATATTGAATGAATTTTGTTGTGTATTAAACTGGTAAATATACAATAAATTGTATTAGGTGGAGCAGGTGGACGAATGTTTGACCGAAAGGGGAGAATCAACCTGGATTTGAACAGCTAATGATCAGGACTGTGTGTGTTCAGACCGTACAAGGATCTCAACTATATTGAACAGATTACACGATTAAACTAGACCTGAATTTCCCTAACTGTGTTCCGTGGATTGCCGGGGATTTGCAATCAACTTTTACTAACAAAGTATAACTGAGATTGTTAGCGGAATGCTATCATGTTTAAAAATGAAATCGTAATGTTTTAATCTATTTTATCTGATTAGTAATTTGTGTTTGAAAAGTAAAATTAATCGAATGGCAAGCTTATCTACATTTACTAAACCGTGCCATGAACAGTTTTTAAATGGTATTTGTTTCACGCTTCAATCTAGAGCTTTTAATCAATAGGTGGTAGTAAATATTTATTTGAAAATTTTTGTGTTTAGTTAGTACTTTTATTTAGTGCAGTACATAAAATAAAATAATTTTTCGCAGCAAAATTAAAGAAAATTAAGGCACAAGTAATCACAAATTTATTTCATATAGAAAAACTCAACCAATATTTTATTTTAAGTTAGCTGAAATAACTCTGTGTGTCTGATGAATCATTTAAAAAATTCGATATTTTTAGTTTTATTACTCATTAATTTAACAGACTTATTTGTAATTGCCAAATTATATGTCATAAGTAAGGTATATGTAATACTTAATCTAATTTTATCTAATATATAATTAAAGATGCAATTAACTAAGGAAAGGCTTTATTGAAAGGTTGATTGCGACCGTTACTACGTGGTAATCCATACTTACTTTAAATTGAAAAATTCAATATATATTTACCACTAATTTAACTACAAATTAATGGTAAAAATATAGTGAATTTTTGAACTCAGAGTGAGAAAAACTGACTAAATAAAAAAGAAGATGATAATAGTCATTAAAAATAGTCAAAATTTGGCTTGTATTGTACGAAACTAGTAAAGATGAAATTAACTGCAAGCTATTGCTTGTTTTTCTGGTTAATGAAGTATTTTCTTGTTTTCTTGTAAGAACAACAAAAAATACTATTACGTATTAACCCCACCGCAGCGAGAGGTCGCCCTACCGCGCGATATGTGGTCTGGATTTAGCTGCTCCATTATAACCTAATCTAACCAAATCTGTAGCTGCGGTGGCGTTAGTACGTAAGTACCGAAACCCCAACCGAAACGACAAATTAGGGAAAATGTATTTTTTTCAATAATATTTTTGAAAAAAAACTTTTTTAGGCGCGCTTTGGGATATCTCAACATAGAAAAATGGAAGTAAAACTACTTTTGGGCAGACTTGAGAGTAGGGATGAGCGATATTTCACTACCGGTGATTTCACCGGATGCAACTTACAATACGAATAACTATTAAGAAGGCAAGAAGCTACATTTATCACTTCACAGTATTTATATTCTATCTATGATTCTTTCCTTTTGTGCCATGTGAAACACTTTTTTCTAAACCTGATGCAAAAGGATGCTTAAAGTGATGCAGAGGCCAAAATAACTTTATCTTTAAGTGCAATTTACAAATAGTGTGAATAGGAATTGCAATCCGGAAAACCGGATCCGGTAATCCGGCGGATCCGACATCACTAAACGTTTACCGGATCCGGTACCAATATATGCTAATTTTGCTAATTACAATATTGCTATTACAATAGATGCTAATTTTTGGTAAAATAATCGCGCTATTGTAAGAGTAGGTACTTTAAATGAGTGGTGCGCATGGCGCCACATGTTTGTTTCAAAAACCAATATAAAAATACCAATAATTACCGTATTTGCCGGTGTATAACGCGCACCTTTTAAAAAAAAAAAAATGCCTAACACATAGGTTCGCGTTATGTAGAACCTATGTAACGTAACCTAAAGTAGATTAAATTTTAGGGTGTGCCTTATACACCGGCAAATACGGTATTTATAGTAAGTTGATTAAACTAAATAGTTAGTACTCATCACGATGTCTGTTATAAATATAAAAATAAGACTTGTTAGCATGCTCAAATATCTAATTGTTGTGATCTCAGTAGATTAAGTAAAGTTTATTATGTTAGATTTAATAAAGTGAAATACTAAAATTCTATCTGTAAAATTTAACTAGTTACCTACAATGTACTATATTTTTAATTATTTGTCCAATTATAGATGTGTGTGTGTGTCTGTAAACTACCTATATAATACACTCACTCGATTACCCTTGAAACAGTCCATTTTGGAACGAAAAGGGAATATTATCCAGCATTCTTGGTACCTATCATCTAATTGGTACTTCAAACAAAAATTTCATTACAAAATAAAAATTAAAATTAAATAAAACGTTTAAAAATGAGTGTAAATTCTATGGTGATACCGGAGACTGATAAAAGGGCCCCAGGGCCGGATGGGATACCGCTGGAGGTCGTGAAGGCTTTAATGTATGGGAGCCCCCAATACTGCCTAAAGATGTTCAACAAATTGCTACAGAGAAGAGAATTCCCTAGGTTATGGAAAATAGCGAGACTAGTGCTAATACCTAAGGAAAAGAAACAATAAAATACGGAAGTACACAATGGGAAAAATGCTGTAGCAACCACTAAGCAACAGAATTAAAGTATCGAAAAATCAGGGAATTTATCAGAAAGGCAATTTAGCTTCTGGAAAGGAAGATCTACAATTGATGCAATGCGTGTAGTACAGGAGATAGCAACCAAGACAAATATGAGATGCTATAAACGCAGAGATTTCTGCGCTATGGTAACCCTCCACGTGCAAAATGCATTCATCTCTGTTCCATGGATGGAAATGGTCATAGAACTAGTCAAGCGTAAGATACCACCGTACCTAGTACAAATGGTATGCAGTTACCTTAGTGAACGAGACATAATGGTAGGAAAAACTGGCAAGATAAATATAACAAGATCCGCCCTTCAGGGATCTATACTAGGACCGTTACTTTGGAATATCTTTTACGGTCAGGTACTAGTGCTACGCATGCCTGCAGGAGAAACCCTAATAGGTTATGCAGATGACTTGGCTGTGATCGTAAGAGGCAAGAAAGAAGAGGAGCTGTGTCTTAAAATAAACGAAGCGATACAGAGAGTATGTTGGATGAACTCCAAAAGCCTAAAACTGGCACCGACTAAAACGGAAGCTATAATATCAACAGGAAGGAGAAAGCTCTCAAAAATGGAAATCAAAGTAGAAGATGTAATAAGAAGAAGAAAATGCATATTCAACAGAAATATGAGTATGACACAGCACGTGATACAAATAGCTATGGAAGCCGAGGCCATAGCGGCCAATCTAGGGCGACTAATGCCAAACATCGGAGGACCACGATGTAGCAAACGACGGCTGATCGCATCGGTAGTTTATTCCATCATACTTTATGGTACACCTATATAGCCAAAGGTCATGGCAAAGAAATATAATCATATTTTAGAACGTATCCAGCGAAAAATTCTGATTAGAGTCTGTTGCGCATACCGGATTTTATCTAGCGATGCAATGCGAATGGTGGCGGGAAGCCCACCCATCAATCTAATAATGGAAGGAAGATGTAGAAGGCTGGAAGACACAAGCAAGAAACCATCCGCATCAGAGAGCAGAACACATATAAAAAACCGGTGGCAGAAAAGATGGGAGAACTTGAAGGGAAAGGCAGAATGGACACCAAGGCTCATACCAAATGTAAAAAATAGGATAAACCGGGAGCATGGCGAAGTGGACTATTACTTGACACAAGTATTGACGGGGCATGGATGTTTTGGCCACCAACTTAAAAGGTTCAAGCTAGCAGAAACGGCGGACCGTTACTTCTGTGGGGAGGACGATACAGCGGAACATACAGTCTTAGATTGTCTTTGAGAGTCTTAGAAGTTGGGAAGCGCAAAGGGAAAAAATGGCGGAAAGCATTGGCGAAAGAGTAACTGCGAAAAATGTTACTGAATATATGCTGGAGAGTGCGGAAACATAATAAGACAATAATAATAAATAAAATATAAATAGGAAATAAATAATAAATCAATAAAATAAAAATTAAAAACAAATAAATAACTAATATATAAGACATAATGAGAGTGAGGAGACCATAACAAGAAATTTGACACAAATAATGAAAACGAAAGAAAAGGACGAAAGAGGTGAACGGGATAAATAGACAGGAAAAATAGACGACACAGATTTTCCCTGAAGTAATACTACGGTGGTTTACAGGGAAAAGTGGGAGGAAAATATCTATGGTTATACTGTGTCTCTTATATTGTAACAAACCCTTTTCTCAAAAAAAAGTCTTGTCCGGCCAATCTTGTCTGTCCAGTCTTGTACGTCTAATCTAGGCTGTGTAGTCTTGTCTTGTCTTGTCTTGTCTGTCTGGTCTCGTCTGTCCAGTCTTGTCTGCCCACTCTTGAATGTTCACTCTTGTGTGTCTAATTCTGTTTCTCTAGTCTTGTTTGTCAAGTCTTGTGCGTCTAGTTTTGTCCGTCCAGCCTTGTATATACAGTATTTGCTGTCCACTATTGTGTGTCCAATGTAATCTGTCCAGTCTAGTCTATCCAGTAACAGTTCATCCAGTAACAGTCCTGTAATGCCTGTCAAATCTTCTCTGTCTAGTATGGTCCGTCCTGCCTTATCGGTTCAGTCTTACTAGTCTAGTATTCTCTGTCGAGTCTTGTCTGTCCAACTGTATCTGTTAAGTCTTGTCTGTCTAGTCATGTCTATCTAGTCTTGCCCGTCTAGTCTTTTCTATACAGCCTTGTGTGCCCAGTCTTACCTGGCCAGTTTTGTTGGGCCAGTCTTGTCTCTCCTTTGTTGTCTGTCTATTCTTGTTCGTCCAACTGACAGAGAGTAAGAAGCAACAACTGGCCAAGGTACAAAGAAAAATGGCCCTGCGGCTTTGCAGTGCTTACAGGACCGTATCTAGAGATGCAGCCTTCGTTATCGTCGGCATCGTCCCCATAGAGCTGACTGCACAAGAAAGCAAGTCTAGCAAGTACCTAGCAGGCCGACACAAAGTCAAAAAAAAACACAACAGCCATCCAAAATACGCGTAAGGAAAGGCAAAGAAAATGAGAGCATACAGAGAGAGGACAATGGACCAGATTATTAATCCCAGACCCAAATACATGGAAAGCGAGAAAGCACGGAGAACCTAACTTCCACCTGACACAGATACTCACAGGACATGGATGTTTTATGGATTACTTACATAGCTTTGGCAGAGCAAGAGTAGCACAGTGTGACTACTGCGAAGAAGACGACAGCGTGTACCACACACTATTCGCCTGTGAGGGATGGAAACGCGAACGAGCAACGATAATGAAGAACGGACTGCTAAAACCAGGAACAACAATAGACCACATGTCAAGAACAGACAAAAACTTGGACGACGTGAACAAAGCGATAAAAGACATAATGACCCAAAGGAGGAAGACGATAAGTTAAGACAAGCCGCAGAGAGGAGGCATCTGAACATACCCACTGGGTAGAATAGGACATACACCCTGCAGTAATGTGAAGACCGTGCCCGGGGGTTCTTATTCTGTGTTCTTTATCATTATTATATAATAAATATATTGTAGTTTATTCCTGGGAAAAGGACTTTTTAATGAAACAACTAATATCGATATTTTGCCAACGTTTCGGTATTTTATTCTGACCTTTTACAGGGCTTATATCTATTTAGTAGGTATCAATGAATTAAACATAAGAATATAAATTATGAAGAATAAGGTCTGAACATGTTAATTTTAATATAAAATGTTGTCTATACAGATTTATATACTATCTATACTATTCAGACCTTAATCGGAGTCCAATTCGAGTTGTTGAGCGGACGTGTTTTGTAAAGCGAGTTTTACGGATTGAGTTTTTTTTTATTTGTGACGCGTAAAAACGGCGCGCGATAAGGAAAAAAAAAGAAAGAAAAAGAAAAAATGAAAAAAAGTGAGGGTGAAAGCGACCGAGACGAAGATTATAAAAGGAAAAGAGAAAAGGGAAGAGTCAGAAGAAAGGTTGAACCCTTTTAAAAAAAGTAAGAAACTGGAAAGATCACCGGCTAAAAAGGAAATGGGTGAGGAAATGAAGATGCTGAAAAAAATTATGGAAGATATAGGGGAGATAAAGGAAGAGAATCGGAAGATGAGCCGGGAAATGGAATATTTGAAAAATATGATGCGTGAAAAGGAAGAAAAATGGGAAAGAGAAAAGACGGAACTAAATGAAAAAATTAAAAGACTGGAGAAGAAAATGGAAGAGAAGGAAAAAATAATGAGAAAAAAGAATATTGTTGTGACGGGACTGGACGAATGGAAATGTGAGAACGAGAAGAATCTGGAAGAATGGATAAAGGCAGAATTAGAGGTAGAAGTGACGGTGAAAGAGATGTATAAAGTAAGTGGAGGGAAAATGTTGGTGGCGGAACTTGGGACCTGGGGTGAAAAGCGGAAAGTTATGGAAAATAAGAGGAAACTAAGAGAAAAAAGGGAAAAGAGAGTATACATAGAAGACGATCTGACAAAGAAAGAAAGAGACATATAGAAGGAATTAAGAGCGCTAGCCAAAGAAGAGCGACAAAAATGACGGTGGGTGAAAGTCGGTTATAAATAGATATGGATAGACGGCTTAAGATATGGATAAAAGGCTTTAAGTGGGATGATGAAAAGGGGGAGTTAAACGCAACAAATTTTTGAATAAGAGCACAAGGAAAAGACGACAGGACAGAAAACGGAAAACGTACACGGAGAGGAATAAGGAAGAAACGGGGCAATTAAGAATAGTATACTGGAACACAGCGGGGATAAAAAACAAAGACAATGAGTTTTGGGAATATTTGGGAAAATTTGATGTAGTGGGAATGGTAGAAACGTGGGTGGAAGAGAAGGGGTGGGAAAAATTGGAAAAAATAATGCCAAAAGAGTTTAAGTGGAAGTGTCAATTTGCAGAGAGAGTAAGCAGGAAAGGGAGAGCTAAAGAGGGGATAATAACGGGAGTGAAAAAGGGTTTGGAAGAAGAAAACAGAACCGAAGCAAAAGAAGAAAGAGGGATTATGGAAAGAACGGTGAAAATTAGACAGAGAAAATGGAGAATTATAACAATATACAGCAGAAGTATGAAAGAATCGAAGAGAATGATAGAAGAGCGAGTAAAACCGCAAGACGAGGGAACTCTGGTGATTGGGGGGACTTTAACGCAAGAATTGGAGAAAAAGGAATACAGCTAGAAGAAGAACAAACAACAATAGAAAGAAAACCAACAAAAGACGCAACAGAAAACGCCGAAGGGAGACTACTGATTAGTCTAGTAGAAGAAAGAGGGTGGGACATACTTAATGGAAACAGTATAGGAGATGAGAAAGGAGGGTACACATATATCGGACCAAGAGGGGAAACAGTTATTGACTATGTTATAGTGAATGAAGAAGCATGGGATGAAATAGAACAATTCAAGGTGGGAGAAAGAGTCGAGTCGGATCATATGCCATTGGAAGTGAAGACAAAAGGAAGAGAGAAAAATAGAAGAAGTGAGAAGGATGTTAGAAGAAAAATTGTGAAGAATATCTGGACGGAAGAAGCAATAGAAAATTATAGAACAAGACTTAGGGAGGCTAGATACGAAGAGGAAGGGATAAACGAAAAAGTGAAAAAACTGGGTGATCACGTAAAAAATGCAACAGAAAAAAAAGTGATAGAGACAAGAGTGAAGGTGGGGTCTTGGAAAAACGAGTGGTGGGATAAAGAATGCAGGGAAGGGAAGCAATCAGTAAGAAAGAAATTGGAAAAGAGAAAAAGCAAGTAATGAGGAGTACAAGAGAGCACGCAAGAGGTACAAATTAGTATGCAAGGACAAGAAGCAAAAGAAATGGATGGAAGAAGCCCTAAAGATGAAAGGCATAAAGACGGCAGAAGAGGTATGGAAATACATAAATAGGGAAAGAAAGAAAAAAGGTAGAAAGAGTGAGTAATAGAATTACTATGGAGGAATGGAGAAATTACTTGAGTCAGCTGCTGGGTGGTGATGAAATCAGACAGGAAAAGAAAAAGAGTCAACACAGGGTGGGAGAAATAGAAGAGATAACAAGAGAAGAATTAGAACAACAACTGAGTAAACTGAAAAAGAAAAAGGCACCGGGGAGGGACGGTATACAGAATGAATCGTGGATATATGGAACTGAAAGGGAAGCTGACAGGCTGTTGGAGATAATGAATGGAGTGTGGAAGGGAGAGGGCTTCCCACAGGAGTGGAGAGAGGGGATAATATGCCCCATATATAAGAAAGGAGAAAGGGAAACAGCAAGCAATTACAGGGGGATCACCATGCTCAATACGGCATATAAGATATATGCAATGATTGTGGAAGAGAGATTGACGAAGGAATTGAAGGAGCGGGGGAAGAAGGGATTTAGGAAAGGGAGAGGGACCATGGATGATGTATACATCTTGAATCACATAGTAGGGAATGAGATAAAAAAGAGGGGCGGCAAGATGTATGCATTATTTGTGGACCTGAAGGCGGCCTTTGATAATGTGGCAAGAGAGGCACTGTGGGAATGCCTGAGAAAGAAAAGGATAAAGGAGCATCTGATATCAAAATTAGAAGAGATTTATGAAGAAACAATAAGTAGAGTGAGAAATGGTGAAAGGGTGAGCGAAGGTTCTAATACGCATAAGGGAGTGAGACAAGGCTGCCCACTAAGCCCCAGCCTGTTTGCAGCATTTATTGGAGACATAGAGGAGATGTTCAGCAAGGCGCAGAGTGGTGGGGTTGTGGTGGGCAAAGAAAAAGTGTGGTCCCTAGTATACGCGGATGATTTGGTGGTGCTAGCGAGAGACGAGAAAGGGATGAAAGAAATGATAAGAAATATGGAGAAATATATGAGGAGGAAAAATCTGACAGTGAATGGGGAGAAGTCCAAGATGATGGTGTTTAGATAAGGGGGTGGCAGGAGAAGAGTAATTGAGTGGAGATGGGAGAAGGAGAAAATTGAAGAAGTAAAAGAATTTAAATACCTAGGGTACGTGTTTAATGAGAGAAATGAAACAGCACACGTGAGAGAGTTAGTAAAGAAAGCCAATAAAATACTAGGAGCGGTATGGGCAATAGGAGAGAGAAAATTTGGACACGACTATAGAAGGAGAGTGATGATGTTTGAAAGCCTGTTGAAAAGTGTGATGATGTATGGAGCGGAAATATGGGGATGGAGAGAGCAAGAAGGGAAAGGGTGCAAGAAAATATTTGAAATGGATGCTAGGACTAGGTAGAGAGACCCTGGGGTATATAGTGATGGAGGAAACAAAGAGAGATGGAATAAGAATAGAAGCAGGAAAGAGAGCAATAACTTTTGAGGAGAGATTGATAGAGAGAGGAGAGTGCAGAATTCTGCAAGAGTGCCTCAAAGAAAAAAGAAAAGAAATAGGAAAGGGGGTGTGGAAAGAGAGGGAAGCATATCTAGAAAGAAACGGGTATGCAGGAGCGGAGATAGAAAGAATGAGAGAGAGAGGTAGAGTAATGACAGAGGAATTGGTCTAGAGAGATAGAGATGTGCAAAGGCAAGAAAGGAGAGCAAGAATTAGGGAGTCTAGGTACAATGGAAAATATGAAAAAATAATAACGGAAGAACTGCCAAAGTACCTAGGAAGAGAAAGTAGAAAAGAGAGAGTGACAATGGCAATATTCAGATGTGGAAACGAAGAGAGAGATAATAAATTTTGGATGGAGGATAGGAATAGAGTATGCAGGATGTGTGGAGAAAACAAGGAGACAATAGAACACTTGCTGAACGAATGTTCAGAAATGAGAGAAAGAGACGAGTGTAGAGAAGAGATTTTAAACGAGGATGGAAGAGGGATAGATTGGATGAAGAAAGTTGAGGAGAGAAGAAGAGCAATATGTGGGAAGGGAAGCTGGTAATCGGGGTTTAGGGATAGGTATTTAGTGACTTTCTTTTTTTTGGTTTTTAGCTTGAGCAGCATATGTTTCTTTTTTTTAATGTTTATTTTTTCTTTTTCTCTTTTTATTATTATTTTTATTTATATTATGTTAGTTTTAGTATAGATGTAAATTTTGGATTCAATTTATAAACCCGTAAGGGCAATAAATATACATAATACATACTATTCAGACCTTAATCTTAATAATTTAAATTTTTATGTTTACTTCATTGATACCTACTTAATAGGTATAATGGCCCTGAAGAAGGTCCGAATAAAAGACCGAAACGTTGTCAAAATATCGATGTTAGTTGTTTTATTAAAGTCATTTTCCCAAGAATAAACAACAATATATTTATTATATAATAATGCTAAAGAACATAGAACAAGGCCCGCTTTTCGCATTACTGCAGGGTGTATGTCCTATTCTACCCATCTTATTCTACTGGGTATGTTCAGATGCCTCCTGTTTAGTACCTACCTATTGTCTCTCTAGTCTTATCTATCTAGTCTTATTGTGTAGTCTTGTCTGTCTATTCTTATCTGCCTATTCTTGTCTGTCTATCGTCCTCGATAGTCTAGTACTGTAGTGGTTAACATACCCGCCTGACAAGCGGGAGACGTGAGCTCGATTACCCGCCAAGGCAATGGCATTTTCAACTAGCACGGCACTATCCGTCCGGGCTGGCCACCAGGAAAGAATGCGAAATATGCGATACCGGGGTGCCGCATACCAAAAGCCAAGTGGAAAAGAGGGTTTAGTGAGAGATTCCCCCAAACCACAATAAAAAAATGTCTTGTTTGCCTTGTCTTGAGTGACAAGGCTTGTCTGTCCAGTTTTGTGTGTTTAGTCTTGTGTATCTAGTCCTGTCTCTCTAGTCGTGTCTCTCTAGTTTAGTCTCTTCAGTCTAGTCTGGTCTGTTCAGTATAGTTCTGACTGTTCCTTATACGGATCCGTTCCTTTTGTACTGTTCTTTCACGAAAAATACATCACTAGTGGTCACCATTTTTATAGTTAGATATGAAGGAAATAATATTCAATTGTAGAGTAATCTATTCCTTTTCCTGTTTCTTTTACGGATCTATTCATTTTAACCTCTTCTTTCAAGAACAATACATCAGTAGTACACACCATTTTTATTGTCAGACGTTAATGTAATAATACGCAATTATTGAATAATCTTTTATATTATATTGAATAATCTTCTAAATATTAATAATTTTAAATTTTATATTTACTAAAGTCTGTAAATTATATCCTAAGTAAAACCTAGCATAATTTATATGAACTTGAAATAATAGTAAGATAATGCAAAAAAGGATTTAATTACAAAGTTTTCCTCCTATAATTATCGTGTATACTTCCATTTCAAATAAATTGTAATATAACGTATATTTAAATAATTCGTATTGAACTATTTATTAGTGCTTGATGTTCTAGAATCTAAAGATTCAATAAATGATTAACATTTAATTAGTAAAATATGTATGACACAGTTTATATCATGGAATAAAACCGGTCTTTATCACTGTATTTACAACATTCATTATCACTGTGCTCGTAAAAACATCGTCACAAACGAAACTTCTACTGTTTTCTATGGCATTAAGTTTTAATCCGGCTTTAATTACTTCATGAATATTTCTACATCGCTGTCAATAGAAATTGGGCATGAGCCCCGTACATAGGGATTATTTATTGCGCAATGGCTAAGATCACTCGTTTCGAAGGAGGGAAGAAATGCTTTGATCGCGTAGGAAATTAATAATTAATCCTAATTTTATTGGATAAACTCGGTCGGAGTAAATTTCAAATTCGAATTGAGAGAGTTCATAATAACGTTTTTAATTATTGCGCGAAGGCTTGCTTTTAGATAGAAAGAATACAAAAGGGTTTTTGAGATATTATCATTTTGTGTTCATTAATTTGCATCTGGATGTTTCCGGTTCGGTTCAGAGAAGGGTTGTTTAAGGCTCTTATAAGGTTAAAATATTGGAGAATATGTTTCAGTTTATTTCACCACACAAAGTTTTTTATTGCGATGAAACTTTGCTTGAAGCTAGGATAAAGAATACGATTTTTTTGCAAAGTTTAGAACTTCGGTCAATAGCCTTTATTTTACTTTGTATTTTACATTTTTGTCCTACCCGATCGTTTCTTTCAAGTAAAATAAAATATATAATTGTTTAACATTAATTGGTATGGTCTGTCTTATTTTACGAACTTTTTTTTTACGAATTTTGGAAAATATGTTTCATTTTATTTCACAAAACAAAGTTTTTCTTGATGAAAGTTTTTTCGTAATGACAACAAACAAAGTTTAAAACTTCGGTCAATAGTCTTCTCTATATTCATATATTTTCAACTATTGTTTCTTATATATGTATGCCATTTCATTTCGTTTTACTATGTTCTCTCGAGCTGAAAATTTAAATCTTTATGAAAATATTATTTTACATTTTTGTTCTACCCCATCGTTTTCATTTTATAGAAAACAAAAAAAAACGTTTTTATAAAACATTTCCCTTGGAAAACATTAATGAATGTAATTGGTGACAAATAAATGCAAAATCCTAAATTAACAATTAATACTTAAAAATTACTTCGAGTAGTTCCTGTCTCCGTTTGCCTCGATGTATAACTGAGATCGATGCAATAATGAACGCATCACACGTTTTTCTGGTGATATCAATCACCAATATCTTTTTCCGAATATTGAAGTCTTGTCAAAATCACTGCGTTTGAATAATAGATTCGTTCTAATAAAATTCTCTGCACAAGCTGGTCAATCGGCTTCCGCTCCAATTAAAAAAAGTTCACCGAATATTAAACAGTTAAAATTATGGCAAATAAATCATTACTTCTTTGTGATTTTATTTACTAATAACCGGACACTCTTAATTTGTCACCCCTTATATTTCAGTACAACTATTTAATATTCTCCAGCATATTCATTTCTGAGAAATAACAAAAAAATTCAAAATACATTTTGAAAAATGAAAAACATTCATTGGGATTGATATTGGGATGTATTAATAATTATAGTGCATATTACATCTCTTTGATCGATTGCCATAAAAAATCGAACGATTTAACCCATTTCACCACCAAAGGGATATTTGTGTCCCAGAAAAACTTAAAAAATTCTAGAGGATACATTTTTATATCAATCTCCATAATTATTTTTCACTGGTAGCTGCTATATTCGATTATGTATTGCGGTTTCTATAGAAAATATGTCGAAGTAAGAATAATATAAATAGTATATTTTGTAACTAGGGCGAAAAGTTGACAATTTTTCAGGAGAGCGCAATTATGCTCACCAACGAACGCACCTTCGCTCGAGAGGTAAATTGACCATTTTTCCCGTATTACAAACAATATTTTTTATTACTCATGCGAGGGGCTGTATCTAATAAGTTTGGGAACCATCCAAAAAAAGGAATAAAAAATGAAGAATTTGCTTTTTCACATGTCACCGGTGGTGTGGATTCGTTATAAGAACTCTCCTCAGTCTCCGGTATCACCATAGAATTTACACTCATTTTAAAACGTTTTCTGTAATTTGTATTATTATTTTGTAATGAACAAAAATTATGACATTTTACGTCACTTTTTTAATATCGCAGTCTTGAATGTGTTCGTTTTATTTTTATTTATTTGTTTATTTTAATGTAACCTAGCGATATTGAATATTTGCGTGCGTCACCCAGGTTAGGTGGAAATACAGCGAGATGTGACATTTTTCTTATTAAATAATCTATGTCAAGAAGTACTTATCGCGCATGAGTAATTAAAAACATAATTTTTGTTATTCATTGTACTATCTCTCACAGTTTTCGTGCTGGTAGACATGTGTCCCAATTATCTTTCATAATGGGAAATATATATCCCTATGGTATTAAAATATTGTTTCTTGCAATAGATGGACGGCTCTAACGGAGGCAGTATTTATGGAGGGGCTTATTAAGCATTAGAAGAAAGTAATGAGAACGATCCATTTTGTAGCAGTGGTAGAGAGTACATACAAAATGAATCCACAGGCGAGTCAAGCGGGTCACATGACCGTTTGAAACCATCTACAAGCCGAATTACTGCAAAGAAAAGAAATAAACCTTTCGAAAATCATATCGGTGCAACCGAATCATATGCGTCCGAAATGGAATTTTCGATTGTAATTGAAGAAAGAACTCAATTATTTATAAAGGTCGATAAGTAGCAACAGATATATGAGGATTTTATTCCACGCAAAAATGTACCTACGGAAAGGTCATGCCATGTTTTGTTAGATTTGGATCGAGCAACAAAAGAACTAGATGTATTTCTAAAACCATACCCAATTACTTTATTTGAATGGATTGCTGATAAAATAAATAAAATATTACAAATTCTTGAACAAAAGGTGAAAAATAAGGTACAACTCACCGACAAATACGAAATTATGATAATTGGATGCAATCTTATTAAGTCATGCAGCAAAGTTCCAGCTATAAACTATACTATTGGTCCTCCATTAATTATGTAATTATTATCATTCATTAATTATCACCTTTCCGTATATACATACTATTTCAATATAGTTATATATTGTGGATAAAATGAAACCAGTGATCCAGATAGAACTTTTGGGGAAGATGAAAAAATGTATAATTCCTGATCAAAATCAAAACTTCAAAATAAACGTCTAAAGAAATAAATTTATTTTAAATATACAAATACACAATAACAAATATTTACAGAAAATACTGGCCACAAAGGCAGAGCCCGTGCGTAGCCAGGAGTCCTTTAAAACAAATAAAATTTATGTTCTTTTATCTTACAATAAAAATAAAACTTTACTCTAATACAAAATTTAAATAAAATAATTGAAATAAAATAATTGTTCTCACAGTTATTAATTTTTGGAAAATGTATGAAATAAAAAATAGAAAAAAAATAAGTTCTGCTGTGAATTTTAAATCGTTCTATTGCACCGCAGTAACGGTTATACCCCATAGACAAGGAGACATCCTCAGATAGGCGATTGTAAAGTCTAGGAACCCAGGGTGCCACGTGCCTCTCAGCCAAGGAGGTGCGGCTGCGAGGCATGCGTTGTTGTCTGCGAGTCTCGTGATTGTGGGCCGGGGGCACAGGGAAGTCAGACTGGTGCTTATGAATGCATTTTAGGGAATTTAATTTAAACAATTTTTGAATATTTAAAGTCCGAAATTCAGTAAAAAGAAAAGCTGAGGGATGATCATGTGGTTTTTCTAGACAAATTTTTATTATTGTTTTATACACCAAATTTAGCGGTTCTAGCATAGTCTGCCCACAATTGCCCCAACCCACAATCCCATACTCAACAATGGACTTGACCAACGCCAGGAAAACCATTCTCTCGTACTTTGCAGACAGTACAGATCTCAGTTAGACAAACTTTTTAATTGTCTTCCTGAGTCTGCAGCACAGGTACGAGATATGGCAGTCCCACCGCAGGTGTCGGTCCACCATAATGCCTAAATATTAAACGCTATGTAAAATGTTTGTGTCTATTAATTGATCTATTCTTTACATCTACATACCTTACACACACCTTTTGGTTGTGTAGGAATAGCCATTAGATTTTTTACAAATAGAAGCATGTAAGAGGGGAATCATACTTTATGTGAAACCAATATGGTACAATAGCGGTATCGAGGAATGACAACAAAGATTTTGTTTGACACTGTTTTCATTGACATTGAGAAAATCAAAAGATGGAAAAAAAAACTGAAACAAAAACTGCAGTTTCTTGTTTTGAAGCCATACAATATTACAGCAAATATATGGGTGGCGTAGGCCTAACGGATCAACTAGTCGGTGTGTATGAGAGACAGGAAATCTAAGTGGTGGAAACATGTTTTTGTATCGTCTGATGATGACTTCTTCTGCAAATGCATGGATAATTTTTAAAGAAATAAAATGTTGGATTTCCTACTTCTGTTTGCAGAATTAACTATTGCAATAAGGACTAGCAAACGGTCACGCTATGTACTGCATGTAATATTCCTTTATGCAAGAATTACTTTTATTCCCATCACACATAATTTTTTGTTCCATATTTTTCTATTTTGCGATATTTAAATAAATTTTCTTAGCATACCATTGGATCTTTTTTGTCCTGGTATATTATACCAATGGGGCATAAACATCCGCCCCAATCAACCGGCCCTATCAACTTCAAAAAATCAAAAAATCAAAATAAAAAAAACATAGTTCTTTGCTTTGCTTTTGAATACGTCCATTGAATGCATAAAAAAAGCAAATATACTGTTAAAAAACAAATTGGTAACGAAAGATTTAAGCAATTCCATCAATTTCAATCCCCAGCAACCTAAATATGTTGAAACATGATAATGTTCTTAATCAAGCACATAGTAACAAAAAAAAAACGTTTCTTCTAAAATATTTCTCTCAATGAACATTAATTAAGGTACATTTCAGTAAAACTATTTAATATTCTTGAGCATATCTGTTTTGGAAAAATTACAATATATGAATAGGATGGTTGCGACTGTTACTACGTGGTAACCCATACTTACACTGAATAAGGGGGACATCACAGTCAAATTTAGAAAAAATCGTTTTTTTTTACTCCCTTGAAAGTTGCTTTAGGGTTTTAAAAATAACATACCAAAAGATGGAATGCGTCAAAAATGTCTAAATGCCCAAATTTTCCATTCTGCTTCAACGACTCTCAGGCATCGCAGATTAGACTTAAAACTTTAAACGCGTTTTTCTCGAAACCAGTTTTTCTTAACTGGGCGGACACATTGCTCGGGCAAATCTGCACCGATCGATCTGAAATTTCGGTAGTATATTCCAAAAACCTAACTCTATCGAGCCACGTAGGATTTTTTTTATACTACTTGGTTTTTTATGAACAATTTATGACTTTTTTTGGTTAAATTTTCAACTTTTTTTTAAAACGTGCACCATTTCGCCAAAAATCAATATATCGAAATAATCCTACTTGGCTCCATAGCTGTTAATATATAGAAACTAAAAAACTTAGATTTTTTGAGGTCAAAAATTAAGGAGTCTAGATTTCCGCCCGTGGACCTCCTTCCAAAAATAGGCGTCTCTGGATAAAAGCCACACAGCCGCCATTTTGTGTCAAAAAAAATTGAAAAAAATATTTGTTGTAGTTTTTTAATAATATTATTAAACTTACTTTACCGTTTTTCGATTGATCTTTTCATTGAGACAAAAAAAAATCCCGAAAATATAGCTCCTTTACCGTGCTCTACTGTGATGTCCCTCCTTAAAAATTCACTATATAAGTGTGGTTACAACATAGTGAATTTATCAATTCTGTGTAATAAAATATATAATTGTTGAACATTCATTGGTATGCCCGATATTATTAATTATAGTGCATATATTTTAAATATCTTTGGCAGTTTGCCACAAAAAAAATATCAAACCATTTTAGCGATTACATTGAAATCTCCAGCTTACTTTACCTAAATATGTTTCACGCATGTACAGGGTGAGCAAAACTCGATGTCTCAGCTCTATTATAAGAAAACGAAAAACAATATAAAAAAACTGAAAAGAGGTTCTTAAATGGGATTGAGTAAGGACCACTTTTAGCCAAATTTACATATTCTTTCAAATTTGGAAACTGGAGTAATGACGTCATCAAATTTTGTTTTCACAGAACCATACCTATATTTTTGCATATTTGAAAAAAGCTAACTTTTCTCAACAAATTTTGTAAAAAAAAAAATTGACTATCTTTTCCCATTAAAAAAAATATAAGCAAATTTGTAAAAATAAAGTATTATCAAAAATTCCCGCATTAACCCCTTATAATCCCTAATTCCATTAGAAATACATTAGATCCTCTCATTTACCGGTATTCCCAACTAAAAAAAAACGCAGATAATCTGTGGCTAGATTATCAATATACGTTAGTATATATGTATATATATATTATATATGTATTATATATATGTATTATATATATATATATATATATATATATATATATATATATATATATATATATATATATATATATATATATAAATAATCTTATGTTTTCACTTGTGAAATTAGTTATCTTCTTAAGATGCCATACTCTCCGAGAGCTCTCCTCAACCAGCCAACTTCTCGCGCATACTTGTGGATCGCAACATCCACTAATATACGGTACCTAGCAGTTTATCGCCGGTTCCGAACGGCACTAGTTGAGAGATCATTAAATCTCGACATGTTATTAGTTTATGGGGAATTTCAAAAGATACCTAGAAGAGCAGTTTAGTTATACGCCCAGAGATATCCCGAACGTGTTATTCCAAGCTTAAAAATATTTGCAAGATTGGAACGCAATTTACGTGCAAATAACGAGGCAGTTTCTCCTCGAAAGGGAAGGAAAATTGTTAAAAGGGTCAATTCTGACAATACTGTTGCCACTATTTTGCAGTATTTTGAAGACCATCCAATGAACTCGATTCGGCAAGCCTGTCGTGAGTTGAATTTAAAATATAGTCCGGTACGAAACATTTTGAAAGAAAATGGTTATTACGATTATAAACTTAACAACCCAGAACACTTTTCAGATCAACATCAACAACGAGGAATAAATTTTGTTACCCAAGTGATGGTTAGCTTAGAGATGAATGACAATCGGTTTTTTCAGCATGTGTTGCGGACGGACGAAAGCCATTTTGTTAGTAACGGTAAGCCCAATAAAAAAACGAACGTTTTTGGTCTATTAAAAATCCGCATTTTGTCAATCCGATTGAAAACCAAGGACACTTCGGAATTGACGTTTGGTGTGGTATTATTAATAGGCATTTGATTGGTCCATATTTTTACGAGGGAGTTTTACATAGTGAGCGATATTTGAAATTTCTTCAAGAACAACTTCCTGTGCTTCTCGAAAATGTACCATTGCAGCTGCGAACAAACATGTATTTTCAGCATGACGGAGCTCCACCGCATAAAGCAAGAATTATCCAATAATATTTAAATGAAACATACAAAGAAAATTGGATAGGTATAAACGGACCGTTACAGTGGGCGCCTAACACCGGACTTAACCCCACTAAACTTCTTCTTGTATGGAACTTAATAGGGAAAAATAAAGTTTGCAGAACACCATCTGTTAACTTTTAAAGGAACATTTAAAAGAAAAAATCAGAAATGCTTGCGATGAACTATCTAGAGAAATGTTTCGTAAGGCTTCAGTGAGAGAAGTTATGCGGAGATTGGATAAGTGTTTAGAAGTAGGAGGTGGTCACATTGAAAATTTGTTGTAGTGATTGCCTACATAACTTTGTTTTTGTCTGGTAATAGTAGTAACATATTATGTGTTTTGTAATGTTAAATTAATAAATAATACTAATTAATAATTTCTAATTATTGACAGATGCGAGTTTTCCATTTGTTTCCAAAGGCTACTTGTTTAAATCGTGATGATTGCGACTTTGTGATATTACTTTTTACTTCATTAATTATTTTTTTATTTATACTCTATACAAATTTGCTTATATTTTTTTCAGAAAAATTAGCTTTTTTCAAATATGCAAGAATATAGAAGTATGGTTCTGGGAAAACAAATTCGATGACGTCATTACTCCAGTTTCCAAATATGGAAAAATATGTAAATTTGGCTTTAAATGGTCCTTACTCAGTCGCATTTAAGAACCTCTTTTCAATTTTTTTCTATCGTTTTTCGTTTTCTTATACAAGAGCTGAGACATCGAGTTTTGCTCACCCTGTACATAATACATTGTTGCAGCGCGCAGATTAGAATTTCAATGCAGAAACTAAGAAACATTTTGCGAAACTTATTTTATCCTGTATGAATATATTATAATTAGATTTCCTATATTTGCTTAAACTATCATACCCATTACTATAATTAATCACATAGTCAAGTTAAATCGTATAAATTCAACAGTTACCTAACTCCATTGAAACCTTTATTTGCCTATGAAACTTCCGTTGAAGTTTGTTCATATTTACGTCTAACTATTCTGGCTTTGCCTGTTGAAACATGAGCCCTATATAATAACTAGCTATAGCACACGGCTTTGCTCGCGTAAATTTTGTGACTTAGTACATATGTAGTTTCAACGCCATGAGCAACTTTTTATTGCAAACTAATATCAACTCGAAGTCATCTCTGTTTTTGTAGTCAATGTGGCCTGTATTTAAATGAACTAAACTATTAGATGTGCAAAAAGGAATATTAATGTGTGTGTATCAATAAAGTATCTTGAGAACTGCTGACGTTAAAAGCTACAAAGCGGTAAAGTAAACTTTATGAATATTCAAAATAGTTGCTTTCCCAACACGTTCGCCTTTTCAAATGCAGGTATTTGAATATAAACATTCTCTCAGCTTTTCAACTCTCCTAACCCAAATATTTGATTTAATTTCTAAAACACGTGTTTCTTCATTAAAAAAATTATCTACATACCAAGTTTTGCAACTATAAAATGTTCTATTTTTCTCCCATAAAAAGTCACTCTAATTTTAAATACTTCTTGGCTCCATTTTTACATGTCTTATTTGACTTTAATTATTTAAAATTATATTTTTGGAACGAAGTTCCTTTAGGGACATCCCAGTAGGAGTCATTCGGCAGAAAACGTTAAGTTACGTTATACGCCTTTCTCTTTTTCTCAGTGTATATTTCTATACCGCGCTCTTTCTCTTTCTTTCTCATTCTCCCAGTGTATATTTCTATAATGCGTGATCTCTCTTTCTTTCGCAGAGTGACAGACGAGCGTGGTCGGTTTATAACCTTAAAACTAAACAAGAAACAAAATTGTTTAAACGTATTTTTTTACGTATATTGTTTACATTGTTACGTATATTGTTAAACGTATATTGTTTACATTATACTCATTAACTCAGATTAACATTAACTCAGATTGTTTAAAACTGAGCCATTGCATGATCCGTAGGCAGTTCGAGTAGTTCATCTAATTCGTGTAGCTCATGAAATCTCCAATTTTATGAGGAACTTGTTTAACTGAGATTTACACTATCTTAATTATCAGACCTATTAATAAAGAGATATACAAAGAAACATATTTGAGATGGTTTCACGAACTAGCTAGTCGTATCAAGTATTTCAAATAGAAGGGTTCCTCGCATATACGGTTTAATCGACAATGTATTATTGTAAGGAATATCTTCAGTAATGGCTTATTATGCTTATCATGCGGTAGTCTCCACATGTTTTTGGCCACGTTTTCTTTGGTAGTGTGACGAATACATAATCCAACCAATCCTTTGGTATCTTCCCAGAAACATAGATAGCGTTAAAGAGGCTGACCAATTTATCTGTGGATTGTTCGTTGAAAAGCTTGAGTACTTCTTAATAGACATCGTCTGGTCCAGCGGACTTTCCAGCATGTCCTGACGAGTCACTTTCTGAATTATCAAAATTCAGTCAATCATCAGTTAATAATGAAGCTCAGCAAATAATTAGTAAAAATTCTCAATTATTCCAAGCCTTATGCAAGGAATATGATGAATGTTCAATGCCAAATGTCTTGTTGCATCATGATTAAAGGTCGGAACTTTAGGCATTAAAAATTGTTAGAATAGGTAGGTTATTAGGTTGTCAAAAAACACAAAATAAGTATTTAATAGGTTCTATAAAGATATGAAAGAAATGGGAGGTTTTCAAAAATGTTCGCTTAAAATAGGTTATATTTCTAATTAAAATTTATAAAAACAATGCAGCAGTCCAAAAATATTGTATTCAAACCTTTATGTGCTTTGCCCATCTACATATTGCAAAAAATTAATTACTTAAATTCTATAAAGAATAAAAAAAACAATACTTCTATTATAAAATGTAAACAAAAGTAAAAATCATTTCTTAGTTATTGTTTGTATCGGTGTTATATTTGCTATTGCAATAAACCACCATTATTTTTTCTAAATTATCTGGAATAAGGTTGTACCTTCTGTCAGATAAAACCATTTTATATGCGGAAAAAGAACGTCCGACATCGCATTACGTTACCGGTGCAAACTTCAACATTACCGCTGCTTCTGGCGTTATGTTTTCAGGAAGCTCAAAATTTCGCCACCTAAAATTTTTCCTACATTTCCTAAACTAGAAAAGTCTGTTTTTTTTTTTGTAAAACGTTTTATACCCAAGTTTTAAAAATGGACTTCATGCATTTTTGACTGGTGCAGTTTTCAAATGGTTAAATATACATTGTCCCCCAATAATACTGACTCTGTTTAATGGGGTTCCAGTTTTTTCCAATTTTGTAGTTGTTTCTGTTAAAATGTGAGAATTGAATGAAATATATGCCAATGAATTTTTAATGTCTGCATTTTTAAAAAAATGTTGTGCCTTGCGTATAGACTGCACAGCTACAGTCAAATTCCATTACAACCATTATAACAAACAAAGGTCCCCGCAGAAGTATTGTAACTTTGTAAACAAAAGTGTAATTTTGAGGCTAGGATTTACAAATACGTGAATATGACGAGAACAAGTTTGCTGGTGCCACGTGGTATCAGCTGCTAATGCGTAGATGAAAAGAATGCGTTCCGTAATTTCACACAGACTAAGAATATACGAATAAACAATTTTTCACTATTTAAGGTCACAAATAGGCACAATAAGACCTCATTAGGTACCTTTTAGGCAGTAGAAATTTAAAACAGCAAACGGCAAAATAGGTATTTTAAAACTAGTGTAAAACGATAGAGAATCAAGTAAAACGGATTTATTGGCTTATCTTTATCTTAGAAATAGGTAACTACCTAAAGTTCCGACCTTTAATCATGATAGAAACATTGCTGGTGACGGCAATTGCCTATTTTCATCCCTTATAAGAATTTTACAGCTTCAAATAACTGCATCATTTCTTCGTCAGCAACTTTGTAACTCACTTAACTTAAATGCATGTCAAAATCCAACTGGTGCAAGAGAAATACTTTGTAGTTTTGTAGTGAGAAACATGTTGTCGTAATTTCCCCGGATATTACAAGTTTTACCCTAATAAAATATTTTTGGAAATTCGTCCAAAAATACTTGGGTAATTACTGTAAAGCTCTCGCGAAACTAATAATAAAAATATTTCTTGATCTGCTCGAGGGTAATCCTCGAGCCGTACTTACCTATCCTAATAAAATATTTTACCATATATAAATAAAAATTACCGACCCTAATAAAATATTTTCGGAAATTGTCCGAAAATATTTGGGTAATTATTGTAATGCCCTCGTAAAACTAAAAATAAAAATGGAACGGCTCGTTGCCGCTACACGTCTGTAGCGGCAAGGGGCCGCTCAAACCTATTTAATTTTACGAGGGCATTATAGTAATTACCTAAATACTTTCGGACAAATTTCCGAAATTATTTTATGGGGGGCGATAGTGTACCTCGAGCAGACCAAGAAATATTTTTATTTTTAGTTTTACGAGGGCCTTACAATAATTACCCAAGTATTTTCCGACGAATTTCCAAAAATATTTTATTAGGGTCAATGGTGTAATCCCCGGGGAAATTACGACAAATTTCAGAAAATATTTTATGAGGGTCAATAGTGTAATCCAAGATTAGGACAGGATATTTTTCTCCGGAGAATCGGTAATCACCAAAGCGACGATATAACCTAAGTATGAAAAATAATCCACCAGAGGGACCAGTGGACGTAATATAAATACTGGGGCCCCCGAAAAAACGGACAGTGGAAGTACGAAAACGGTCCGAGTACGAGCGCGTCAGACACATCAGTTCCACCCAAGTTAATAGTGCAGGTTTATTCAAGTTATATCCAAGTTCTCCGAATACGTTGCAGCTCCGCCATACCCTTAATAAAGTGTGTGTATCTCTTGTATATTATGTGATTGTAAATAATTCCCTCTGCAAACCGTGAGTGATATAATTAGTCTACCGCGTATCACCCACACATATATATATTTTAAAATGGTCTTACAATTCGTTGAAAATTCAAAAGGTACATTAAAACTAATAGTTGATGGCTATATGTATGTGAAAGATAAACAGTGTGAAACTACTGTTTATTGGAAGTGCGAAAAATTCAGAAAACTTTCGTGTGAATGTAGAATTGTAACTCGTAATGATGCAGTAGCTAAAGTAAGCCGAGAACATAATCACACCGGTGATACTGCAAACATTGAAGTGAATAAAATTATGAAGCAAATTAAAAGTGATGCTATAAATACACGTGACTCTCCAAAATATATTGTGTCAAATGCTTTAATAAATATAAGTCAAGCGGTGAAAGCTAACCTCCCTTCAGTAGACACTATGGAAAGGAATGTAAGAAATCATAGAAAGAAAGTCAGGATACAGCAATTCCAGAGGAGATATTATAATAGCTAATAGTAAATAATATGTTTAAAGTGTTATTTCAGTGAAGGAATAAAATATTAAATGTCGTATATATTAAATATATATTAAATGTCGTGTGATGTAATAAATTGATATTTCAAATGTCTATTTTTTACCAACAAATTTTCATTCAAATAAATTTCCATTCGAACAATATCCCATTCGAACAAAATTCCATTTGAACATTTTTCTTTCGAACAAATTGCTTTCCAACAACTTTCCGGGCACCGGCTATATAGGATGTTATTCACTGTACCAATGATACCTATTTTCATGTCTGCAACAGTTTTGGGTTTTGAGAGAAAGGTACTCTTATAAATATTTAAAGTTCCATTTTCGTCCTCTTATGGAAGGAATTTCAAAATAACCTTCTTTTGTGAACGCAAGACATTACAACGATATACCTTCGAAATTTAAGGATTCCAGTTTAAGATCTTGAACCCATGTATTGATGAGTCAATCAGTGAGAAAAAAGTTTATTTATGTCATTGCAGAGGTTTTGTAAAAAATATGTCCTCCAGGGATAAATCAACTACATTTTACAAAAAGTTCAACTCATACAAACCGCCATAAAATATGAAACGGCACTCGCATATTGTTACTATCACATCATGAGTCATTACACATACATCATAAGATTATTAACTATTTGTTACTTCCGTCAAATTATTTCAGCTCACAATCAGCTATGTTTATTACTGAAAATCTTGTCAGAGATGAGAAATGTGAACCTAACATTAAGATAGACCGACCCTAAGTAAGATGACCACAAAAATTTTCTGGCAAATATAATAAATAAATATTCGTATAGATTTTATTCAAACCTTGCACACTTATTCCTACTTATAAATCAAGTTAAGAATATTAATAAGACTGAATGCAATCGAGTGGTTTCAATTTAATATAACAAGGTGTTTGTAGGCGGTAGAAAATTGTTTAGTTTTTTAAGATTTACTGACACAGTAAACTTAATTGCATAATGATTTATATTAGCGTAATCTGTGTAAAATGATGCGTGTCTCAATATATGGTGAGTAAAAATGGAAGAGGTGTCGAAACTCAGGATATTTTCGACGCAAACCCAATAAAAAATCGCGAGGTTTGATATGTCATGCACATTGGCATAATTATAATACATCAAAAGATTCAAAATTTTGTATAAAACAAACAACTAATAGTCTCTATTCAAACAACTAATATGTTTTGGTGAAACATAAGCCTCAAATTGGCGAATATAAAAACGCGCAAAATAGTGTACTTTCAGATTTTTCCTCGAAACCTAAAATGTTTAATTTAGGTTAAATTTACTTTTTCATAAAAAATCTCCAAAAAATAAATTATTCTGATTCAAAAAAAAAAAAAAAAATACAAGATAAAAATAAAGATATTGAATAATTTTTCTCTCATAGCTTCTGCTAATTATTCTTATTACAATGTTGCAACAATATTGAAACATTCGAAAAGTTAATTATTTTTGTTTTCAATATATTATGTACAACAATTTTTTTTAAATACTTTTCAAAGACAAATTTCATTTCAACTCACAAAATATCACATGATTTATTGAATTATATAACTTGTAATAATATTTATACAAATTTATTTTCTAGCACTAGAGCTGTTCGCATAACAGAACACACTGTAACAATTATATCTTCTTCTTCTTTTTCTCTACCTATTCCTATATCATGTAGGGCGTTGCTTTGTTGGATTCGTCTTCTCCATAAATGTCTATCCAATGCGTCCTCACTCTTCCAAACTTTTTCTCTCAAAGCCCCTGCTACCATGTCTTTCCATCTCATTTTTGGTCTTCTTCTCTTCCTTGACCCTTCTATTCTCAGTTCTTCAACTCTTTTTCCCACGTAGTCCTCCTCTCTTCTCTGCACATGTCCAAACCAAGTTTAGCCTGCTTTCTTGGACCTTCTTTCCTATGGGTCCCGCTTTCCCTGTGCCTCTGATGTGATCATTCCTTATTCTATCCTCTCTTGTTACCCCGCTTATCCACCCCAACATTCTCATTTCTGCCACATCCATCTTTCTCTCAAATGCTTTTGTAATCGGCCAAATTTCCACACTATAGAGCATAGCAGGCCTTACCACAGATTTGTAGAACTTTTCTTTCCTCCTGCAGTTGATCTTCTTGTCACAGAGTACTCTACTCAATTTCTTCCAGTTCATCCATCCGCTAATTACACTGTGTTGTATTTCAGACTCCAGCCCTCCATCACTTTGAATATATGAGCCCAGGTATTTAAACTTATTGGTCGGTGGCAGTTTTTCTTCCTGCAGGTTAATTCATAGATCTTGAGCTTCCTTCATAACATATATTCAGTTTTTACCCTGCTGATCCTCATTTCCTTTCTTCTAGGGCTTTTTTCACTCCTCGAGCCTCTCTTGAAGTTTATCTCGGGTCAGTTCACAGAGTACGAAGTCGTCGGCGAACATCATGTTCCATAGCTCTGCTTTCCTCACATCATTGACCAGCACATTTATGGTACACCTTTACTTCTCATACATCTCCATATCTCTTGCCTGGACACTCTGTCATACGTCTTCTCCAGATCAATGAAGGCCCTTTGTAAATCAGTAGCCTTAGTGCAAATATTGCGTCAGTCGTCCTGGCATAAATCCAAACTCTTATTCCGCTACTTCAGTTTCCCGACGCAACCTTGTCTCAATGATCCTTTCCCATGTCTTCATTGTGTGAGACATCAGCTTTATACCTCTATCATTGCCACAATTTTGGATATCACCTTTCCCTTTGTATATGGGGACAAGAATACTACATCTCCACGCATGTGGCATTGTTTCTCCGTTCCAAATCTTCTTTATTAAATCCCAGAGGATATCAATACCCCGGTCTCCCAGGCTTCTGTTCTTGTGACCCACTGCCTTCTCAGTTTTCATATTCTTTAGCGCATATTCTACTTCTTCCCTACTTAATGCTTGGGTCACTCCTTCGTTTACCTCTCCATCCTCGTACTTTTCTCTCAGATTTTCTTCATTCAGTAGTCTTTTAAAGTACTCCAGCCATCTTTCCAGTATTTTCTCATAATCGTGTAGCACTACACCTGACTCATCCTTCATGTGCTTCATTGATGGTATGTCCTTGTACGCTTTATCTCTGGATTTTAGGATTGAGAACACTATTTTATATGTTCCATCAAAACGAAAAAAAGTTCGATACATCAAAAAAGATAATTAATTAATTTTCTGTTAATTCCTTTTAGCTTTTCGTCTGGTCTGGTCTCTTCTAATCTCGTCAAGTAAGGTTTTTCTTGCAGATATTGTCAGGTTCTGTCTAGTCTTGACTGCTTTTGCTCTGTCTGATCTGTTATGGTCTGGTCTGATCTTGTCTGTTTTTATCTAGCCTTGTCTGGCCTTGTCTTATCTTGTCTGGTCTTATCTTCTTCGTCTTGTCTATTATTCTCTTTTGTCTTGTTTTGTATATTTTTGTAAAAATAAGTTATTGCAGTTGAAAGAAGAATAACCTCTAATATTTTCTATAAAACGATTCGATCAATTTTTGAAAGACTCGAAACTTTAATTTCGATATTCTCACAAGTTTATTAACCGAATTTGTTTAAACTTTACAGAATTTATTCATATATTACAATTTGGGAAATTCATATATTACAATTTGGGAAAATATGTAAAATTTTTGTTCTCTAATGTTCTCTAATTCGCAAATTGACTAATAACATAAATAAATATAATTATTTATGCTATTAGTTAATAATTTCTTGTTATGCGATTATGTTGAAGATTCTGGTATAACAACAGCTTGTTAACAATGTAAATAATGAGTGAAAATGAATAATGCAATTATTTGGTAGAATTCATTGAGATTTCATTGAATTCACCCAGTTTTAATTGAGACAGAAGTCTAAGAAAACACCAACATTTGCATAACTTATATTCTAATTTTATTATGGATTTTATTCAAACTTTGCACACTTAAAATTTATGCATCAAGTTAAAAAGTTTGAATGAAATCGATTAATTGGTTTGAAAGTTATTCTTTGTTGGTGATGAGTATTCTAAATTTCGACGTCGTTTTTATACAGTTTACCTAGTCTTATTCTTTGATTGAAACTATTTATAAATGAACGCTATTTATAAATTATACAAAATTTTAAGATTATTTACGCCTTCATGAAATCTAAAACAAATTTCGGCACATTTATTCCTTTATAAGATATTGCTGTAATTATAGAAGTGTTTTTAAGTGTATGAAAATTGTTTAATTTTTAAACATTTTCTGACTTATTGTAAACTAAGTTGCATAACGATTTATATTATCGTAATCTATAAAATACTCTGCTTGTTTTGCTATACAATAATTAAAATTCGGAGAGGTATTGTCAGGATATTTTCAGGGCAATTCAATGCCATCGATATTGACACATAATACAACAAAGACGTGAAATTTCGTATAAAACAAACAACTGATATTCCTTTTATGTTTTGGTGAAATATAAGCCTAAATTGACGATTATAAAAATGCGCAAAACAGCGTACTTTCGGATAATTCCACGAAAGTTTTTCCAAAATAATTCTATTTTTTTCTCAATTAAATGCAGATTAAAACTATGTATTATACCTGCACTTGAAAGGAGAATAAACCTCTGAAATTTGCAATAAAACAATACTATCAATTTTTGAGAGACTCGAAACTTTGATTTCGGTTTTCTTCTATAACTTCTATCACTTTTATCCAGCCCCCTTAATAATTTACAAATATCATTAAACCTGATCGAGTGTTATGGAGGATTCAACCCAGTTTTCAACAATATCAACTGTTTGTTCATGTATCTTTACCTTATCTAGATATTGACTTCCACGCTTAACGTAAGATAACATAAGGCACAATTTATCACCTAGAATAGTACGACCGTATATGGAGTAGTAGGGAAAGTTGTGGAATGTTCTAAAACCTCCTTACTCTTTCGGAAAATTGACGATTCCGCTTACATAAATATACCTTTCGCTAGGACTAGTGTAAATATCCCGAGGAGTGAGGAAGTTTTAGAAGATTGAGATTCCCTACTTGGAGTCATCAAACCATTTTGATTTGTATTTTCAATTTGGCTTTTAAATTATAATTCTAAACTATGACTCAAATGTCAGATCTACAAATGTGAATTATTTTTTTAGATAACTATTTTCTACCTCTTTTAACTGCATTTTTGGAAAATGTCTTCCACCCATGGGACCCATCTCTTCTTAATTTTCTCAAATTTAAAAATCAATTTTCACATCTTTAACATCTCCAGTTTTTGAGATATAAGTATCCCGCATTTGCCCCTTAGCTAGATTTTCAGAAAATGGTAAAGCCCATTTTTTCTATTTTGTAAGTGGAATCTAACTGTCAATTTTTACAATTGTGGCATATTCTGTTTCAGAGATATGTTATAAAAGTTTTCAACCCCTAATTTCAGTCCCTTAATCGGATTTTCAACAAATGGCGAAATACTTGTCTCTTTATTTCTAAAAACGAATCTTAATGCCAAATTTCATATCTGTAATATATTTCGTTTCTGTGGTATAGACATCTTTGTAAAAAACTTGTCAGTTCGTCGTAGAAAACTGTTAGAGCTAGTGACTTTTGTCACGGTGATAAATTTTTTCACGTCACGTTACCAAGTGGTGTGCGCTCACGAAAGATGACAGTAACCAAACTTTCTTGAAATTCTAGCGTCATTTGTATAAATATATTTCGATGATTTCTTTATCTGCGAACTCACGAGACAAAAAAAAGCGTAGAAAAGAATACTGGGTATACCCTATTTGGAGTGACAGGCTACAAAGTGGAAAGTTCTACAACATATTTTATAAACTTCGACAATATCCAAAGAAATTTTTTCAATATTTTAGAATGTGTTTGAGTTTTGATGAACTACTTCGCACTTTAAGATCAGCATTAATATAGAAAAATACGAACTTGAGATTATCAGTCCCCACTGAAGAAAAACTTTTTAAAGAATACTGCTGGTCTCTTTTCCACCGGTCCTATAGTCTCATATAGTCTTCATGCACCGTCATATTTTGAGAATACGTTGCCGAATTTTTGTGTGCTACGATGTTGGTAGTCACCACGGTGTCGATAGTCTTTCGTGCGCGCGCATTTATTGAAACCTACCGTGGCGATGATAGTTTTGTAATAGCACAGTCATTTTAGCATTTCACCCCGGCATCTAACGGAAGAAGCTGAATTTTTTGTATAGACCTTTATTTTAGCATTATAAATGTTGTCTCAAAAGTCATATATGCCAACATGTGAGCGTCCTTAGATATTCAAGGTCAAAGGTCGCAAAAATCAGTTTTTTGAGAATATCTCGTTTTTCTGCCCCCTACCGTATTTGCATTTATTATAAAAGCTGTAGAGAATAAATTTCTCTACACATTTCATCTCATACCTTTTTTTATACGTCGAACTGTTTTTGAGATAGAGGACGCTCAGCCATGCGTACCTTAGCGCAAGGTAAATCCTGAATCCCAATGTATACCGTTTTTTTACATTGCATTGGCCACAAGCTAAAGAACATTGCATCCCTAACTTATGGCAACCACAACCCGTACCACAACCATTCTTTCAATTGAAGAATAATGAAGTGAATGTTGGGTTCATCTGGTGCAGGTGGTAAAAGTGTTGTTACCGGCGTTAGGGTTTCATTTTGCAATACCAAACCCAATTCATGGGGTTGAATTAGAATAGCATTAAAATATATTTAGAACGATTTACTTCATTATTTAATTATTTGTGTGTCAAAAATAAGTAATATTTGATGACTATTTGATTTAAAAGAAATATAAATCTAAGTATAAGGTATTAAATTGTTATTTAAGTAATATTTAATAAGTAATTAAGTAAAAAAACGTTATAATACATTGGGATTCAGGAGTTACCTTGTGCTAAGGTACGTATGGCTGCTCATCAGCACTCCCACACTCTGTTCCCTCAAAAAATCTCAAAAACAGATCGACGTATAAAAAAGGTTTCAGATAAAATTGAAAAATGTAGAGAATTTTATTCTCTACAACTTTTTAATTCTCTACAGAACTTAAGAATTTAATTCTCTACAGAAAAAATCAGATATTCTCAAAAAACTGATTTTTACGACCTTTGACCTTGAATATCTAAGGACGCTCACATGTTGGCATATGAAACTTTTGAGACAACATTTCTAATGCTAAAATAAAGGTCTATACAAAAATTCAGCTTCTTTCGTTAGATTCCGAGATTGAACCCTTCTTTCGACTAATTTGACTGAGATATAACGAGCTTGTTCGTGGGTCCGCAGACAAAAGTATCACGTGGTTGTCACGACGTAACGTGCGCGCATATCCATAGATATTCATAGACAGGGCAAGAGTGACAAAATAGTCACGGTGACAAAAGTCACTCGTGCGTGCTAGATCTTAGTGTCACACATTTCTGTAATTTTGCTATGATCGTTTTTACTAATGTTGAGTACACAGACATGCATTTCATGTATGGTCTGGCTGAGGGAAACGCAATTAAAGCATGGTGACTTTACCAGAAAGGTGCCCTGATAAAAGAATACGCGACATAAAAACTTTTGAGACCGTCGATGGGTGTTTGAGGGAACACGGTCGAACCAATTACGTTTGGTAGATAAATAGCACGCAATACAGATGTTGAAGAGATAGTTCAAGCAAATTCAAGTACTCGAAAAATTGCTGCTGCTATAGAAGTATGCCCTACGAAAGTTTGGCGAGTTCTCTACGAACAGCAGTTGGATACGTAACGCAATCAAAAAGTGCAGGCATTGACTCCAGCAGATTTTCCTAATCGACAAAAATTTAGTCGATGGCTGCTGCTTCGTTGTGCCCAACATCTTTTGTTTGCAAATGGAGTGCTCTTTACATTTAAAGCAACATTTGCATAAGATGGAATTATGAATTCCCATAACATGCACTGCTCGACGGATGAAAATCCTTATAGTGTTATGGTGAGAGCTCATCATCAACGATTCTCCATAAATGTCTGGTGTGGTATTGTTGCGATGTATTAATCATGTATTAATTCATGCGAGATCTCACCTACATAACGCCTATTCATTAAGGTGGATCGTCGAGGCGGTCCAGTTGCTTGGTCAGCAAGGTCACCAGACAGGAACCCCTTGGAACACTTTTTTTGGTGTCACTTAAAAACGGAGGTCTATGAAACGGAAGTGGCGGATCTCGTAGAACTGCAACGTCTTGTAGAAAATTAATGTGCAATCATTCAGGCCACCGCAGGAATTTTTTATCGCGTTCGAAGATCATTACTGCGAAGTGCTGAAGCTTGTGTTGGGTAGAGGGATGGCAATTTTTACAACTATTGTGAATTAAGTATTACGTTTCTGTGCTAATTCAAAACTGAAATGTAGATTTGTTTGTTTTCTTTGACTGGATTATTAATTTTTTTTTCATATTCCCAAAAAATATGTTTTAATTTTTTTCTCAAAAACTGTTATCTTGAGCGACAGAAACAAAAAGTGCCTTTTCGGTGCAGTTTTTTACTGCGAACAATTTCATCTTGTCAATTATTTGTTAAATGTGCAGATGGAAAAAATACTTGCAAAAATACAAAGGTCGTTCTCCGTCTCCGTCTAAACAGTCAAAACTGTCGTATCAAGGTCTATCAACTAGAGATGAGCATGGGGTGAGTTTGTCACTCCAGATCCCACCCCGTAGGACGTATCCCTGTCACTGCGCCATCCCATCACATTTTCGTCACACTGTCCCAACCCACAGACCCAAAATTTTCTCGCGGGCCATTTGTGCCATTTTTCTTTCACTTTCTTTTCGGTTTTTCTAACGATAATTCTTCAACGACTACAACGAGTAATTTTTTTTCGTCACAAACGGATCGGAAGATTTTTCAGGAACTACATATTTGTCCCAGGAATCTGCTGGTCACGATAAACGATAATTTTGGAATATTGTATATTTTTAATCTAAACATTAAATACGTTATAAACAAAGCTGTACAAAGAAAAGTACTAGCTGAGCTCCATATGCGCGATTCGCTTAACGACAAACTACCGCGCCGCCTCGTGAAAAAACTTAACTAAACCGCCTACAAAAAATATATGCGCTGCAGAAAAAAAAATCTAGACTCAAATTCAGTGATTTGTATACTGAAGCCTGTTTGTATCTACAAAAAAATGAAAATAAAGAGTTTCTTATATAAAAGCAATTAATTTGCACGAACTAGATTTACTAGATTATCAAAACTCGTGCCACTTCGTCCCATAAAAAATTGCCATTCATCCCATCCCATGAGACGATGGGATGGGATGGGTCGATGGGATCCCATGCTCATCTCTACTATCAAGCTAACAATTTACTAGATTTCTTGGCACAGTCTTTTTTTTTAATTCATTTATTATATAATAATAATAATAATACAAAACATAAAACATGACACCCCGGGCCCGCATTACTGCAGGGTGTGTGTCCTATTCTACCCAGTGGGTATGTTCAGATGCCTCCTCTCTACGGCTTGTCTCAACTTATCGTCTTCTTCCTTTTGGGTCATTATGTCTTTTATCGCTTTGTTCACGTTGTCCCAGTATTTTTCTGTCCTTAACATGTGGTCTGTTATTGTTCTTGGTTCTAGCAATCCGTCCTGCATTATCGTTGCTCGTTCGCGTTCGCATCTATCGCAGACGAATAGGGTGTGGTACACGCTGTCGTCCTCTTCGCAGTAGTCACACTGTGCTTCTCTTGCTCTGCCAATGATGTGCAGTAGTCCTTGAAACATATATGTCCCGTGAGAATCTGTGTCAAGTGGAAGTTGGGTTCTCCGTGCTTTCTGTCCTTCCATTTGATTGGGTCTGGGATTAATAGTCTGGCCCATGGTCCCCTTTCGGTATGCTCCCATTTTCTTTGGGAGCATACAGAAAGAGACCCAGTCTAGCCTATGTTGCTATGTCGTTTCACATTATCGTGGGTATCGAAGTTAAATTGTGGCATTGCTCCAACTATAATTTTTATCATTTTCTTGTCATTTTATACAGTTTATCAGTGTAAAGGAAACATTCGCGAAATATTTACAGGCGAGGTTACAGAATAATAAGAAATACCTAACTTGGGTAATAATAACTGCAATGTTAAGACTATAAAGATTAGGAAAGTAAATTATTTGATGTCTGGATTTTATTAATTTTGAAACGCAAAAATTCGCCAAGGCTAGTGAAGTATTAAAAACTAATTAAATCATAATTTAGATTAGTATGTAGGTTCGATTTATAATTTCAAATTAATATACATTCTTTTTATAAAATATAAATTTATTAATATATATTTTTTATTTAGTATTTTTAATAAAAATATGTGGAAGTAATAAAAATGGGATTACAAGATCCATAGAGGCTGAAGATAAATAATTTTTTTAATAAAATCTATATGTTACGAAAAGAACAAAGTTTGTTTCAGGGACATGTTTCATGAAACATCACATGACATGACAACTGAGGACATGAGCATCAAAATTTATAGTATAATGTTAAAATAATACGAACAATAACTATTGCACCACAAACAAAATGTGTAAATATATAGTAGCTTTTCTAAATATCACTGTAGATTTGAAATAGTCGGTAGTAACTATTGTGTGTGGGTTACAATTCGGATCGAAAAGGCCATTTGTTATTGGAATTGCTGAACGGTATTCAATGTGCATAGTGAAGAATGCGTGTATGTGAGTGCGAGAGAGTGTGTATAAAGTTTTGTAAGGACTAAGGCGTGAAATTGGACGAGCAAATTTTACAGAGAAAATTTGCTCGGTAATATTCCAGTCGATGTATTGATTTTGAGAGGGACGGGATGCTGTTATCTGGCCCATATCATATGCTGGCTAAAATACTCTAGCTGATGTAACTAATTAGCAGTAGATTCTGATAAATTGATCAATTGTGAAGAGTGACCGACACCGTTAATGTCATATCCTTCATATAGAATCTACATTGTAGATCAACAATAGCTAAATTAAAATTTATTTTCTGGGCTTTTAATTACATAATTAATGTCATATCCTTCACGTAGAATCTACTTTGTTGATTTACATTGTAGATCAACAATAAGTGAATTAAAATTTATTTTCTGGGCTGCATATTGTTCTTCCGGTAATTGCACTAGGACTATTACGATCAATACTAAGCGATCAGCTTGTTCCTGCAATTTTTTTTACTAATTGGACAATGAGTAAATGAACTAATGCAATTAATTTCATATATTCACAAGTAAATACACTGGGTAATAATTTATTACCAGATCTATTTTTAGGTATGTGACACATGACAAAATAGCAAGTGGTTATTTAGTTTATACTATCTGAAAATATACATCCTTGTGAGTTTATCATTTAACATAATATAAATCTTCCCTTGTCGGTCTAATTATGTCTGTCTATAACTAGTCCTGCTTGTCTAATATCACCTGTTTGTTCGATTAAATGTTGTTAATCTTTAATCTTATTATTATATTATTTTATTATTCCATATTAAGGGAGTAGTTTAGTACAATGTTTTTCAACGTGGGGGTCGCGACGAAGGTGGGGGTCGAAGCCTTTTGAAGGGGGTCGCGACGAAGCTGGGGTTCGAAGCCTTTTGAAGGGGGTCGTGAAGCCTCTTTAAAGGAATCGCAGTTATTTTAAAATTGAAAATAAAGAGCCCTTAAGGTTCACTCGCGACAGTAGTAGACATAAACATCTTCTTATTGACTACCAAAGTTTTCAATGCTTGATAAAATTATTTTTGTAAGAGACTGTAGACATGTAAACTTATATATACGGAAACACTCTCTCAAAGCTATAATTCTAAGTAAAATCAAACTGGCAGCGTCGCAAATATATACCCGGAATGGTCTATACTTGAATTATCAAACAAAGCCGTTTTACAAGTGAACTATCCTGAAAAGACTAACCTGAAAAGACTAACCTAACCTCAAAAGACTAACCTAACCTGAAAGAGACATTCAAAGTAAAAAAAAAAACGTTATATTTCAAAATGTTAGATTTATTAAGAAAATGTTAATTAAAGGTTAGTTAGAACAGAAAATAGTTTAACACAAACCTTTGAGTAACATGAATCATTGTTTACACGAGGAATACGCACACATTCACGTTAATGTGATGGTTGGAACTCTTTCTTCGTAATCAATTTTTCCCATCGCGGATCCGTTTTTATACTTATACAACTAAATCGCTTTCTAAATTTAGGCGATTTCTCTGTTTGCCTTTTATTTGAACCATTGACGAAAACGTAAATTCGAAAAAATAGGAGGCAAATGGAATCAAACACTTCAAAGTTTCTCTGGTTAATTTGTGGTGGATATTTTTTATTTAGTTTTTAGTTTTTCTCTTTAGCCAAAAGCTATCCAAAGTGATATAAATTAATTCCATGTGTAACATTCCATCAGCAGATAATTCCAAATGATTTACTTTTAGATTGGTTCCAAAACTTGCCGCATCTGTAGCAGCTTTTAAAATTATGATCCACCTTTTCCTAGTGTTTTCTGAAAGTTCTTCCACTGAGATATAATGACACAATTCTTCTTTCAAATTCTGCAATACAATTTCCATGCCAGGTATATGAGAATATTTCCAGGGATTTGATGTATATCTCAGACCCCACTTCTCCAATATATATCTCAGACCCCACTTCTCCAATATAAGACTGACTAGAAGAGAATAAATCAAAGTTGTCTTGCATTAGGGATGATGACTACAGGACTATTTTTTTTCGTAAAGCCATGGATTTTGTCTTTAGCGGTAATTAAATGTTCATCACTTCCTTGCAGGCTTTTATTCAAAGCGTTTAATTGCTCGAATAAGAGTTCGATTCGAGAGTTCGAGTAAGTAAGACATGCTAGTATTTTAGTATTTGACAGAAAGTTTAGTTGAGATTATAACCGCTGGTAGTTCGCTAGCGTCAAATTTCCAGCGCAGCCCTACGATAGAAGGGGCCACGAACACCACAAAAAGCCAAGTAATCATACCAGGAGAACAGGAAAGAGAAAAGGAGGTTGAGTGTAGGAAAACAGAAAGAAGAAAGAAAAAAGCAAAGTTAACGGTATCAAAAAGAAAAAAAAAAGAAAAGGTAACATGGAGTATAGTGAAAAGGAACGCAGTTCCGATAGTGAACCATAGAACTTATACTAATGGAATGGGAATACCGTATAACTTACGTGTACCGAAACTGTGTCCAACATCTGTGCGACAAGGAAAGATATAACATTTCTTTTGTTCGCTATGCGCATGCTCAAATGAAATAAACATTTATTTTCCAACCTTAATTTTAACCATAAATATAGTTGAACTTTAATTTTAAAATATTTTTATTGTTACTTATACAATTTTTATAACATTAGGTGCTTTTTATTTTTTAGGTGGTGTATTATTTAGTTCTATAATTTGTATCTGTTAAAAATATATTAAAGAAAAATAAAAAAAAGTTAAAAAAAGTGTTTATTTTTTAAAAGAAAAATATTTAAGTTTACATAAAAAATAAGAGATTTATCAAAAGATAATAAGTATTTTTTTTATTAGTACTAGTATTGTACGATTTAATAACAATACAACTTGACACTGTAACAAGAAACTATTACTCTTATTTTATTTAATATTACATTACAACTTTATTTATTACAAATTTAGTTAATATATATTACAACTTTTACAAAATAAAAATAAATCTACTGTAAAATTAATAAAGTCAAAACACAGCATGAATATATAAATATATTCAACTATTCCGGAGCTCTATAACACTAATGAATCTTTTTAGGACTACCAAAAACCAATCTCATGTGAAATATGTCAGTTATTTTTTAGCTTTCAGACCACCTTCGTGGCACTCAACAAAAACCAGAAAAATAACATTGTTTTTTAAGATCATGTCATTCCGATACCTTGTTGATACATGATCTTAACAAACAATGTTATTTTTCTGGTTTTTGTTGAGTGACACGAAGCTGGCCTGAAAGCTAAAAATTAACTGACATATTTCACATGAGATTTGCTTTTGGTAGTCCTAAAAAGACTCATTAGTGTTATAGAGCTATATTTATATATTCAGGCTGTGTTCCGACTTTATTAATTTTACAGTAGATTTATTTTTATTTTGTAAAAGTTGTAATATATATTAACTAAATTTTTAATAAAGTTGCAATGTAATATTAAATAAAATAAGAGAAGTAGTTTTCTTGTAACAGTGTCAAGTTGTATTGTTATTAAATCGTACTATACTAGAACATACACTAATAAAAAAAAAATACTTATTAACTTTTGATAAATCTCTTATTTTTTATGTAAACTTAAATATTTTTCTTTTAAAAAATAAACAATTTTTAACTTTTTTAAATTTTTCTTTAATATATTTTAATAAGAAGTAATAAACTATTAATAAAGTGGATTAATAACATGCATCTAACAAGATGGCAACTGTAAACAACATCGAAAAATATGTGTAGGCCGCGCAGGAGCATTTCGACCGAAAGAAATAGAATGAGACTTTGCATCTCACTTCTTGGACACAATTTTATGATTTGTATTCCTGTTCCATAAGTATATGTTCTAAGTAGTGAACAGGCCAACCCATTCCAATGTAAAAAACGGCTAGGCCATTCCCCCTGCTCTAAGAGAAAGAAGGAGACCAGCCCAAAAGAGGCTAGCCCGAAAAGGGCCACAAATCGGATCATTCGCTGATTGAAGCAAATCTCTCAGTGGTCCAGGAAATGGCGGAGATGAAACGCGAGATGATACGATTCAGGAAGAAATTAGAAAAGATAAAAGAGAGGAGAAAAAGTGGAGAACGGAATTAACAGAGGAACTAAAATCGCTGAGTGAAGAAAATAAAATAGCAAGAGAGAAAATTATAGGCTTAGAGAATGAGATAAGAGACTTAGAGAAGGCAAGTGCATACAGGGAATGTAAGATAGAAGCAGATAAAAAGCAAATGGAAGAGAAATTGGCTAAAATTAAAAATTTTAGGGAGGAAAAAGACAAGAAATAAAAAAAGTTAAACATAGTTATGAATGGAATTAAAGAAGAAGCTACGTGGGAGAAAGAAGTAGAGGACTTACTAATGGACAAATTTCAAATAAATGCGGCACAAAATATGCACAAAATAGGAAGCCCGACAAATGGAAAAACCAGAGCAATATTAATTAAAATGAATAACTGGGAGGAAAAACTAAGGATAATGAAAAAGACAAACCAATTAAAAGGATCGCAGGTCTACGTGGACAATGATCTCACAGAGAAGGAAAGAGGGTTGCAGAGGGAGATAAGACAGAAAGCTAAAGAATTGAGAGAAAAAGGCAAGTTTGTAAGAGTAGTATACCGAAAAATGAAAGTAGACCAGAGGTGGTACCACTACAATGAACAACTACAGGAATAAAGGATATTAAAATTTCAGTTAGAAAGAATAGGGAGGTGGAAAACCAGCAGGCCACGAAGCAAACGAAGATATTGTGTTGGAATGTAGCAAAAGAAAATTAAGACCGGATTATAAGGATGACTTGATGGTGTACATGAAGAGCTTCGATATAATTGGAATAGTGGAAACATGGATAGACGCAAAGGATTGGGAGAAGGTGAAGAACGAACTGCCAGATAACTTCGCGTGGAAGTGCCAATGGGCAAAAAGAGATTTCAACAAGGGGCGACAAGAGGCGGTTTAATAACCGGAGTAAAGAAGAACATAAAGAAGAAAATTATAGGGGAGAATATTACGGCGAAGGCATTTAAAAAAGAAAGATAAAATTTAATCGGGGATAAATGGAAATATTTTATAGTTTATAATAATAAAAGGCAAAAAGAACTATTAACGAAAATAGAGACGGAAGCAAACGAGGAAACCTTGCATAAATTATAATTTCGGGGGACTGGAACGTAAGAATAGGAGAGAGCCAGGTTGAAAAGCTCGGGGAAGGAAGACATGAAGTAACAAGCAAAAATACAAAGACAAAATAAGCAACGCGGATGGTAGAAAATGGCATGACTGGATGACGGAAAGAAAATGGAACATATTAAAGGGATTTCCCGGAGGGGGATTGGAGTGGAAAGACAACGTATATAGGGGGAAGAGGGATGTCAGTGATAGACTATGTAGTAGCAAACGAGGCAGCAACGAGTGACATACTCAGCATGGAAGTAGGTAACAGGATAGAGTCGGATCATTTCCCGCTGGAAGTAACAGTAAAAGGATGGTATGAGTAAAAGGATGATATGGAATAAAGAGGCGGTACAAAGATTTAAGAGCAACCTGAAAAACTGTCAGCTAGAATCAATAAATAGCCTAGAACAACTGGTATCTACAGTCTATGTGGCGATAGTATGGAAAAATCAGGAGTGATCATAATAACAGCGTATTGGTTGATAAAGAATATATTTCCAAGAAAAAAGAGTTGAGAGAGGATGTCAAGAGATGGAGACAGAGCGGAAGAACACCAGGTAGATTAAAAAATATGAGGGGCCAAATGAAAGAACTTGTGAAGAACAAAAAAGGGACGTGGCAAAGAAAACAAATGGAGGAGGCAAGGAAGCTCAATAGTGAGAGAGAAATATGGTGGTGAAAATTGTGGAAAAAGTAACCCGGAAAGTTAATGAAATTAAGATGGAAAGTTGGATGCATTGATGGACAGTTGCTGTTGCAAGTTCTGGGTGGGCTGAAAAGAAGAAAAGCGACAGGCGCGGATGGAATCCAAAATAAAGCGTGGAATCTAGCGCCGGTGTCAATACAGAAAAACTCCACGAAATATACAACAAGATTTTCAAAGGAGAGCAAGCAATTCCAGATAGCTGGAGGGAAGGGACATCGTCTCAATTTTCAAAGCAGGAAATAAGGCAGAAGCAGAAAATTACAGAGGCATCATGCTGATGGATATATGCAAAAGTAGTGGAGATGAAAGTACAGGAAGAAATTGAGGAAAATGAAGTGATTCCGGAAGCACAAGGGGGATTTAGAAAAGGAAGGGGAACAACGGACCAGCTGGTTACCTTAAAATACGTAATAGAGCAAGAGCTGGCACCGCAAGGTGGAACCGTGTTTGCTGTATTCATAGATCTTAAAGCGGCATATGACTCAGTAAACCGAAAGATGATATGGGAAATAATGAGAGCAGAAGGGATTAGGTTTTTTCTAATCTATACGGCAAGATAAGCTGCAGAGTAAAAATTAGTTAAAAAAAACCGAAAGACACAGGGTTAAGAAAGGGTTAAGGCAAGGGGGTCCACTTATCCCTGTCCTATTTAAAGATTCTATATCTTACTTAGAAAAAGTATTAAAAAATGGGTAGGCAGGAGGAGTGGTAATAGGTAGGATGAAAGTGTGGTCTCTAGCTTACGCCGATGACATAGTTGCTTTAGCAAGAACAAAAGGCGGAGTACAACAAGGTACAAGTATACGGCAGACTCCCTTTGTAAATAAGCAGAGGGTCCAGCTGTAGCCAATATAGGATAGCCAGGTTTCGGTGCGGCAACGAAGAAAAGGGAAGAAGGTACTGGTTTAAGGAAATGGAGAATTTGTGTACCATATGCCGAGAGGGTACTGACAGGTGGGCACATTGGATGGAAGAGTGCAAAGGGCTAACATGGGAAGAAGGGAAGAAAAATAAATGGAAAGACTGGGAAGCGTACATGGACGAGTCAGGTAGAGGGTGGTCCATAATGCGGGAAATTTTAGAGCGGAAGGGAGTGATTATGGAAAGAGTTTAGTGAGGGAGAAAAGTTAGTGCGGGCGAAGAATTATTATTTTTTGTTTCTTTAAAGTGTAGTTTTTAAGTTTGAGTATTTGGGGTATTTTTGGGTCGGGTTATTAGTTATGTTCTGTTTTTTGTACTTATTTTTATTGTTTCCTCTTTTGTTATTTTTTTTTGTTAAAGTAATTGTAAATATGCCAATAAAGGTAAATAATATAAAAAAGTGCTCGAGTAGGTGAGAAAGAAAAGCCAGTTTCAAAAGAAATTCCAGGTCACAAATAAAATTGGTATATTCGTACATGACCTGCAGTAAATACACCAAAAGTTCAGCTCGAAGCTCCATCACTCTTGTCACTACTTTGCCTTTCGATATCCACCTAACCTCTATGTGAATCAAACTTTGGTGTAGTGAACCCATATCTTTAAAAATGTTTCCAAATAAACGCATCTATAACGCTTTTCATTTAATAGAATTTACTAATTTATTCCTGTTTGGATGCAAGAGCTTGGCGATGAAGAAAGCAATGTATCCAATAAGCGTTTTGGCATCGGTGCTTTAAGTGTGGCAACAAAGCCGTTTTTCGAACCACTCATAGCTTTTGCTCCGCCACTACAAATAGCTATACATTTCTTCGCCCAACCGATATGGAGGTCTTGTGTAGTTTTAATGTACATGTTATATAAGCACTGACATGTTGTATTCATAGGCAGAGTTTTACAAAACAGTATTTCTTCCACCAATCTCTCATTGGATTAAAAACGCACAAAAGCTACAAACTGTGCACAACCCACAATATCAGTAGATTCATCAAACTGCAGGTATACAAAAGTACTTTTTTTTATTTTTTCTATGACTTGATCACGAATGTCAACCGCTTATTCTGCGTTGAATGGTATTGTCAGAGAGAAGTATACTTTTAAGTTTTTCTACCTCTTGTTTCCCAAACGTCTCGTTTCTAAAGCTGCTGCTAAAATCGATTTTTCGGCAATTGTATGAGTTTTTCCACCTTTAGCCACCCGAAAAGCTACTCGATATCTAGATAGCAACGCTTTTTCATTTATATTAGACATCTGCACTACAGCATTCTTCAATTTTCTATCAATAAATTTCAACGGTTTGTTTTTTCATTTGAATGTTTTGTGTTGAGGTAGCGCACTAGTTTCCATGGCTTCATGATTTCGCGTGATACAGTTTAGAAGCAAATAAAGCAATGTGGTTTATTTTCAATCACAGTAAATCCAAATTTTAAATAATTGTCGTCATACAGACGCTTTCTCTTTGTTTTTGTTTCACTACTCTCATTTTAAGTTCAAGCTGACGGTTGTTTTGATCTTTTTAGAAACTTATATTTGAAACATATATTGGAAATATTCCCTCTATGAGAAATTAAATTAAAACACAAATAGGGGCGATTGCATTGCTATTGTCGTATCGCTTCTCCGTATAGGCGTTTGCCGATGCTGAAAAAATATGTTTGTTATATGTAAGTAATTACGTATTTAGCCGATATCTCATTATAAAAATAAGTAAAAATGATGTACGATTACGGATACATAAAAAAATAAAAGCTAAAAACAGCGAAGGGTAGGGTCGCGCAATATATGTTTCCATACTAAGGGGGCCGCGACATGAATAGTATGTATTATTATCTATATAATCTATTTTACTTAGAGTTGTGTGTTTAATTTGATCTACGCTTACAACATACTTTCCTTTCAAGTATTCTATTTACAGTAGTAAATCAATGTACTATATCCATCGAATAGCTATTATACCCCCTTAAGCAGTACTTAATACATAAATGTATTTTTGTCCGTGAAGATAAAAGAATTAATATAAATAAATCCATTTATTTATCTATTGGCTCGTGGCAAATATTGCAAGTCAATACGCTTCTATCTGTTCGGTAGATAAAGCCAGATTTTTAGATAGATCCTACAAAACAGTATGTCAATACAAATAATCTGTGTTTGCTAATCCGTTCACCAAACTAATAACTATAACAAACATATTATATTTGGACATGGATTTATACTTTCTAATACAATTTTTGTTTACTTTGTTTTACATTTAAATAAATGTTTCAAAATTACATTATTTAAATAATAAAACAATAACATGAAAATAAACATAAAAAAGTTAAAATAATCTTAATATTAGAACTACAAGCCTTTCATGTTGATATTTAAATGGATTTTAAATCTACGGTATTAACTAAAGAAGCCTTTTATAATTATAAGTAAAATAAATTGTTAAATTTGAACTAATATATTAATAAAATGTAAGTAATATTGTTTAAATTGTGGTAGTCAAATATTGATGGACATAATAAAATCATTTAGCGGAAAGTGGTCGGATTGTTCGCAGTTTCAATAAGTGAAATTGTTAGCAGTGTAATCGTTTTGGTTATGCTAACGGAGAGATTTAACATTAACGTAGAATTCCGACCAAATTGTGCAAGGTCTAAGTACACTAAAATACAGACGGTGGCAACTAGCCAAAAACTTATTGTCGTCGGTCTATTATTACCAAATAACATAAATAAGTTTTTAAACATCTAATATTTACAATTATTTGCACTTGCATTTCAAATTTACTTGCAAGTTGAAAAAAGAGAGAAAAAAAGACAAAACTAACATATCAATAAAATATAATGTATTATATAATAAGTTGGTTATAATAAATTGGTTATAATGTATTATATTAATAACTTATTATAATATAAGTTGGCCTATCTAATGTGACCACCCAAAATATTTCCGCTGCCTATAGACTGAGGAAAAAAATGTAAAGATGTAATTTATGTGTGCCATGCTATCAAAGTGACAAACACACTAATTTTACGCTCCCTAATTTTCGAATAAAAATATCTATAATGAGCTTAATCCACTCCCAATGAAGCATCGGCAAACCCTGAAGTGAAGCTGAAACTTCACACCCATAAAAACGGCGACTGATCTAAACCCCAGAAAAATCTCTGCCTGGTGTTTGCCAAGACATGTCTGAAACCGACGCTGGACATGACAACGTGCGGGATGTCGGAAATATGAGGTCTAAGAGGCGACTCCTTATCACTCAAAAAAATTCAGCCCTTACTCAAAACTTCGAAGATAAATAAAATGCTTCTACCTCTAATTCTTTCGAAGTCAAAATGGCGAGAGATGAGGACGTTGCAATGAGTAGTCCTAAAATGTTTAAGTGTCATTCGAATATAAAAGTACCGAAAATAGTGATTTGTATAATTTGCGAAAGTGTTTATCATGTTAATGATTTTAACAGATTAAATTTGGGTAAATACATAAGTGATATTCTAGTGGTCTGCCCAGCCCACCACATGGACGACCTTACCTCTAAAAGGGATTTCCAAAACATTGATTTAAGCGTGGATGCACGTAAGATTATAATTCAAACAAAACTGTATGAAAAAGACAAGATGAATGAGGAGCTTGCGGAGTAGTATTAAACCGAATGCAACAAGTGAAAGTAAGTGGGTTTCGAGAAGCTATGAGAAAATGGAGAAAGGGAGAAGGGCTCAAAATGCACGTGCTGGAAGCGAAAACAGAATTGCAAAAAATGGAGAAGAAGAAAAAGGAGCTTTGGGAGGAGAAGGAGAAGCAGCGGGTACGAGAAATCAAGACGGAAGCTGAGCTTGGGAAATACGTGAGAGAAAATAGGAAAAGGAAGGAAATATTACCCAAGAGCATTGCGATAGAAGAATGGCAAAACCACTTCATGAGGATGCTAGGAGGGGTGGAGATGCGGTCAGAAAGAGATGATAGTTCAGGAGATCGACAGAGAAAGCAGGAAGAGCTCGCCGAGGATATCACCGTGACAGAGGTGGAGGATGTTATTGATTCCCTAAAGCCAAGAAAAGCGGGAGGTTTGGATGGGCTCGGAAATGAAGCGTGGAAAGAAGCACCTGGAATCTGTAAGGAGAAGTTTACGGAGGAATTGAGAAGGATAGGGAGAGGAGAGAAAAGGATACCAGTCAGCTGGAAAGTGGGGATAATTCAACCGGTTTTTAAGAGTGGAACGAGGGACGCGCTAGAAAATTATAGAGGTATAACTTTGATGAACTCCTCATACAAAATATTTGCTAAAATCCTGGATTGTCGCTTGAGGAAGGAAATCAATGAAAGGAAGCTTTTGCCGGAAATACAAGCGGGGTTCAGAGAAGGAAGGAGCACGGTGGAACACCTGGTGACCTTGAGAGTCATCATAGACCAAGGAATAACAAAGGGATGCCTGTTTGCTCTTTTCATTGATTTGAAATCCGCATATGACTCGGTGAACAGAAGGAGACTTGACGAGTGTTTGGGCAAGCTAGGTATCTCAGAGAGTGTAAGAAGGAACATCAGGAATTTGTACGAGGAAACGGTCGGTAAGGTAGTAGCGAATGAATGGGAATCGGACTATTTTGAGGTGAGGAAGGGCCTGAGACAAGGCTGCCCTTTGAGTCCCACGCTTTTCAATCTGTATGTGGCGGATATGGAAAAGGTTCTACAGGCCGGGCAAGCTGGAGGAGTGGTGATTGGGAAAAAGAAGGTGTGGAGCTTGGCATATGCGGATGACATGGTGGTATTTGCAAAGTCGGCTAGTGAGATGAAGGACGTGATTGAAAGGCTCGGCAGGTATTTCGAAAAGAGGGATTTAAGGGTGAATGTTGGTAAAACAAAATGGATTCGGTTTAAAAGGGGTGGGCGATATAAGAATGAAAGGTTTGAATGGCAGGGTACGGAAATAGAGGAAGTTAGTAAATTTAAGTATTTGGGGTATGTCTTTGGGACTGGATACAGTAATAAAGAACACATAGAGTATGTTACAAAGAAGGCATGGGTGGCGGCGGGTCGTATCTGGGAGGTTTGGAAAAGGAACTTTGATGGAAACTTTAGAGCAGCAGAGACCATATGGAAGGCATGTGTGCGAAGCGTGTTACTGTATGGATGCGAGGTCTGGGGAACGAAAGAGGAAGACAAGATCGAAAGGGTGCAGCTAAAGTTTTATAAGAAAGTGTTGAAACTTGATAGGTCGACGCCTGGTCACATTGTGCTTCAGGAAGTGAGTGCTTGTAAGGTGGCGGTAATAGCTGCGGAAAGAGTGATAAAGTTCGAGTATAGGGTGGATGGGTTAGGAGATGAAAGGATAATAAAGGAAATCTTTCGAGTAGTGAATAAAGAGGGGTTAAGTGGTAGAAGAGAGAGCGGTTGGGGGTTGAATAAAAAGAAACTGTATGAGAGAGGCGGTTTATCATCCGAGGGGTTGGAAACGGAAAAAAGTGCGGGTGCTCAGTGGAAACGGATGCTAAAAGAGAGGTTATTAGAATTGGACTTCCAAGAGCGCCAATCGAAAATAGAGGCTAGTAAATATCACCAAGGCTACAGTCAGATACAAGTGCACGGCCGTGTTCCTGGTTATTTGAGGACAAGTAAAGGGTCGGACGACCAGTCAGTGTTGGCGAGATTTAGGTGTGGCAATGAAGAGCGTGGAAGGAGACATTGGATGAAGGAGGAAAGTAGAAGGTGTTTGGTGTGCGGGTTGAATGAAGATATGTGGAGTCATTGGTTGGAAGAATGCACGATGGCGGAGTGGAATGACCAGGAGAGAAGGCGAGGAAAGGATTGGAGGGAGTGTATGGACGAGAGCGGGAAGGGACTGTCGTTTTTACACAGAGTGAAAGCATGGAAAGAGCGGATGCGACGGCGTAGTTTTTTGAGTGTTGCGGTTTAGTTTTTCTTTTTTTTTGTGAGCTTATGTCCGATGTACAGGTGTTGAAGTATAGGTTTATAGGGTGGTAAAATTTCTTTTTTCTTTTTAATGGGGTTTTAGTTTCACAACTTTTTTATTATTTTTTATTGTTTTATTTTGTATGTATATTTTGTATGGAAATTATTTTAATTATGCCAATAAAGGTTATTATTATTATTAAGTGCAAGTACCCTTATGGTTGAAACTATCATTGATGATGAACTTCCTATACTGAGGGTTGAAAATGAACTACTGAAACAACTGAACCAAGAACTGAAAGACAAAAAGGTATTACTGAAAGAACTAGTTGAAGGAAAAATGCTATGAGTAAAAGTAATTTCGTTAGATATGCAGATATGGCGAAGATTGATAATAATAACACTAGCAAAGTCATACCTAACATCATAGTTAAAGCAAAAGATAAAAATAATCGTGAAGCAGATAAAAATGTTAAAAAAAATTACCGGACGATATCTCAGTACCTATCAAAAAAGTTTCAATTTACAAGACTGGAGAAGTTACTATTAAATGTAAAAACAAAGAGGATGTCAAAAGAACAACGGCTTTATTCAATGAAACATTGAAAAATGATTATCTAGTGCAGAACTCTCAAATTACCTAGATTAAAAATATTTGATGTTCAAGATGTGAACTTAAGTGACCTCCAAGAGGAAATTAAAAACAGAAATCCGTCCATGTTAAAAAGTGATTTCTCTATAATCTCTGAATTTACCAATGCAATGAAACCGCGCACTGTGATCATGGAGGCTTCACCTGAAGTATACAGCACTGTTCTAAAAAATGGTTTAAAATATTCATTGGTTACCAGTGTTGTAGAGTGTCCGATGATATCAATATAAACTTATTCTTCAAATGTGGACGTTTAAACCAGCGTTTCTCAAAGTGGGCGATATCACGCCAGCTTTTTTATTGGTTTATTTCACATGACTTTTGGCTATTACAAAGACAGTGTACCTGAATTTTTTGAGTTATCTATTTATAATGAAAAAATTAAAAGAGTCAATAGTTGTAAATATTTAGGGTTATTTTGGTATTATGACTGTCACATGAAGACAGTAATATCCATATATAAGACATCCATATATCCATATAGAAGACAGGAATAAATATCTATAATGAGCTTAATCCACTCCCAATGAAGCATCGGCAAACCCTGAAGTGAAGCTGAAACTTCACACCCATAAAAACGGTGACTGATCTAAACCCCAGAAAAATCTCTGCCTGGTGTTTGCCAAGACATGTCTGAAACCGACGCTGGACATTACAACGTGCTGGATGTCGGAAATAGGAGGTCTAAGAGGCGACTCCTTGTCACTCAAAAAAATTCAGCCCTTCATTCAGCCCATTCAGCCTGATGAGACGTTGTAGCTTGTTTGTTTCATAAATTAAAATCATCTTTCATAAATTAAAAAAAATAATGAGCATGCAATCAATGAAGATTATATACCATTCTCTTTTTGAGAGTATTGCGAATTATGAAATTGTTGCAAAAAGTTACAAAACTAAGCTCATAAACATATTTTCGGAAGGCAAACGGGTTCTAGGATTTAGTGATACAATTATACTCGAGTCGTTATCACTACAATAGTTGTAAACATGCGTATGAGAACTATAAAGGGAAGTCTAGAAATAGAAGTATTCCGTTACCCAAAGTCAGTAAATCTATAGCATTTAAAAACTCTTCGATTCTGGCAATTAAAAAAAAAACACTTCAATACACTACCTGATACACTAAAAAGAATACCGAATAGTAATAACAAAACAGTAAGAATAAAACTGAGAAATTGACTTGCAAATACTTCCTTTTCTTAGACTTTTTGTTTTCTTACAAATACAATATTTTGTTATCTCTTTCATTATTTTGTTTTCTTACAGTTCACTTTCTAATACTCTAATCTTTGAGTCCTCTTATACCTTATTATGTTGTTTATTGCTTATGTTTTGTATTTTATTTATACCTAATTCTTGAATGATATCGACAAAGTTTAATTATGTGAATAAATTACTTCTCAGGCCTATGTACAGTTGTAACTCACCTCTATAGGTGCATCCTTATGTATTATATTATGTATTATGTAAGTGTGTATATATATATATATATATATATATATATATATATATATATATATATATATATATATATATATATATATATATATATATATATATATATATATATATATATATATATATATATATATATATATATTGTATATCCTGATAATAAATAAATAAATAAATAAATTTAATTGATATCGAAGGGCTGATACAATAGCGACAAAATCATTATTGCCTAGGTCATACTTTTTGCGTTCTGAAGGACATCAATGGTTTTTCAAATGGGAACCAGTTTTTTTTGTCGAGCTGATGAGACGTTGTAGCTGATATTTAAACAAATCCAACGACCTATGATATCAACACATTGAAATGATACACGTGTAAAAACGGGAAATCGTGATTATATTGACAAGAATATACGAATAATGTTATCAAACTTTGTGTGCAGAAAATGTATTCTAACAAACGGTCGAACTGATGGTCATTAATCTCGACTCATTCTTGAAGATGTCGGAATGATTCCCTTGAGCTTCGAATATTTTCTGGTGCGATAGCGGTGGAGCTCTTGAAATTTAGATGTATATTCGCCGGCGTTGTCAGAACATCACATATTTATGGCTCCCCATATAAAGAAATCAATTGGCGTGTAATTCGGCGAACGAACAAACTAAGGGATTACTGCACTTCTACCAGTCCAGCATCCGAGAAATTTTCGATTTTACGAACACTTTGCGAGCTATAACTGGACAGATGAGCTGGACAGCTATTATGTTGATATAACATTCGGCATCGCTGATCTAACGGGACATCTTGCAGCAATTCCCCCAAATTATTGTTTAAAAAATAGACTACTATTTCCGTACTTGAAAAAATAATCAAAAAAATAATAATCCGGTCCTTAATTAGGCCACAGCACAAATAACACTCCAAGGACGATGGTGCACAATTAGCCGCAGCAACCTCGGTTTTTCGATTAACCGATAATGCATATTATTCGTTTTCAACTGTCCATGATTTAAAAAGTTGGTTCGTCAGTAAAGAAAACGTCGTCCAAAAAAATCGGATTCATTTGTAACTGATGAAGATCCATTCAAAGAAGTGAAAGAGACGAACTCTTTATATAAATATATAAATATTTCCAAAATAGGCACCATAAAGAATCTGATGCAAGGAAATATTTATTACGATTTAATATTGTCTTAAAACACTCGCCTTGAAAATTCCGGAATAACGCTCAAATTGCAGTCTACTGAATTGAGGTATCATGAAAAACCTACTGCATCCTGAAAAGCAATCTCTGCTTATTCGTTTGTTTTAGTCTTGCAACGTTCCTTTTGAGTGGATTGGCGCTGCCCATTTCACACAATAATAAATGAAAAATTCGTTCGAAACATCGGCGGGAAGGATAATTTCTGACAGGATAATGTTGTACATAATATTACTGTGCTTGGTCTCACCACAAATCAAAATCATTTGCAATCTCTCCACTTGACTGTACAATACCATTTTTGATACGGTTATTACCATTACGGTTATTACCATTTTACTTTGGATGGTTACACTTGTCAAATCATTACAAGGTTTATGATATTATAGGTCGTTGGAATCATTTGAATATCAGCTAGAACGTCTTAATAAAAGTTGATGATACGTTAATGACACTGGAGCTTGTATCGGCAATGACCAGGAATTGGCTAACAGATTGAAATAGTTATTTACATTAGAGTGCGGAAACGTTGATTTTACAACGCAACAACCCGTTGGAGCATTGTAAAATCATTTCCGCACGAAATTTGTATTTTTTGGCCGACAATTATTATTTAAGAAACAAAAAAATTATTTACAACATTGCAAATTATTTAATTTTTTAATGTTGGTACTCACAAGCTTTGATATTTTTACTAATTCAAATTTATTAGGTACATAATATGTCATTTTGCAACATGCCATACGCTATACTTTACAATAAAAAATCACTTTTATTTTCTACATTATCATGTCAAGGATGATGTAAAGTAACTTTTTCTAAATTAGATTTTATTGTGCAATACTTAATTTATTTTGTAAGTATCCTTGACGGGTTAAAATTTACTGGTCATTTTACCGCATCGTAGCCTACTTTGCAACATTGTGTGTAAAAATCTAGTTTCGCTGGACGTATAAACGATGGCAAGGCTAGCTTTGCAATTCAGGAGGCCAAAATAGTTATTTACATTAGAGTGCGGAAACGTTGATTTTACAATGCAACAGCTCGTTTTAGATTTTATTGTGCAATACTTAATTTATTTTGTAAGTATCCTTGACAGGTTAAAATTTACTGGTCACTTTACCGCATCGTGGCCGTACTTTGCAATATTGTGTGTAAAAATCTAGTTTCGCTACACGATGTCAAAAGCGTATACACGATGTCAAAGCTAGCTTTACAAATCAGGAGGCCAAAAAGATATTTTCATGAGTCTCTAGTAAAAATCAGCAAGTATCTCTATGTTACCTAGCTCCAAGTCAATTAAAAATTCTGTGTTTCTATATAGTACGACTGATGATGAAGTGTATTACATACTGAAACATCTGGCAAAGAAGTCCTCAGGTTATGATGAAATTCCTTCGAATATCCCTTTCCTGGTAGCTAAACATATAGTCACACCTTTGAGCTATTTAGTTAACGAATCCTTTCTGAATGGTTACTTCCCTGATCAGCTGAAGACATGGGCAATAGTTCCAATGTATACAAAAATTGGAAAAGTTGAGAACTATAGACCTATATCACTCTTGCCTGTATTTTCTAAAGTATATGAGATAGTATTTTTTAGAAGGTTAACAGCATTAATAACAAACCCAGTTTGGATTCCAAAAAATTAAAGACACCGAAGAAGCTGCTTCTGTACGTAGTAGGTTGTATATTGTAATTTGAACGAGAAATCTCTGCCTATTAGGTATTTTGTTTGATTTGAGTCGAGCCTTCGATACTACAAATCATCAACTTTTGTGTAATAAGCTGGAGACTTACGGTGTGAGTAAAATCCTATCTGCCTGGTAGGAAACAAACGGTAAAAATAAAATAAAAACAGTTTAAATCACACTGCCCTTTCAGATATAATTGAGTCAAATATTGGAGCCCCATGGGGTTCTACACTGGGACCGCTGCTATTTATTTTGTTTGTAAATGACATATGTGACAATGTTAAGGATACATTCATTGTTTGATATAATTTGTTGGGGAAACTCACCTTACGTAAAAAGGTTATTTACATTGCAAAAGAGAATCGTAAGAGCTAAAGCTACTGTTCCGTTTACGGAGACATGTAAACCATTATTTCTTAGGTACAAAATTCTTACAATATATAGTATGTATATACTAAAATGTGTATGTTATGTTAAACGACATCTGGAAGAGTTTATGAGGTTTGGAGATCTCAACTACTATACAACGTGTAATTCTGATAAGCTATACGAACCAAATTTCAGTACCTCTCAGGTGGGGTGTAGCTCTTATGTGGTAGCCATAAGGCTTTATAATGTACTACCTTGTGACACTAAGGTTATCGTCAATTACAATAAATTTAAAGCCACCGTCAAAGAAATGCTTCTCAAGGAACCTAAGTACTCTGTGAATGATTTTTGGAACTAAGTCCTTCTCGGTAGGAGTGATCCGGCAGAAAACGTTACGTTACGTTATACGCCTTTCTCTTTTTCTCAGTGTAAATTTCTATACCTCTTTCTTTCTCATTCTCTCAGTGTATATTTCTGTATGCGTGCTCTCGCTTTATTTCGCAGATTGACAGACGAGCGTGGTCGGTTTGTAACCTTAAAACTAAACAAGAAAAAAATTGTTGAAACGTATTTTTGTTGTTTTAAATCATACGAGAGTTATATTGTTTATATTATACTCATTAACTCAGATTAACATTATTATTATTTACCTTTATTGGCATTATTATTCACACAATACAGACTTCCTCACTCTCCAACAATACAACAAAACAAATCAAAAAAAGAAGAACACAATAAATTTTTTTTTTCAAAAAACAGAACAGACCTAATAACCCGACCCAAAAATACCCCATATACTCAAACTTAAAAACAACACTTTAAAGAAACAAACAAAAAAATTATTCGCTCGCACTAACTTTTCTCCCTCCCTAAACTCTTTCCGCAATCATTCCCTTCCGCTCTAAAATTTGTCGCATTATGGGCCATCCGCTACCTGACTTGTCCACGCAAGCTTCCAAGTCTTTACATTTATTTTTTTCACTACTTCCCATGTTAGCCCTTTGCACTCTCCCATCCAATGTGCCCACCTGTCAGTACCCTCTCCGCATATGGTACACAAATTCTCACTTTCCTTCAGCCAATACCTTTTTCCCTTTTCTTCGTTGCCGCGCCGAAACGTGGCTATTCTACATTGGCTACCGCTGGACCCTCTGCTTAGGTACAAAGGGAGTCTGCCGTTTACTTGTACCTTGTTATACACCCGATTATACCTGCTTTCGTCTATACGGCATTGCTTACTTCTTATACTTCCTATCTGCAGCTCTATCTACCTACTCCTTTCACCCAACAATTCTTCAAACCTTAAGCCTTCCCCTTCCATCCTCTCTATCTCCTCTTTCGACCTTCTCGTTCATACATTTTTTTCCATTCATTTCCCCATTTTGTTACTCTAATCCCTCCGACACCTTCCTTCCTTAAACTATTGAACCCCTCTTTCACTATCCTTTCATTCCCTAACCTATATACTTTCCTTTCGTATCTTGCCACTTTCAACTTGCTTCTATTGCAACATTTTATGAACATTGGCTTCTTGTAGCACCAGGTACTCTGGCGTACTCCTGTCTAGTTTCAACGCCCTTTTTATAAACTGAAGTTGTACCTTTTCTACTTTTTCTATCCCATTCATACCCCATATTTCCGCTCCATACAACAAAATACTCTGAACACACGCCTTCCACACCATCATTTTAGCCACGAAATTCTCTTGAAATTTATCTTTCCAAGCAACCCAAAACCTGTTAACAGCCACCCATGCTTTCTTGCATATGAACTTAATGTGCTCATTATTGGACCCATTACTACCAAACATAAGTCCTAAGTATTTGAATCTGCTAACCTGCTCTATAGCCCCTTCTCCTCACCTCAAGCTTTCCTCTTTCTTACCAACTTTCTTTCTAAACACCATCCACTTAGCCTTCTCTACATTCACACTTAACCTTCTTTTCTCAAAATATCTTTTCATCCTTCCAATCATCTCTTTCATTTCCCCTTTTATTCTTGCTAAAGCAACTATGTTATCAGCGTAAGGTAGAGACCACAGTTTCCTCCTACCTATTACCACTCCTCCTGCCTGCCCATTTTTTAAAACATTTTCAAAGTCAGATATGAAAACATTAAATAAGACAAGGCTAAGTGGACACCCTTGCTTTAACCCTTTCCTACCCCAGAATCTTTCGGATTTTTTCTCACTCATTCTTACTTTGCAGCTGGTATTGCCGTATACATCTGTAACCGCCTTCACTAACCACCCGCTAATCCCTTTTGCTCTCATCAGTTCCCATAGCATCAATTCAGACTAACATTAACTCAGATTGTTTAAAACTGAGCCATTGCCTGATCTGTCGGCAGTTCGAGTAGTTTATTTAATTCGTGTAGCTCATGAAATCTCCAATTTTATGAGGAACTTGTTTAACTGAGATTTACACTATCTTAATTATCAGATTGATAGGTTAAAGTGATATACAAAGAAACATATTTGAGATGGTTTCACGAAGTAGCTAGTGGTATCGAGAATTTCAAATAGAATACAAGAACTGTCGGCAGATCATGCAATAACTTGGTTTTACACAATCTTACAGATTTCACCATATCACTACGTCACTACCATATCACTAAATTACAGATTTAGAACATGCTAAAGGCGCTCAAATATACAGAGATAAATTTAAATCAAAGAAGAAACGTGCTGAATCTGAATCTGTACATTCATCGAAAGAAGATTCATTACCGACTGTATTAATCGAAAGTAATGTAGAGACTGAAAAAAATAATATTTAGTCACTTTCTGAATAAAATTTAGTCACAAATTCAATCATCAGTTAATAATGAACCTCAGGAAGTATTTAGTCCAAGTTCTCTATCATTCCAAGCCCCATACAAGGAATATGATGAATGTTCAATACCAAATGTCTTATTGCAACATGACAGAAACATTGCTGGCGAGGGTAATAGCCTATTTTCATCCCTTAAAGAATAAGAATTTTACATCTTCAAATATCTGCATCATTTCTTCGTCAGCAACCTTATAATTCACTTTAATTAAATGCATGTCAAAATGCAACTAGTGCAAGAGAAATACTTAAATAGTGAGTTTTAATATGGAGATTTACTATTGTTTATTCATATTTTAAAGAACATACAATCAAAATATTTGCGTACACTTTCATTATTTTAACAGTAATTCAAAAAGAGAAGTTGTTCGATTCTGTTAAATGCGCGAGGAACTCCGTTCCTGACCGGGGCCGTGATGGGCGTATGTGACGTGATATCAATTTTGAAATATAATACTTGAAGTGATCCAAAACAAGAAATAAATAAATTTGAAAAAGTTCATGTTCCCATTTGAAAAACCATTGATGACCTCGAGAACGCAAAAGCTATGGCCTTGATAAAAATCAATTATTCACCACTCAGTATCAGTCCTTTGGACTCGATCAAATTACTGTTAAATTTACTCTTGTTCTTAAGCTAGGGTAATAAACTTGTGGCCCAAAAGTCTATGACTAACAATGGAAAGGACCAAATGACATAAATTCTTGTTATTGGAGAGATCCAAATGATAAAAACTGTCGTTATTATCCTATAACTGTTGTTAGAGGAAGGAACCAGATGATAAAATTTGTTGTAATAGGAAAAAAACAAATGACAAAAAATGTCTCGTAATAGGAAAAAAACATATGATAAAAACGATCGTTATAGGGAAGAAACAAATGACAAAACCTGTTAAAATAGGAAAGAACAAAATGGAAAAAAACTGTCATTATAGGAAGGAACCAAATGAATATACAAAAACAGCCAAAATTTGTTGTTTTACAAAAGAATCAAATGAATGTATAAAAACCACCAAAAATTGAAAACCCAATATCTAAACGCAAAAAAAACCAGCAAAAATACCCTTCTGTCACAAAAAATACAAAATAAAACTCACAATACTGCTCACTCAACATTTCTCTCCAGAACAATCAGCAAAAAATATTGGAGATTCGGACATTTTTGATTATTTTTTGGCACAAGAGCCTTCTGAAGTTATTATTTATTACAGATGATCGGATCGGATATTCGGAGACAAAATATGAAATATGAAATCAGAATATCAAATTTACCAATATTTGCATAATTGAAACTTGTTGCATGTGTATTTCATTACTCTAAACTTGGTTCTATTATGGTATATTAAGGCACGAGTTCAATAAGCGCGGTTTTTCAGCACGCGTCAATATTTAGAAAACGACGAGCGTAGCGAGGAGAAGAAGTGCGAAAAACGCATTATGGACAAGTTTTGCGGAATTACGCATTCCCCGCTACGCGGGTCGTGCGTAACTGTTCCGCTCGTACGTAATATGCTTCTTACAACTCTTGTCACGTAATATACTATTCTTAACCCTTCGTGCGGTAGGTTGGGTGTAGTACACCCAGACCAGGATAAATTGGTCGATATTTTAGAGATTAATCGTTATAACAGGCTGTGAATCTGAGTAGCTGCGTGGAGAGTGGCAAGAAAGTGCCGATTGTCAGGACACAGTCGACCGCGACCCCGCGAATTATTTAGACGAGGTCAAAGGTATCAGCGGGTGAGTTACACCCACCGTAAGCTCTGTGTCGCAAATTTGGAACTATCATTTTTATCGACCACGGGCCGCTGATCGTAAATCCTTACATGTATGGATTAAGGATAAAGAAAAATCCCAATATCCAATTTTTTTATCCAATTATTTTATGGCACAAAAGTCTTTTGAATATTTATTATTTATTTTACGGATGTTCGGGAGGGACATTCGGAAACAAAATATGAAATCAGATAATCAAATTTACCAATATTAGCATATTTTTTAACTTGTTGCATGTGTATTTCATTCCTATAAACTTGGTTCTATTATGGTATATTAAAGCACGAGTTTAATAAGCGCGTTTTTTCAGCACGCGTCCATATTTAGAAAACGACGAGCGTAGTGAGGAGAACAAGTGCGAAAAACGCCTTATGAATAAGTTTTTTATACTATTTTTCTTTTTTGCACCCTTTTATGACATTTCTGAATAAAAAAATCGACGAAACACATTCAGAAAATTGTATCCCACTCGGCGCTCCACAAACGAACCTGTGTGAGTGCTTAAATTTCTTTATAGACTCAAAAAATAGACTTCTTTATAGACTCAAAATAGAAAAAATAAATTTTCGAATTTTAAGAATTTCAACGAGCGACTTTTGTCATAGAATGGACCTCGAATCCAACGTGCTTTGCAGCGTAGTTGCCACACTTTTAAGGTACAAGTTCGCTTTAGGCAGAAATTCAACGAACTTTAATCAATATCTCAAAAACGGTGTCGGTGTATCACGATAAAATTTAACAGTTATTGCGAATTTGTACTCATATGATTTTTTTTGGAAATTTTGCCATCTATTTTTATGAAATATTTGGAATCTTTTTGTGCCTATAATATAGTGTGCCCATAAGACGCCGTGTAAAAACTGTTCAAATTTGAATTGCAATAACTATTATACCGTTTAGTGAATCGACCTGATTTTTTTTTCTGTTATTTCCAAACAACATCCTTCACTATCTGTAAAAGTTACATAACTTTTTCAGTACATTGGTAAACCTCCCGAAATTGTCCTCCGTAATTTAGTTTTCTGTTGAAACAACGGCATATGGAAGTGTTTTCTCTTTGTAAAACAACAGGTTTTGGCAGTTTTTATTTATTCATTTGGTTTTTAACTAAACAGCTTTTTTTAATTTAAACAAAAAGGTTGGACACCCCTGATCTAAACCATATACGTCAAAGAAATCAATCAATCTATACTCTAAACACCTCTAGTTTTTGTCTATCTAACTGTCTTTCTAGTGCTGCCTGTTTAGTATTGTCTATCTAGTCCTTCGCTCCAGTTTCATCTTTTCTAACCTACTTTGTATAGTCATGTATTTGGAAAACCCCAGTACTAACACCCACTAAATTGATTTTAAATAAGTACCATGCAGTAGCAATTTATATTTATAATTACTGGTACACATCTCTGTCTAAAGCTGACTGTCTAGTTTTAGCTGTTTAGTTTTGTCTGCCTATTCTTCCCCGTGTAGTCTTGTCTGCCTACTCATCTTCTAGTTAGTCTAGTTTTATTTAGCTGGTCTTGTTTTCCTTGTCTGGTCTGTTAAGTTTTATATATTTAATCTAACCTTATTTGTCTAATCTTGACTAATTAATCTTTGTGAAGAGTTTTGTCTAGCCCGACCAGTCATGTCTAGCTGTTTAGTATATTCCGTTCTTGTCTGGCGCGTTAAATCTTTCTAATCTTGCTTGACTAGTCTAGAGTGCATATTCGATATAAATTCTATTTTTGATATACGTAAAAAGGGGAATGAATAAGAACGTATTTTACTAGTGGAGGGGAAAAACATAATAACCAAAGGTAGGGACAATGCAATAAAAAAATAAACCCGGAAATAAATAAATAAGGGAGCAAATAAAATCCAGACAAATAGAGAGTATTTTAAAATTTTACAAGTGTAGGGTGGGAAACTGACAGCTCCGAGTAGAGAACGAGTAAATACCAACAGAAACAAAATACCTACCGATAAATTTGCAATGATATCTGTTGAAATATGATACAAAGAAATGTTTGTGACATTTTATATCAAAACTAAATAAAAACTTCCAAAATCTAATAATTATCAAAATTATTATTTCAGCCTAAACTTGTTTATCCAAATAAACACATTTCTATTATCCATTAAATAATTATGTTATCTAATCTGAATTGACCGACTTAACATGATAATTTCCTCAATGCTGACATTATTTTCCTCACGCAAACTACATATTATATAAAAATATTTTGCTATGAGTTTTATTAAATAATTTCCATTGTAACAGATGACGTTAACAAATGATCTAGAATATGATATAGCTTCCCGCAACGCCATCAAAAACGTTTATTATAAGAAGTATGTATATATAAGCGACTTAGATGATGTTTGACACGTCGCTTCTAGCAAAAAATAGAGAAATTATGAAGAAGCTGAAGAAGTCATTTAGCATAAAATAAAGCGACACAATTGAACATGTGTTGAAGAATGATAGAAATAAACAGTAATCATTCACCACTATTGTAAATGCCCATTATCGCACAGTTTGTAAACTATATAAATACATAATAACACACACGTATGTAACAGTCCGCGATTAATGTTATGTAATGATTGATAACACACATGAGCGTTTGGTTTACGATTCGTTGATTGGTTGAGAGCTACACGTTGATATAATTTTTAAATATAGTACTCCGCGATTTTCAAACAATCAATAAACGTCACATCATTCACATAGAAGCTGTCATTCATTTCGTCTTTTCACGTTTAAATCTAACGAAAACTAAAAATAATTACTAAATAAAAAGGCATGTAACCTTTATGAATGTATTTCTTTTCATTTCTATCAAGTTAAATAAGGTCGAGTAACAGTTATATAGGAAAAGACAACTCTTTGTTTATTATAATGTAAAATAATGTATCTAATACGATAATAAGCAATAAATTTGTTGCAACAAACATATTTTTTATAATAAACAGAAACAAATTAGTGTGCTCGTAGATAAAGTATAGTACATGACTCGAGTTGTAAGGCAATTACGTACTCGCGGAATTAACTGTCCGCTCGTACGTAATATGCTTCTTACAACTCTTGTCACGTAATATACTATTCTTAACCCTTCGTGCGGTACGTTGGGTGTAGTACACCCAGACCAGAATAAATTGGTCGATATTTTAGAGATTAATCGTTGTAACAGGCTGTGAATCTGAGTAGCTGCGTGGAGAGTGGTAAGGAAGTGCCAATTGTCAAAGAACAGTCGACCGCCACTCCGGGAATTATTTAGACGAGGTCAAAGGTATCAGCGGGTGAGTTACACCCACCATAAGCTCTACGTCCCAAATTTTGAACTATCATTTGTATCGACCACGGGCCGCTGATCGTAAATCCTTACATGTATGGATTAAGGATAAAGAAAAATCCCACTAAGATTTCAGGAATTCCATAGTGGGTATTTTACGATGGGGTTTGTTTTATAATCCCGCGAACAATGTATACATTTAGTAATAGATATTTTACGATTAGATTATAGAAACAGTACCCCACGAACGAATCCTCATACCTGGAAGAGGATAAAAATACAGTCATCCCCGAAAAACAAACTAGTCAGGGTAAGACATTCTGGGTAATATGCCCTACGAAGAAAATCAAAATAGATATCTATAGAATAGAGTCTTTTAGAAGCCGAGGTCGGTTCTTCTGGCGATTTCTATAGTGAAAAGCATTTTAATTAAAGAATTTTTTTTTTTTCAGGTTTTCCACCTGAAAAAAATATTTTACGTTTAATTTTACGTTAAATAATAAGAACTGATATTTAATAATCAATAAAATAATAATGAAAAATACATTATACTATTAAATTCACGTGATCCCTATCAGGGTTTGTTACACCCACCTTGCGCTCTGTGTTACATACTTATTACTCGCCGGGTTAATGTTTCTTCTTAAAGTTATTTAATGTTTGTAGTTATTACAACTCGACTATTCAAATTTAATTAATTTATGATTCTACAAAATTATATACATAGTCTATAAAATTATACCCGCATGATCCATACAAAATATGTTTCATGAATTTCATAAATCCTGAAATATTTTTCATATATTAACTTATTTATAAATAAACTAGAGAGTGAACTGGAGACGATTATTTAAATAACGATTATGTCGATTGGCCGGTTATTTTTACTAAAATTGAACCTAATCAGTTGTAGATTATGGTGGTGACGACTTGTACTGCGACCTTTATAGATCTATTGTATGATATATTGTATATTGTGTGATATCAGTTACAATATGATACGCGAGATTTAACTGTATAAACAATTTCAGATTTATGCTCGTTGGAAAGGTGACATTTTACAGTTTGTTTGATCAGTCCAGTTGTGAGTTACAGAGTTTTAAAAATGGTCAGAGTCAACAAAGAGAAAATTCGGTACATTTTACAGTTTTTCTTTGATGGCCGCATGAAATTGTGAATGGTGTTTATGATCCAGATACTATAACTGCCCATTACGTGCAATTTTGGTTTCGACAATTCGGTTCAGATATTTTTTATGTTAAAAATGCACCTCACACGTCGCCGAAAATGTCAATAGAATCACAGAACTGATCGAAGTTGACCGGCATGTTAGCAGTCGTAGCTAGCCCAGGAGCTAAAGATCGACCATAAAAAGTTTTAAATCATTTGCACAAAGCTGGATTCAAAAAGTAGTTTGATGTTGGAGTGTCACAGAAATTAATACAAAAAACATGATAAACGGATGGTGACTGGGGCTGAGAAATGGGTCACATACGAGAACATTGTGAGAAAACAATCGTGGCGGTGAAGCAGCTCAAACGGTGGCCAAACCAGGAGTAACGGCCAGGAAGGTTCAGCTGTGCACTTCGTGGGATTGGAACCATTTATTAAAAGTTGCGTCCATATGGCCAAACGCTAAACTCAGATCTCTATTGTCAATAACTGAACCGTTTGAAGCTAGCTAGCTACAGAAACGGCCAGAATTGGTCAACAGGAGAGGTTAGAGATGTTCCATCAGGCCAACATCAGGCCACACACATCTATAGTGACCATTTGCAAAGAAAATATAAACATTATCCCGATTACGGACTTTTACCATAACATATTTACCATGTTTATTTATTAATATCCTAGTTATGAATTTTAAGTTAGATGTTAATAATATGTAATATAAAAACTAAACTGCCTACATCCCATACTCATAGATGGGAAGGCAGTAGAATACCAACAGAAGATAGGGCATCTGGGTATCACACTAGATAGCAAACTCCTATGGAATAGACACGCTGAGGCAGCGGTAGGTAAAGCCAAACGCGCCCCAATGGTGTGCAGAAATCTGGCAGGAAAAACGTGGGGTTGTAACCCCACTATCCTGCGATGGATGTTCACCATGATAGTGAGACCTGCAATCACTTATGGGACAGTTGCGTGGGGTAGTAGAATCAAGCTGGAATCTATGAGGAAACAGCTTGAGCAGATTCAAAGACTGGCGTTTGTCTGCATCACGGGGGCGATGGGATCGTGTCCGGTCCTGGCTGGAAGTACCAAAAGACGAAATGGTATGCAAATACCACTTCGAGAAAAACTACACAGCAATGTGTAGTAGTAAAGCCGAATGGAGCGACGAATCCTCAGCACACCACATAGAGCAAAATGCCATCAAGTGGTATACAGATGGTTCGAAGACAAAGGAAGGTACTGGTGCAGGAGTGTTTGGACCTCGTACCAGGTACTTCGAATGCATGGGAACATCCCCAAGTATCTTCCAAGCAGAGGTACACGCAATCGAAAGATGTGCACAGTTTAACCTCGACAGGAATTACCACAAGAAACGAATTGCTATCCAGTCAGACAGCCAAGCAGCCATCAAGGCCATTAGCTCATACACCATGAGATCCAAACTGGTATGGGACTGTGTGGGTAAGCTGAACAAGCTTGGCAGGTATAATAAAGTAACGCTATACTGGGTACCAGGACACACTGGTATAGACGGAAACGAAGAACCGATCACCTAGCAAACAAGGGATCCAGTAGCCCCTTTATAGGTCCGGAACCGTTTTGCGGTATGAGTGTGAACACCATCCACAAAAGTTTAGATGAAGAAACAAGAGGAAAATGGATGAAAACCTGGAAAGAACTTCCAGGGGTAAGGCAATCCAAAGTGATGCTTTTAAAGTGATGATGTTACAATAGATCTATAAACGTCGCAGTACAAGTCGTCACCACCATATCTACAATCTCTAATAATATGTAAATATATATATATATATATATATATATATATACACCATATATATATATATATATATATATATATATATATATATATATATATATATATATATATATATATATATATATATATATATATACACCATATATGCACCTATAGTAACGGACGACAAAACAATTCAAGTACTGTTTGAAATGTTCGCATTAAACTTTTTAAGACAATGTTGTTACATTCTTCGTGGACAAGGTTAACCAATGCCTCGCTCAAAACATCGTTTGATATGTTGGCAGCAGCTCGCTGGTCCAGCGTACTGTCAAGTTTGTACCTCGAGCGCTCAAACAATAAATATTTAGAAGTATTGGTGGATCATAGAAAATCTATAATTTTTAAATATCGTAGCTAACGCGTTTAGACATCAATACAGGATCGGGAATATTGCGATGTATATTGACTGTCTAACCCTAACCATATAGTTTAACCGGAATATAAACTTGTATTAAAAAATTAAATTTTGTATCATATTTTCGATGCAAATAATGTAAAATATGGAATCAAACCAAATTTGTTTTAAGAAATTTTATTGTGTTCCGTATTGTTATACCACCGGCGACGCACTAGTCTGATCGTCTACTACTCTGCTTGAGCTCGATACTCGCACGCATACATACAGAGACACCTAAAAAAACAACTAAACTTTCTGGGTTATAGCAATCGTACTTAGCTATTCAGATACATTAGTCTAATAAATATAAAAAAAGTCTCGGTTATAATAATCGTTTCCGATCCATATTAAAACTTTGATATTCAGATACATTTGTATCATATTACTCTAATAAATATATAAAAAAACTAAACTGTTTACGAGAATAAACAAAACTTTTAACATATTTCAACCTTAACGAGTTCCAATTTACGACTTCGACAACATAAGTTTATAACCATGAGATTCCAAGACCTGTTTATATTCCATTCCTAGAATAAAAGGAAATGAAAAATGTGAAGTACCCTCCGACACAAAAAAAAAACTCTAAAAAGCAAAAAAATAAAATTTCTCTTTTAACTTCATTAAAATTAGTGTATAAAATCTATTAATATTTTAATGATGAGCGTCGCCGCGTCGGGGGTCCGCTATGTGAAGACCGCTGAAAACTAAACGATTGGATATTGTTGTTTTGTTACTTACGTACGTTGATTGCACAGAATAGGTCATTGAATAATCCATAATTTATCAGTATTAACTGTATTAGCAGTATTAAAATTATTAACATTTTTTTTTTAATTTAAAAATTATTATTTAAAAGTATTTGCCGAAGAAAGGCACTAGCTAGTTATAAGTTCCAGTATTTTTTAATTCTATTTAATTAGGAAGCCACACTTCCGTGTTATCACGCCAACCTAGTCTGGTTCGAGTTTGGCTTCCTATTTAGGCAGCAGTTTGGAAACCACACTCGCATGTGACGATCCCAACCTAGTTTGTCAGGATTGGAGTTACTTTTGAGACAACAGTTCGCAGAATATACTTGCATGCGTCCACTGTAACTTTGATTCCACTGATTCTACTTAGGCTTTTGTCTTTAGGGCAAATCTGAATATATTTCATTCCAATTGTACGAACAGAATGCATTATCCTTCCAGTATTAGTTGACAGTTTTTTTCTAAATCTTGCAAAACTACAAGATATTAACCTAATGCAAACCTTATAAAAAAATCAGTAAAACATATTAGTAACTTAAACGTTCCTTAAATGCGCTAGCTAAACGAATTAGGAAAAAGTAAATGAAATGGTTTAAAAAATATTGGGTAGAACCTCAAGTTAAATGTCATTAAATTCAAGCAAATATTTTGCAACCACCAAACAAGTTAGACATGCAAAAAATTTGCTAGTAGAAATTGTGTATTTTTAGTGGTTCATAGGGAGAGAAGTTTACAGTGAAAAACAAATCGTTAACATTGGATTGATGTTGGTGTAAAAAATTGTGTAAAAACAAAGTAAATTGGTGATTTCTATTTTCAGACGAATTTCAAAATTTGACTTAATTAATTCGACATTTTATAAAAGAAACCTAGAAATTATGTAGTAATAAAAAGCAAAATCTAAAATAGATCTAATACCCACTAATATAATAATATGTGCCCCGTGAACATCATCGGTAAACAATAGCCCAGAGCTTAGCACCCGGGAAGAGTGGGGTGGGCAGGGCTCCTTAGCCGTAGTGAAGGCGACCTGTCTATGGGTGACAACCCCAAATAATAAGCCTCCCAAGCTAACAACTTGGAAGTATCTTGGACAGTGGCTCGCCACTGTCCCACGAAGAATATTCTTCAACTGAGCAAGGAGGAAAATTTCGTTGAATGTACTATACCAGGTGGTAACCAATCCACCGTCACCTATGGTGACGTTAGTGGACCTTCGGATTCTGGGGAGTCCACATCAACATGCTTTAAGGATGAGTCGGATTATCCTGAAATCACCGGACGTAAACTAAGACCAAGACGGCCAAGTTTCTTTGCAACATTTAATGCTAAAACACTGGGTAAACCGAAACAAAATGAAATATTCGAATATGCCTTCGAGTCCCAGGGCTATAGAATCCTCAAAGGAAAAGTGGTTTAGCGAATAATGAAGAACTCCACTTAGGTACAGGATTTATAATCAGTCACAGGATACTGGATTCAGGTACTGACTTTACCTCCCCGAGCAGGCCCCCAAGATGGATACACATCCATCCTTTCTCAAATGTGAAAACAAGGACTACAGTATAGTCAATGTACATGCCCCAATCAACCAGGACAACAGACGCAATCCAGACAGAACTGCTTGGTGACTTCAATGCTCAATTGGAAAGAGAGAGAGAAAAATATAGAAACATAGTGGGCAATTATCCGGCGCATAAGCGAACCAACCGCAACGGAGAAAGATTGGTGGATCTGTGTAGGACTTTTGGGTTGCTCATGAAGTCTACAGCCTTCAAACACTTTCCAAGGAATCAGATACTTGGATTTCACCTAATCCCAACCGGTGAATTCGACAACTGCCACGTTTTAGCTCAGCACTTTAAAAATCTACTCAACGGTGATCCATCTAGCGAAGACTTTGACTATAAACAAACCACACCAAAAAAGGGCTCACTGCCCCCTTCATTGGAAGAAGTTGGCCAGATCATTCCCTTTCTTAAGAATAAAAAGGCAGCTGGAGAGGACTCTATCGTTGCTGAACTATGGAATGGTGCTAGAAAGAAAGTTGTGTGCAAGCTAACCGAGACCATCCAAGACATCTGGGAAACACAGAAATTACCACCCGATTGTTAATCGGCTCTGATCCATCCGCTTCGCAAAAAGGAGATTTTACTGATCTAAACAACTACTGTGGAATATCTCTCGTCCCGGTAACATACAAGATACTCTCCAAGGCGTTACAAACAAGGGCAGAAAATCAGATGGATAGTCAACTGGGAGAATATCAGGGAGGCTTCATAAAGACCCGATCCTGTGTTGAACAGATCCACAATCTTAAAACTGTACCGGCATACTTCAAGATGAGAACCCGCAAGGTGGTCGTCACCTTTGTTTGCAATTGATAGAGAAACATTCCATTGAAAGAGAGAATGGCGCAAGGAAGTGATCAACTTGGGTGTTCAGAGTGGTATCTACCTAGGACGAAAGAACGATGAACTAGTCGTAGATTGCCTGGCCTTTGTAGATGACATGGCACTGTTTGCCGATTCTCCTGACATGGCAACAATGCAGGTAAATTGCCTCAGAAAACAGACTGCCAAAGTAGGTCTTCAAGTGTCGCTGGAGAAAACAGAATTATTCACAAACATCAAAGAAGCAAACAGAGAGATGTAACTAGAGCAGGGAAACATCAAGAGGACTGCGAAATTGAAGTATCTCGGCGAATGGATTGAACCCAACTTATCAGATAGATCATCATTTATCCAAGAGAGTCAACAAGTTAGAAGTAGCCTATCGACTGACTAACAACACGTTCAACAAAAAATGCGTGTCACGCAACCTGCAACTTAAGCACTATTCATCAGTCTTACTACCAGAAGCCCTTTATGCGATGGAGTGTCTTTCCTTGAACCGAGGAGGTCTGGTAGAGAAATTGGAAGTCAGAGAGATGAGAATCCTCAGGAAGATGCTAGGCTGGGGAATTCCGAAAGCAACATAACTCTGAGCTCTACGAACATATTGAGAGGCTCTCTAACTGTGCAAGGAAAAGAATGGTAGCTTTATATGGCCACGTTGCAAGTTTGCTTCCAAACCGATTTCCCAACCGTCTCTTCGCCTTCTGGCAAAACAAGAAGGTTCGTACCACTTGGTTGGTAGAAATAGAGAAGGATATTAAAGAACTGGGAATAACAGATCTCCAAAACAGACAGTCTGTGAGACGCACCCTGAAGGAAGTCCGTGGTTTTCAGGAAAAACCCGGAAGGAGTCACACCGGCAGAATATGCTACAATACTAGGCAAAGGTCTAAGCCCAACAGTTGAACAAGCGTGGTAAAAGTAGGCCTATTCGAAACAAGAAGAAAGCAAACATTTTAGAGAATTTATAAAAAATAAACATAAATAGTAATGTAACTTTCTTTAAATAAGTCATTAAAATATATACATAGAAATAAGTGGTATACTTTCTGGAACTATTCGTAAGTAAATATTCACTAAGCTACAGTAGTTTCTATTAATATAGATATCATAAAATAATTAATAAAAAAAAATATTTTATTGTTTAAGATATACATATTTAGATAAACACGCAGCAATAAATCTTCCAGAAATACGAAGAGCTATATCTTGATCAATATGAAAATAGTCTCTTGGAAGTAGTAATAGTTTGTGGACGCATGTGCATAATTTAACTCATAATTTAACTAATATAAATGTGATGTGGTGCTGGAATTACATATTAGTAATTAAGATTAGTAATAGAATAAGGCATATTTAAGTTAGGTCGTGCCACAGACTTTCCTAATGGCAACCGACTTTGACATGCTTGACTTTGGTAAACCCTTGCTTGTCTATATAAGGTTAAAGTTCAGAATGCCAAAGATAGATCTAACTTAGCACAGCCGTAGCAAGGCCATTCGCCTTCTTGAGTTTCCTAGTTTTGTATTTTCTCGGCATGCGTACATTTTCACGAGTTTCCGAGCTTTCCTAATTGGCACAGAGTAAGGTTAGAATTAGGTTTACCACGATTCGGCCACAGTGCAAGGCCTCATTAGGCCCCATTTGATCTTTCAGCATACCTTACTGTATTCCCAGTCGGGTACATTTTGAATATTTTGAATTGTATTATAAGATAATGTAACGCATACTATGCGTCTAACGGTTGACCCGCACATATATATATATATATATATATATATATATATATATATATATATATATATATATATATATATACAATATTATTGATTTCAGTTAATTTATAGTTTTCCTGAGATCAAATGATATTATTTCTACGAATTATTAAAATTTTATCTATATTGTTTCTTTAATATGTTTGCGATATTTTAAGCTGGTCTATCTATATACATTTGGAGACAACGATTTTATTTCATAACTTTTCGAAAACAGGAATGCAGGATTTGTGTTTTGAACTCGGCCGAGGCATTCAAAGTGTTTTCGAAGAGAATATTAGATTAGATGAGCGGTAATGGAAAAGTAAAAACATATTTTCTTGGCGAGCCCTAAAGCATCAACATTCCGGCGATATCTCCATGAACTTGTTTATGAGAAGTTTTCCCGCTTCGGGTGGCATTACATCAATTTTTAATTGCAATAATTTGCGAAATTATTGCAAATTAATTTTTTGTTTTAAATCCCAACCAAAATAAAAACATTATTAATTCCTTAAGAAAATATAAATTTAACTTTCAACTAATTCTAATATTATTATTCAACTTTCATATAATTTTTTACGAAAACATTAGGGATGCATCGATATGGCACTTCTGCCGATTCGATACCGATATTTATAAAAAAAAGTATCGACGATACCGATGTGGACAGCGCAGGCTTCACAAGGTGTAAAACGTTGTGGGTTTAGAATAAACAACATAGAAACAGACGACATTACTTATATAACATATATTTGACATTTTAACTGACGAAATTTTGAAAATTTTAATTTTAGTAATTAAACAAAATCAATTTAATAATAAAGGTAAAAAATAAGAAAATCCTTTGCAAAATAAAAACGAAACATCAAAACAAATATTTAGAGTATAACATCAAGAAACATTTACAACAAAATGAAAAAGAAAATATACCTGGCATTATTATTAGTAATCGAACAAACAATTTACAAACTGACAAAACTGATTAATAAATTGTATTTATTTTTTTGTCTACCTGCTTCGTATATAAAATAAGGTATTACACTAATGTGTGAAAGGTTCATTGCAATTGCGATAACTCATTGCGATTAAACTTCGCAACTTGTGCACAAAAGCCCTTCTTGGCATACTTGTATAATAAACAACTATTTGCTAAGTCTGCAATATTTCAAAATTTAAACTAAAAAAGTTTAATTAAAGAAAATCTTGACAATAAAATATAGACAAGATATGACAACTTTGCATTTCAAAATGATGATGAATAACAAAATAAACAATCGAAAAAATGCTCAAATTTCTAGACTGATAATAGGGAAAATGCAAGTGATTTAAATTTACTTGATTTTTTTACCCCCGATACTTCTTACCATTACACGTCCCATGATCTTACCATTATACCTATACCATTATTTTCTCATTTAGTTTGTATTTAATGCCATAGAACTTAAATAAAAAAGTCCAAAATATTCGAGCGAAATTCAAATTTTCGAAACACTTCTCCATTGGTCGATATGCTATGTAACGTGCACGTTGACATTGACGTTGACATACACCTCGATTAGGACTTTTTATCAAACACTTTATCTGGTGTACTTATAGTAATGTTTTTGCATTCCGGTACTATACAATATCTATAAAATGTTTTTTAGCTTTTTCCATTATCGAAATAGCAATTTCAAACTGAAAATCCTTCACTGTCACTCAGCTACGCGACACTCAGCTACGCGACGTCGTGCGACATCACCTGTCAAAAAATGATTACATTCTTTTAAATGGGCACGTCGCGCCATAGTGAGAACGTGCCCATTTAGAGTGCCCATAACGTGCCCATTCTGAGTGTCGCGTATATGAGAATCGGCCTTAAATGTTAAGTGCTTCAAACAGGTCAAATTTAATCGGTATTTTATATATTATTTTAAAAATTAATTGAAAGACTTTTAACAGTATTTATAGTTTTTACTATAGACAAATTTTTATTACGAAGTGAAAAGTGAATTAAGCATATAAAAAAATTGATGCATATTCCCTATTCAATGGAATTTTATAATCAAATTTTAAAACAGTGTTTTTTTTCATAAAAACAGATTTGATTACATTTTGTTGTAATAAATTTCCAAGTCATTAATAATTTACTTTCGTGAAAATATATCGCTGACAATTTCTTAAGCCTTGTTTCTATTTTCGCTCGTCGGATAAATCAGTGCACGGAGAGGCCGTAAATTAATTGAATCGCGTTCGTGTGGAAAAAGTGTCATAGCTATTTAAATGAAAAACTTTTCAAATAAATTCGTCCCCTATTTATATATGAAAAAAAAAACTTAAAAATAATAATCCGGTTGCGTGGGCGTTGCAGGAAGCAAGCGTGTAAAATTATTTGGTAAAAAAATAATATTCTCAATTTGTATATTTTATAAAAGCATTCATGGAACAAGTGTATTTTTAACTCGATGAACATGTGGTCAAAATTGGAACACAATAAACAAATCGAATACGTTTTTATACCAAAATAAATGCTTGGCGTTAATGCATAAACGCATGCTGTGACAGAGGTATTGTCAAAAATAAATAGAGCAAAATATGTCTACAAGTGTAATTATAAAATGTGACTTAAAGTTTCATATTCACAAATTTTCTAGAAATGTAATCCAGTAGTTTCTAAATAAGGCATTTTCTTTTGTTTGAGATTGTTTTAATTTTAGATGTATTGACATATTATACTCTAAAAATACAATATGAGATTTTTATCTAGCATCTACTTTTTGTTTCTTAGCCAAATCTTTAGTTTTTCTTGGAAAATACTTGCGTCTAGTTCACTCATTTATTCGACCTCGCCTATCTAAAATTCTTAATATCCGTGATAGATACCTACGGCAAAAGCCCAAGGATGTGAATTAGGTACCTGTGTTAAATAACTATAAGTACTGAAGTGATAGAGTCATTATGTAAAGTACGCACTTGCGTAAATATGTTACTGTATATATTTCGTATAAATTCAAAGACCGAAGTCTTGTGAATATTGACTTTCTCCGGTGAATCTCAAGATTCACGTAATCGTTTGCTGTATATCCGAAATATATAGTTATATTCTTGTCCATTCGGACCGTCATCGGTGTATGTCGACAAGCTGAATAAACTTATAATGAATATTGAATAAAAATATTTTCATTACGTTTTTAAATCATACGTATAAATAAAAGCAAATGTAAAAAGATGTTGAACTTAAAACGAACAGTACAATCCTATTCATTAATGAGAAAAGAAAACAATATTAATAATAATGGTTTAGGCCTAGGCCGCATTACGGCTAAACCGCCGCGGTTTTTAATCGCGTGATTTTGTGACTCAAGTAAGCTAATACAAGCGGCCTCACTTGCGGTTTTTTCCCGCTACTGATTTTTCCCTTAGCGTACTGTGTGTTTCTCGAGCAGTTTCGCGGTTATAGCAGTTACCGCTCGCTGGAAAAAACTGTAGTGCGGCCTCGGCCTTAAGTGGATAAAATTCAGGTTTAACGAGCGGATCGCTAAATTATAAAATTTAAATTCGCGAGTTAATCTTTAATTTTTATCCGCGAGTGTAATACATCTAACACATCAATACATAATACATCTTTTCTACAATGTTTGATTTGAGAAGTTAAATTCAAAGAAAAGTTCCATTTTCCGTGGAAATGTTTTAAGAGAGGCAAGTCGTCCAGCCATGATTGTGTTGTTGCCATGACAACGATAAAATTGTTAATTCGTACGTCAAAATTTTGTTTAGAAGTTGTGTTTAATTAATTTGTGTTTTGTACTTTTTGTACCTGAGATGAAAGTGGTGGTGTGACTGTGGTGTAGTTCGGTGTAATTGCTAACTCGCTGGCGCTCGTGAGCAAACTCTCACCTCACCAGAATTTTTTTTTTTTTTCGAGCGTTTTATCTCGAGTAGTAAATGCAATTTTTTCTACTGATATTAGTGTATATTGTGCAGAATCCGTAATTCGACTTTCATAAATCCAATTCGATGCGAACTGTCGGAACTGTCAATACAAATTTAATTGTTTGTTTGGTCGTTTCCATGGAAACATATTGTTGCATTCTCATAGAAGGTGATAATTTTCAAGTCAAATGTCCTAATTTTATTTCGGTTTTTTAAATAGTTTCAGGCTCGATTTAGGTTTGTACATAAAATATTCCATTGAAATTGAAGTAATTCGTAACTCTTAAGCAATTCGTCAATTTTAATGCATCAAAATAGTGCTTGAATTATCCGAATAGTTGTTAAAATTCATTATTTTTATTTAAAATATCAACAAATTTCAAAATTGATAATTATTATTTATTTAATAAAATAAAGTAATTAAATGACTTATTTTATGACGTTATTTTTGACTTATAAGGTGTAGTAAAAAGGTCTGCCAACAGCGCTTTATTGTGTCTTTAAAGTTTATAGTACAGACAGAGAAAAGAATAGTAATTGAAAGGAGTCGAGTCTATTTTTTTCTCTATTTAACTATGTTTCCATCTTTTTCTCTTCTCTCAACTGTTCTCGCGACGTTGTCAACCATCCGCCATGTGAATTATTGTCGATAAACAAGATTCAAAATTAAAAACGTTAATTATATAAATAATAACATCGGGAACATCACAATGTTTAAATGTAATCGTGTTTTAATATTAGCTAAGTTTATTGTATGTAGTTATTTATTCCTTAAACTTGGAAAATTAATATCGAAAAAAATAAATATAGACGTGACGGAAGCTTGTCGGCAATAGGAACCTGTGTATAAGATTCGAAAAAACATCATTTTAGATTTTTTTTCCGGATAAACTAAACGGAGGATCACTTTCAAATTTTGAGAGGACATAAATAGAGTATTGATCTGCATGTATAAAAAATTTCAAAGCTTAAACTTGAAAAAAATATTTTTCTACTCATATATGTGTAAATGGAAATTTTTCCATGGCTTACCCTACATGAAAGTGACATTTTTTCATTTTAGCGATGAAAATATTTTCACATCTAGAGATGAAATTAACATTTTAAATTTATGATTTTCTCGATTAAAACATCAAACTAAGCAAATTTGCATGGACTTTCTTATTAATGACTTTAATTTCAATTTAATATTCTATGTACAAACCTAAAACGAGTCTGAAACTATTTAAAAAACCGAAATAAAATTAGGACATTTGAGGTGAAAAGTATAACCTTCTATGAGAATGCAACAACGTTACCATGGAAACGACTAAACCAACAATAAAATTTGTATTGACAGTTCCGACAGTTCACTTTGAATTGGATTTATTAAAGGCGAATTATGAATTCTTAAAGCGAAACAAGTGAATTATTTCAGTAGAAAAAATTGCATTTACTACTGCAGATGAAAACGTTTTTTTGTTCGGTGTGATTGCTAACTCGCTGGCGCTCGTGAGCAAACTCTTACCTCACCCAACAAAAGGCTCTCTTCTCTTCATTCATCTCTTGTTGTAAAATATACTATTAACATGGTATTCGCTCTAACCTCCTTAATAAGAAAGTCTATGCAAATTTGGTTAGTTTAGTGTCTTAATCGAGAAAATCATAAATTTAAAATGCTCATTTTCATCTCTAGATGTGAAAATATTTTCATCTTTGGAATGACAAAATGTCACTTTCATGTAGGGTAAGCTGTGGAAAACATGTCATTTTCTCATATATCAGTAGAAAATAGTATATTTTACAACGAGAGATGAAAGTGGCGCTATTTTGGTGAGGTGAGAGTTTGCTCAGAGCGCCAGAGAGTTAGCAATCACACCTAACCAAAAAAACGCTTTCATCTCGAGTAGTAAATGCTATTTTATCTACTGATATTCGGTTGCAGAATCCATAATTCGACTTTAATAAAACCAATTCGAAGCGAACTATCTGAACTGTCATTACAAAGTTAATCGTTGGTTTGTTCGCTTGCATGGTAATATTGTTGCATTTTCATAGAAGGTCATACTTTTCAAGTCAAATGTCCCAATTTTATTTCGGTTTTTTAAATAGTTTCAGGCTCGTTTTACGTATGTACATAAAATATTCCATTGAAATTTATGTAATTAATAAGAAAGTCCATGCAAATTTGGTTAGTTTGGTGTTTTAATCGAGAAAATCATAAATTTAAAATGGTCATTTTCATCTCTACATGTGAAAATATTTTCATCTTTATAATGAAAAAATGTCACTTTCATGTAGGTTAAGCCGTGGAAAAAATGCCATTTTCACATATATCAGTAGAAAAAAATATTTCAAATATAGGAAAATTTTGAGCTGTCTAAACGCTGCCATTTTCGCGCGGTCTGTTGATGACGTCAATTACTACTGACCGTTCACTCCATTGTTTACTACAGATGTTCTCGTTTTTAACTTCACGTTTTTGAGGTTTGCTTTCTAACCAAAAAACTGCAATGACAAACAAATGTAAACAATACGAACTTGTTTACATAGTATGTTACGTCACGCGTTTTACAAATTTTGAATTTCGCTCGCTTAATTTGCCTTTTATTTATTAATTTTAAGTATTTAAAAAGATATTTATTACAAAAATAATGGTTTAGTTCAAATATCCGGTCAATAAAGATTCGGATAAAAAACGTATGAACCAAATTTAAATTTCTTGCACATTCTCTATTGCGGAAAGATTACTCCCGCATAAATCAAGAGAATTATATAAAAATATTTATAAGAACTTTTGTGATTGGAGATTAAATAAGAATATCAGCGAAGTTATCGGACCATTATATTAAATTACATTTTTGAGCTGAATAAAACGATGAAAGTATCAACAGTTTGGAACATATTGTTCAATGTTAAAGACGTAAATATTATTATTTATATAATATATTATACCTATAAAATATAATTAATAAGTGAATATTAAGAGTTGTAAGAAGTTGTAAATTAAATTCGAATCGAATAAATTTCTTTTCGAACAAGTTACCATTCGAACATTTTTTTTTTAATTAAAAACAAATTACTTTCGAATAAATTGGTTTCGAACAATTTTCCAGGAACCCTTCTTTAGTATACCTTCTCAAATATGAGTACAATATTTATATAAATGAATTTTGACGTTTAAAATGTCATAATTGTCATCATTTAGGATTATGTTTACGAAGCCCGTAAGTGAGATATTTTGATGCGTTGCCCTGGATACTTTTATTTTATTGAACTTAATAAAAAATTTTATTGCACTAGTGAAAAAAAAAAATTATTTCACTAGTGAATAAACCACTACTTTATTGATCCGTATCCAAGGAATTAAACATGACTTTATAAGAGAAAATTGAATAAACACATTTAATTATGTGATTGACGTTATAGAATTTTATTTATTGCAACAACTATTACACTTGACCCTTGCTTTTACAAATGCATTGGTCCAGTTGGGTTAGGTTTGGGTTTTTGGTTTAGGTGAAACACTTTTGCAATGACAATGACCGCTCTGTTGACATCGGCTTCTCGCGTCGATATCTATTAGAGCATGTCTGTACTTTCCGACATACACCAGTGATGATCCAAATGCATAAGAATATAACCAAATATTTCGGACATACAGCAAACGACTATGTGAATTTTGACATTCACCATAGAAAGTCGACATTCTCCAATTTCGGTCTTTCACGGAACATACATGAACGGAGCACATACGCCGAGCCATCGAATCTCAGCAAAGACATGGATAAACCATGTGTCCGTCATTGCTCTTTGTTCGCGGTTTTGCAATTCTACAGTTTTTGTAGATAAGTCGTCCACACTAGACATTAGGTCTTGGTTCCGGCCATCCACACTTGCATGTTCGTGTCTGTTCATACGAATACCATCAACGTGCGTACGTGACCTTAAAACAAAGATGTATGTTCACCGCGAGTTAAGGTTGCTGCTTCTTTCTCATAAATGGTGCAACATGTGTACTATGACCAGGGATGGGCGGTGTACAGAAAGTAATGTGGATATAACAATCTACGTGTAAATAATACCTCTAATGTCAACATTAAAAGCCATGTCGAGAGTGTAAACAAATATAACCTTAATATATTTTATAAAATAGAAATTAAATAAGAACTATGCAAAAGTTTCATTCACATAAAAAAAATATTAAAAAACTGAACTTGACCAATTCAATTTGTTTTAACCACACTTATAATATGTAAAAATATTATATAACTAATTATTCACAGTTATATAAATTTATACATTTAACAAGACTCGAGTTACGACGGTTGTAGGTCATTTTAAAGTGCTAGTAACTAGTTAGGTTATTTTCACTTGAAAATGACCTTAACCGTCGAAACTCGAGTTGTGATAAATGAATAAATTTATATAACTGTGAATAATAAGTTATGCAATGTGTTAGTTAAACATGCAGCAAAATTCAAAGCGCATATTCTAAGAATATTTGATTCGAAGATACAAGGTGAACAAAATGTCCAACAACCATATTCGATATTTGTTGAAATCAGTACTGTAAATAAAAGAATGGCGTAAGTCAATGAGTTTATCAAGTACAACAAATTGTTGACGATAACTTGGAACGGTTGTTTTATCTACTAATGTACAAGTGGATTTCATTTTAATGCGTCTTGTCAGTGTCATCATCTGTAGTATTTTGAATTCTGTATGTCGCAGTTGTTTACATTGAGTGACGTTTGGCTGTTTGACGTCTCTTTAATAGTTAGTGAAGTCCTGTACCATGTATACCTACGCCGAGATAACTGACCTGCAGTTCATGCCTGGGCTTGTTAATGACAATTCCTTACAAGCTAGACGATTGTACATTGAACGGTTTCCTAGCCGTAATATCCCCGACCGAAAAATCATTGAAAACATCCATCGACATCTTCGCGAAACAGGCACATTGAAACGAAATGGTGGGCCAGGAAGATTAATGACAGTAAGAACGTAACATAAGTACTTCTACGCGACAAATTGGCAATAGTTTGAATGTGAGTCATTGGACAGTTTGGAAAATTCGTAAGTGCAATGTGATGTATCTATACCACATTCAGCGTGTTCAGGCACTACCTGCTGATTATCGTCCACGTATTGCGTTATGCCAAAGGCTTTTGCAAACATTAGTTCTAAACCTTTAATACCTGACACAGATTATTTTAACCGGTGTAGGTCAGTTTCTCAAGAAATGCAATAAGGAATTTTCATAACAACATTGTGTGGACAGATGAAAATCCGCATGAGGAACGTGAAAATCGACTTCAACATCGGTTCTCCTTGAATTTTAAGGTTTAAATTGTGGGAAACTATCTAATTGGAACAGTATTAATACCAGCAAGACTTACTGGCGAGATGTATCGTAACTTTTTGGAAGAAACACTGCCCGAGTTTCTGCAGGATGTACCATTGGCGACAACAATTGCAATGTAATAATAATACTAATAATAATAAATTTATTCACTTAGCCACATGACAATATATAAATAAATAAAAACAAGTAGAAAATAATTTGATATAAATATCATGCTGTGGATGTGATGGTCAATGTAATTAAATAAAACAGATTAAAAACACATGTAGGTAAGAAAATAACAGATTGTAACTACACAAGATTTGAACACAAGATTTGAACATTGTAACTACACAAGAATTCGGTAATAGAATAGTATGCTCCCCGTAAAAGTATTTGCTTTAATTCACATTTAAATTGCGTATAGTTTTTAGTTTTGATCTTCGAATCTAACTTATTAAACAGTTTTATTCCAGTATAAATAAAGGATTTCTCATAGAGGGCAGTATTGTGCTTAGGAATCGATAAAGAGGCACCAAATCTAGTATTGTGGGAATGGGACTCAGCAAGTGTATCAAATTCTTGAATGTTTTGTTTTATATAACATAATGCTTTGAGTATATACATTGCAGGTAGTGTTAGTGTGCTATTATCCCTAAAGCACTGTTTACAGCTTGTCCCGGTTTTAAGTCTGAAAATAAGACGTAAAATCCTTTTTTGCATGATAAAGCATCGCTTTACATTAGGAGCCTGACCCCAGAGCAAAATGTGGAGGGATAAGTGAGAGTAGACAAGTGCATAGTATAGGCTAATTATTGAGTCGTCGTCCATTGATTTCATTAATTGCAGAATTGCAAAGTATGCACTAGATATTTTTTTACAGACATGGTATATATGGCTACACCAGCTAAGTGTGGAGTCCATCCATACTCCCAGAAAGTTAGTACATCCCGCAAGGTTTTTCTCTTTGTCATCAATAATTATTTTCAAAACGGGTGGAAGTTTCTTCAGTTTAGAGAAATATGTACAGATTGTTTTTTCGGAGTTTAATATAAGATGTGTAGTTTCTGCACGATCGTACACCACCACAGTTCAGTTTGGTTGCTCGTGATTTTTTTACAGCAACATTTGGAGATCGGTGGATTGGTCCAGGTGAGCCACACGCAAGGTCTGCTCGATCCCAGACTTAAACCCCCTGAATTATTTCTTATGGGGCTATCTGAAGTCATTAGTTTACGCTATTCCAGTGGACAATTTGGACGAATTGCGAAATCGGATATTTGCTGAGTGTAACTCAATTAGAAACAACCCTGTTGTGTTTGAAAGAGTTCGGCACTCAATGACGAGAAGATTGAATGCTTGTATCCAGACTGGAGGAAGTCATTTCGAACATTTATTGTAGATTGAGTAACTTTACATGTACTTTGTGATAATAAAATTTTGTTGCTGTTGCATATTTTGTTCACCCTGTATCTTCGAAACAAAGGGTCTTTCAGAAATCAGCACACGGCAAAATATTCCTAGAATAGGCCAAGGAATAATTCCTTAAATTTTTGCCGCATGTTTACCTAACACCCTCTATAGAGTAACATTTTTACAGATTATAAGTGTGGTTAAAAGTTTTAACTTACAACATAGTGAATTTTTCAATTTCGTGTAAGTATGAATTACCACGTAGTAACAGTCGCAACCACCCTATTCATAAATATTACAAAATTTTATTGCAATTTTCCGAGAAAAATAAAGATTCATAATTTATTTCTTCTTCAGTCTTTTGTGAAAATTCTTTCAAATTTAAGTATTTATTTTGAAATTGGCGAAAATCTGTTGTATGTTCGATTCTAGATATTTATGAGGGTTTGGGTTGGATTAAATTTCAAAATATGGGTAATACTAGAAAAATGTTTTGAGTTTCTAAGGGTGTCAAATTCATCATCACAATTTACATTATTTAACCAATAATATGTTTTTGATGGCTATTCATGGATAGTAAATTTTCCTTGAAATTAAAATAAATTCACTTTTGTGTTATAAAATAAACGAATATTCAACTTATATTGTTTGTTTAAAAAATTAAATTAAAATTAAATAAGAGTTGGGCTATGCCAGTGCTTTTTTTTAATTTTTACATTGAAATTCATACTCGAAAATTCGCAAGTTTTCTCTTGGGAATATTTTAATATATCAAGTTTTATACATCACCTTTATCATTATATATTTTAAAGTATAATTAAAAAGTTTGTTACAATAATCCACGGAAATTGAATGTAGAGCCATAATGGATTACAAATAAATAAACTTGCCAGTTCAAATTTATTATTTAATTTGCTCGGCATAGTTTTGTTTAAGTATTATTTAAAGCTCTATTTTTCTTTGTAAAGTTTTGTGCAAGCAGTAATTTAAAGTTACTGTCCTTTTATTGCAGCTATTAGCGCGCAATGCTAGAAGTTTTCTTATTTATGCGAACTAACTTAATGAGGATAAAGGAACTCTAAAGTTAGTATGTCATTGGTCGATAGCCAATTGCATTTCACAGGCGAAATATTTTCCGTTTTATTTCGAAATAAGTGTTTAAAGCTCACCTTTTAATAAAGTAGGTTTTCGATATTTCTTATAAAATATTGTGTTGACGATAGCTTCACATACCTGAAACAAAAATAAAACAAAATTAAGAAATTATAGTTATCATATATATTACATATTATATATCTTCATTATAAAACTTTATAAATGTTGATTGATGCAAAAATAGATAAACTCCATTAAGCTCTGAAAACGAAACAAAAATGGAAAAAAATATATCAGTTCCCAAAAAAATGAAGAAGATTTTAAAGACTACAAAAGACAGCGAAAATTAACGAAAGAAGAAATAAAAAAAGCGAAACAGAGGACATGGGAAGATTTTTTAAACACTCTGGAAGTAAACTTCAAAGAAAATCAAAAATTATTTTACAGAACACTAAAAAATGCAAGAAAGGTAAACAAGTGATACTGAAACAGCTCTGTGATAAGAAAGGAAACGTAATAAAATGAGACAAAGAATTAATGGAAAGATGGAAGGAGCAATAAGGAAATGCAATAATCCAAGAACTATTAGAAGGAACGGATACCAACAAGGAAAGCAGAGAGGAGGTAAATATGGAAGTGGGTAACACAAAAACAGGAAAGAACACAAAAATTAAGGAAGAAGAAATGAAGAGAGCTCTCAAAAAATTAAAAAACGGTAAAGCATCAGGACATGATGGAATAAGACCAGAACAATTAAAACACATGGGCAAGGAAGGAGAGCAAATGTTGCTAATGATGTTAAATACAATATGGTAAAAGATATAAATACCAAAAGACTGGCAAAAAGCTTTTTATTTTCCCTATAGATAAGAAGGGAGATAATAGAATCTGCTATGAACAACAGCTAAAATTTACCTAGCAATATTAGTGAATAAATTCAGAAAAAAGAAGAGGACACTCAACCCAAGGCTATATTGTCACAATAAGGAAAATTACAGGAAACATACCAAAGGAAGACAGGAAACTAACTATAGCATTTTTAGACTTGCAAAATGCTTTTGACAGAGTACCGCGGGACAAGGAGGGGAAAATATCGCAGGAAAGGCAGATTAACAAACATTTAATTGAGCCAATAAAAGTATATACAACAAGACATCCCACTGTATAAGAACACGATACATCATATGAATTCACCACCATGCAGGAGCTAAGACAAGGAGGAACATTAAGCCCATTATTTATAATTTTCTTAGACAACATAATGAAGTAGATGAAGGAAACCAAGAAAATAGGACACCACTACCTAAGAAGAATTACAAATGCCGAGTGAACATTTGCACACGACCTTGCAATATTAGCAGAAAATGAAGAAATATTTTTAATTAATGTGTCCACAAACATTGCCAAAATAAAAACAATGGTGAAGGTAGAAGTAGCAATGAATATAAAAATAAATGGAAGATAAATTGCACGCATGTGCATTTATCCTTCCATTTATTTATAGATATATAAATGTTGCTATGTAGCAGCACATCTAGGACACACATTGAATAACAACTTGGACATTAATAACAAAGAACACGAAATTAATAACATTATGTCGATTGCAACTAAAAGCTACTACGCTATGAATAAAATAATTTTAAATAACACACAAATAAGGAAATTAAAGAAAACCAATACTATTATATGGGAGTGAAACATGGACTACGAACTAAAGAATAAAAAACAGAATACAAGCCGCAGAAATGACAAAATTGAGAAGAGTAGAACCCCTTCTACTTCTCTCACAAGAGTGTATAGAATAAGAAACAAACAGATCAGAAGAAGATTGCTAATGGAAGGTATACAAACAAGAATGTCAGAAGACTATCAAACAAAAAGAATTTGGAAGGCGAGAACAACAAAAAAGAATACTAAAGGAAGGCCAAAAAAAACATGGGCGCACAACTTAGCCGAAATAAATAAGAGCAATATAAGCTGGCAAGAAGCAGAAACAACAATAAGAAATAGAAAACAATAGGAAGATATAATATCCGGGTGGATCCGGACCTGCAAAGTGCGTGACAAACCAAAACAAATAGCTCCGTTATTAAATCCAGAATTATGACGTAACGAGCAGATAAAGAAGGTAGAAGTTATAAAGGAGGAATAGATAAGTGAATATAGTGAAAGAATAAAGAAGATAAGAGCACAAACTAGGAAAGTATTAAAATTAAAGCAGTAAGTAAAAGTGCATGAAGAGTGAGGTTAAGTTGCACTAATTCCGCAGAGTCGATCTGGTCAGGCGCAATATCGCGAACCAAGAATTGGCAGAGGCGGCTTAAGGTACAAATAAAAATAATAAATAAATGACAATCAAAAGAAACAGAATATACTTAGACTCCAGTGGAGAACAAACCAGTTTAATAAAGCCAACAAAAATTACTAATAAAATTGCGATTACAGAAAACAATGTGGAAAAAGACGATATAAAGGAAATGAAAGAAATGATGAAACAAAACAAATGATTGATGCCTAAAAACAAATGTCTGATGAAATAGTTCAACTGAGAAACGATTTGAAAGCAAATAAAGAAGTATAGAAAGAAGAGAGAAATGAATTAATTGGAAGATTGGAATGTTTGGAGATGGATATGGAAAAAAAGAGAAAGATCAAAGAAAAACAACAATATAATAATTAAAGGACTAGAGAGCAGCAAAAACAACAAACAAGATATCGAAAGTATGCTTAGGGCAGACATAGAGGTATACTCGGACCGGCGAGAGAATGCAGCTGTACTGCGCCCAGGTATGAGGCGCAAGAGACGCGCCGAAAAAACAAACTAAAGAACAATAGCAAAATTCCAAAAATTAGGAATTAATAGGAACATGGAATGTGAGGGGTTTAAAAAAGAATATAGGATATATAGGGTATAGGGTACAGAAAAGAAGGCGAATTAGTAGACGAAGTTGAAAAAGCACTTAAATTGTTAGGAGTTACAGAAACAATAATTAAAGGAAATGGAGCAAAAGAGATAAAAAAACAGACACATTTATATATGGAGTGGAATGGAAGAGGAAGAAAGAGCAAGAGAAGGGGTCACATGAATTGTACACAGAGAAGAAAAAGAACATATAAAGAGATGGAGAACAATAAATTAAAGAATAATGTAAACAATAAATAAAAATAAAAGACAATTGAACTGAAAATGGCAAATCAGATGACGACAGTTGTAATAACAAACGGCCCAGATGAAGACGAACGAAAAGAGAAGAAAGACGAATATTGGGAACAAATGAATGAAAATTTGGGAACCATAGGGACAATGTACGTACTAGGAGACATAAATGCTAGAGTAGGGAGGAGAGATGGAGTATACAGGAGAAACAATTGGACAATATGGTGAAGACAAACGTAACAACAATGGAAAAAGTGTACTGGACTATTGCACGCTACATGACCTGATATTAACACATTCACATTCCACGAACGCATTCCACAAACATAAAGATATTCATATGTATACTAGAGATCAGGCAAGCAGGAAGGAAAAATCTATAATAGATTAAAGACATAATAACAGTAAAGAAAAAGAGAAAAAAATATAAAATATGAGAAAGAAGTGACCAAATCAATTCAGACATTGGGAATGAAAGACAGCAAGAACATGGAAGCAATGTGAAGAGCATTTAAAGCAATTATAACTGAAGCGGCCAGAAGAGTATGCGGTGGAAGTAAACAAAACAGATACAAAACACAAACTGCTTGGTGGAATGAAGAAGTTATAGAGAAGGTTACAGAAAAGAAGCGAAAATGGAAGAAATATCTAAACGAGAAGACTATAAACAAGAAAGACAGAAAACAAAAAACATAATTATAAGAGCAAAACAAAAATCCTGGGAAGAATTCGGACAGAAAATGGAAGATAACGTTAAGGAGATCCAGAAAGTATTTTACCGAACACTAAAGAACCTACGAAGTAACCGAAAAGAAGAAATTATAACAATAAAAAACGATAAGGGAGAGGTGATTACGAAAGAAGATGAAGTTATGGAGAGATGGAGAAACTACTTTATGGAATTACTAAATACCGGTCGAAGAGGAAAAGACAAGATAACAAACCGTCAAGAAAGAACAGGTCGAAACCACAATAGACACAGCGCAGCACACAGCAGATATAGAAGGGAGGATTAGAGGAATGACAAATGGGAAAGCCCCAGGAATCAATAAAATAACCACGGAAATGGTCAAATGTATGGGAAAAGAAGCGATAGACTACCTCACAAGATTATTCAATCAAATATGGATGCAAGAAGTAATACGACAAGAATGGGAGATTTGACTAATTCTTCCAATTTACAAAGCAGGAGGAAATGAACCAACTATGGAGGGATATCACTGATAGGGACAATAATGAAAATATTTGAAAAGGTAGTAGAGAAGAGATTAATTAAAATGAACACAGAAAAACTGAAAATTGTAGTGATATCCAAAGATCCAATACAAACCAACATAAGCCTAAATTACAAAAAAATCAACAAGTAAAAGAATACAAGTAGTAGCGAGTTACAATAGATGAAAATGAAAGCCAAGAAGTAGACATCAACACACGGATAAGAAACACAAACACGTCAAATCATGCACTAAATAAACTAATTACTAGTATACAGAAAAGAGATAAGGAAAACAACAAAAATGAAAATATACAAAGTAATATTTAGACCAACAATAACATATAGATGCGAATCATGGGTATTAACACAACGAGAAGTTAGTAAAATAAGAGTCACAGAAATGAAATACTTAAGGAAAGTATATGGAGTAAATATAATGGACAAAATAAGAAGTGAAAGGATAAGGAAAGAACGGGAATTTAAAGGAATTCATAGAAGAGGGAACATTGGGATGGTGGGGTAACCTACAAAGAATGGACGAGAACGCTAAAGTGAAAAGATTATGGGAAAGCAGAATGTCAAAAGAAAAGATGAGGGAGACCAAGGACATCATGGGACAAGTGAATCTAGCAAAGAAGATAGCGAAGGACCGGAATAAATGGAAGGAATTAATTAAAAAGAATGTAAAATAAATAGAAAATAGCTTAAACCATAGCGGATAGAAAGTAATTGGAAATCCACGTGCAAGCATATATTAAGTTGAACACCAGTGTTTACAACTTATTTGAAGCACTTGTGAACTCTGACTTATTACAATACAAGTACGCGTGTAATTTAGTAACACAAACGAGCAATATGCAATTACACTAGTTGTTGTTAAATGGAATTGTTCACAACACTGTAAGTCTGCTTGCCTGTGCAACATAAATAAAGCACAGCGTGCGATGTTTCCAATTTATTTACGAATTAATTAACAAGCTTGACCTTAAACCAATTTGTAAATGTATTTTTACCACCGATACAGCACCCACTTAAACGCAACCATAAAATACTTTAATATGTTTCAGAGTCTTGTCGGATTTATTGCACAGTTTTAGTATCGGTAAAGTGTTACATTACCAAATTTCACTCGAAATATAAATGTTGATTGATTTTTACACATTTTTTATAGAAATGCTTTTTTAAAATAACAGTGGGTTGCCCGAAAAGTAATTTATGCCTTATTTTCTGTGAAGACATAAATTACTTTTAACAACTTTTATGCCAAATAAAACAACAAAATTTATGAACGCTATACCTATATTTATTTTGTTCGAATACCTATTGTTCTTATGAAGTTCTTATTAAAAAAAACAATTCCTAATCTCGGTTTGATATCCGTATCGTTATTAAAAGTTCTACTATTGAAATGACATACTAGCTGCTATCCTGTGAATTCAGTAGCTGTTAGTGCAAGTCAGCTAGTGCGATAGTGATGATAACACTTTCCACTCGCTCGGTAGCCAACTAGCTAGCGATTTGAAATCACGTGTTTTGAATATTTTTTTCCTTTCAGTTGCTAAACTTTCCCATTGTTTATAATCTCCTAGTCAACTAGTGAACATGATTATACTGGGCGAGTTTACTAGTTGCGAGTGCGATAGTGATAATATCACAAAACTTTCCAATCGCTCAGTAGCCAACTACAAGTATGTTGGAACCACATGTTGTGAATACACTGTTTTTTTTCTTTCAGTTGCTGCAACTATAATGCTTTCACAAGCAACTATAAATGACACAATGATATTTACTAGCTAATAACACGCCGGGAATATCGAGTAAAGTTGCCCTGCTTTCAACTGTCTTGACAGATTGTTTACAATCTGCTAGTTACCTAATGAACATAATCATACTGGACGAGTTTACTAGGTGCTGGTAAACTCGCCCAGTATAACACATATCGCCCAGTACAGCAGTGTATTCACATTATAACAATATATTCACAACACCTGGTCTCAACTCGCTAACTAATTGGCTTTTAATTGAGTGGAAAGTCACCAGCTAGTAGCTAGTACACTCGCTCAATTTAATCGACCCAAAAAGAACAAAGTATTTCAGTAGATAATGGTAACATATTCCCTGCAACAAGTTTTGACAAGCGACCAAACACATTTGTGATTCTTCGATAGTGCTCGGTAACATATTCCAATATAACGTATATTTTTTTCAATAGTTAGTACCTATTCACGATGTTCAGTACCAACAAACTACCATTTGTTTGAATGGTAAAACCCTTCCCTGCCTATAAATCGCTCTTGGGACCGATTTTTTACAATAAAATTATGTTCGTTAAATTGTGAAATTGCCTTAACTATGGCAAAAGTTATAATGGACATAAGTGTAGGGGAGGGTTGTTTAATACCGCGGCCTTAAGAGGATATAGCTATAATGTTCTAATAGTGCGGATCAAATCGACTCAAGTTAAATTTTTATTATTACAGGTTACCTAGCAATCAAATTTAAATACAATATTTCCTTTTAATAGCACATATGTAAAAATATAGGAAGAAAAAGGAAATTTATAAAAGCGCGGCATTATCAAACTGGTTTGAGTGCGTTATGAATAATAATCATCATTTAATTAGGCACAAAATCTATGTTAAATTCACAGCCATTTTACATTATTAGGTAAAGTGCTTATATTTATCTTAACAGAAGTCGCAAATATAATTTTCTGCCGTTTATTTTCCACTACATTCCTTGTGGATCCAGGTTTTGAACAAGCGCAGCAACGAAACCAGACTTCCTTGTCACGGCCGAATTCACCACATATTGAACATTTATCATTGGTATTGTCATTTTCTTTGTCTGTGCCCATCTCATCTTCATCGTCATGATAACATAATTGAGCTAGTAGAATGTTATCATCACTGCTTTCTTCACTGCTAGAAATTAACTCTTCTCTTCACAGATTTTCCCTATGCTAAAGCTTTTTCTTTTACATGTTTTCCTTTACCTTTTGTTTTCTTCCTCTTTTAATCTCCTCTTTCTCTCCTTATCTTCTAGCTGTGTTTTTCGGTGTGTGGCCGTCAAAATTTGGGAGTGTTGTTTCTTTGAACGTCTTTTGATTTTCTGATTTTTTTGAGACACTGGACTTAATACGTCCAACATATTTGTAAGCGAAAAGCGAGCAATAGGTTCGGTTTCATTTGTAAGATGTATAGAAGTGCTTTCGTTGCTTTGTCATTGTTGATTGAATTTTCATTTCGAGAGGTTCAACAAGTCTTCAACAATTGGGTCTGATTAAAGTCATCATCACCAAACACGTTGGGGTTTATGGAATGAATACCAGTGACTTCGAAACCTTTTACTGCTTTGTCCATCGAAGCTACTCTCAAATAGGCTTTGTTGAAAATGGAATCCAAAACATCATGAGTAATTTTTTCATATGGATGGCTTTTCATATGTAAGTCGCACTCTCTATAATAAACTGTCTTCTATGGACCGTAGAAAGTAACATCTAGCGGTTGCATCCTATGGGAAGTGTGCGTAGGCAAAGATAGCATATGAATCCCATTTTCCCGGCAATATTGATAAGCATTCAGTGACAAGTGACTAACATGATTGTCGAGAATTAGTAGAGTGGGGCTTTCAGTTGTTGCACTAATATGTTTGACAAAGTGACGCAGCCATTTCTCAAAAAGTTCTTCGGTGATCCATCCTGATTTTGAGCACTCGTATTCGACTCCAATGGGCCCTCCAATCTTAAGACTTGCCTTGATTCTTTGGCGTGGATGTATAAACATGGGTGGGATGAATGATGTTCCTGATGCATTCATGCCACAGACAACTGTGACATTTTGCTCACGTTCTCCGCTTGTAATTTTGCTAACTTGCTTAACTCCTTTAGGTGCATACATTTTTCCAGGTCTTTGAACAGCCGTAATTCCTATTTCATCTACATTAAATATTTGTTTTGCTGGATAAGCATTCGTCTCTGTCATTTCTTCTAAATTGCGAAAAAAAAATGCAATTTCAGTTTTATTAAAACCCAACACTCTATTCATGCTTGTAGGCTCCGGAAGTCGCAAAGCGATTCCAGGATTTCTTTTTAAGAACGCATACACCCAGCATTTGCCTGCCATGCCTTCCTCTGTTGAAAAAATGTGTTTAATATTCTTTGTAACCGCGAACTCATAAGCCAATTTGCGTAGCTGTTGAGATTCCAAAAAATGTTCACGACAACATAACAATATGGTCAGATAACTCCTTTTCGTCCTCTTTTGAAAATGTTGCCTTCCGGCCAACTCGAGGATCATAATACTCTCCATTTTTTTAATCTATCTCTCTTTATCTATCTATCTTTCAGTTTTAATGTACCTAATTTGAAACAAATTTATGAAAAGAATGTTTAGGATCAACAAATTCCAGATAGTTTTTTTTTTAACTTTTTAAATGGCTTCATTATTACATGATAGTTTTTTAAAACAAAAGAAACACCAGAGTTAAATTTAATTCCAAGATATTTTTAGTTTTTGGAACGATGTTCCTTTAGGGAGGTCTCGGTAGGAGCGATTTGGCAGAAAACGTTACGTTACGTACGATGCCCCATCGTCCGTCCGTTATGCAGCATTTCTCTTTCTTTCAGTGTATATTTCTATACCGCGCGCTCTCTCTTTTTTCTCTTTCTCTCAGTGTATATTTCTATAATGCGTGCTCTGTCTTTCTTTCGCAGGGTGACAGACGAGCGTGGTCTGTCATAACCTTAAAACAAAACCAGAACAAGAAAAAAATGTTCAAACGTATTTTTCTTTTTAATTGTTTTAATTTATAGGAGAGTTATATTGTTTATACTATACTCATAATTTTAATTAGATTTTGAGAAATGGAACGTCAAGAAAAGATACAAAATATTGACAAAAAATTAAGTTTATAAAAAAAAACTGTACAATTTGAAGCAATTGCTAAGTGTTTACACATGTTCGTACAATTAATTTGAGTGATTGATATTTACTATATTTATATATGTCGTAGTCATATAGTGAAATCAATCAAATTGTTTAGAACTGAGCCATTGCATGATCTGTCGGCAGTTCGAGTAGTTCACCTAATTGGTGTAACTCATGAAATCTCATGCAAGCTCAGCTAGTGAAATTTTATGAGGAACTAGTTTAACTGGGATTTACACTATCTTACTAAGTGCTGTCATCTTATAGTATAAAGCTACGTGTTTTAATTATCAGACCTATTAATAAAGAGATAAATAAAGAAACATAATTAAAATGGTTTCACGAACTAGCTAGTCGTATCAAGTATTTCAAATAGAATACACGAACTGTCGTCGGATCATGCAATAACTCGGTTTTACACAATCTAACAGATTTCACTGTATCACTATGGAATTTACATTTTAGAGAGACAATAGTGAAATCACAAGTTCAGCGTCAAAAAGAGTAACTATGCAGAATAAAGGAAAAAGAAAAAAAAGGAATTTTACAAAATAAAGATTCAGAAAAGTATGTTACAATTTTATAATTTGATGCAATTACTTATTGTCTACATGGGTTTATCGTACGTATGGGTAAGTGATTCAAGTTTTATCTATTTTTTTACTATATTTATATACATTAGACGATAGTGAAATCACAAGAAAAGCGTCAAAAAGAGTATCGACAGAGAAAAAATAAATCTTGAATTTTGACTGTTAAAACAAACATACTAAAACTATCCGCGTGCTTGCCTCTTTAGAATCAGGAACCAACGTTGTTCGATATCGATTCCCAGTGGTCTATATAAAATTGTTGAAGGTTAATTTAGGCTAGAGGTCTCTATTTCTCGTTCTAGGAGTCAATGGTAAAATTTACAAATATAACAAATCTCCTAGTAAATTGAGATTTTACTGACCTTGACTGCCAGTTTAAGACGCTATATATTGATGCTTATGTATTTCGCTTATCCTATTATAATTAAGCAAAAATTATACATTAAGCAAGAAAAATTTGGTGGTATAAAGAATCAATTACTCGAAGTTTCTGCAAATATATTTTTTTAATGACAAAATTGCCGCCACACATGAAAAGCTGCTTAATTTTCTCTAATTGTAAGTGAACTCGGTAACTCCCAAATTGGTTATCGATGGATAACTCGAAGTTTAATTTAACTTTTACATTTTATTAACTTCAATTGGAATTTTAAATATAAAATATTATAAATTATATAAAAGAAAATAAAATTTAAATATAATAAATTGGAATTTGAATATTTGAATATCAATAATATTTTATTATGCAATAGGGAATATGCATCAATTCTTTTTATTTGCTTAATGCACTTTTTACTTCGTTTTAACATAGTAAAAATATAAATAAATACTGTTGAAAGTATTTCAATTATTCTTTTTTAAACATATAAAATACCTATTAAATTTGATCTGTTTGAACAGTCGCATTTATCGCGCGCTTTGGATGATGTCACAGCCCATGTTGTCATTCAGTGTTTTTACTATTTGATTTTCAGTTTGAATTTGCTATTTCGATAATGGAAAAAGCTAAAAGACCATTTGATAGATATCGTATAGTAATACACTATTATACGGACACCAGATAAAGTGTTTGATAAAGTCGCAATCAAGGTGTATAGTCTTCACCCTATCTACACCTTTTGCGAATGAGATACAAAATATGCTGTCATAATTGCATCTCCTTTTGGTATATTGTTCTGTGCTTTAAACAAACACTTTCAGTCATTGTTCTTGATAATTTATAATCTGACTATATACCAAAATCGCACAAGTTATTGGAAAGCACTACAGAAATATTGCATAGCAAAACAGCACTGTGAATATCGACGCCAATAAATGTCATAACGTACACCACATACTTCGATTCGACCAAAGGTGATGCGTATTGCAAATTTGAATTTCGCTCGCATATTTTGGACTTTTGATATAAATTTTTGAATTAAATACAAACTAAATGAGAAAATATTGGTGTGGGTGTAATGTCAAGATCATGAAGTACCGGGGGTAAAAAAATCAAGTAAATATAAATCTTCTTCAATATCTCTTGCATTATTACTAACTATTCTTTAGTTATTAACACTATCATATTAAAATAAACAATATTGAAAATGTCTATTTTACTTAGTAAACTGTTACTTCCACTTTTCTTAGCTAATTTTTCTTAGAAAATTATAGTTTGCATCCTTTTGTTGCAACTATTATTGCCTTCAAGAAACTTTTCGTATTAATGCGAAATTTGCTACTAGCAAGAGCAAGGTTTTATGCTTGATAGAAAATATATACTAGAATTTTTCCATGAAACGCTAATTTTCATATATGCATCGTTTTAATAAACTTTGAGTTTATCAATATTTATAACATTATGCTAACAAAAACTGCTAATAAAAAAATTAACACAACCGATACGTCTTGTATACCTATTTCTACCATCCACAGTTGACATAAAAACCCAGATAATAGTCAATTTATTATAGAATGAATTAGTAAATAAACAACTTATTAAACAAATTATTTTTTATAAAAGAGAATTTAAAGTTATATACATCCTAGTTCATGTACATGCAAAATACATGCCTCTTTCTTTCAGATTGGACAGATAAGACTAGATGGACATGAATAGAGACAACATAGACAAAACACGACGGCCAAGACTATGCAGACAAGACTAAACCGACAAGACTAGACAGGCAAGACTAGACAGACAAGACCAGATAGCCAAGATCAGAGAGACAAGACCAGACAGACAAAATCATACACACAAGACCAGACAGAAAATAACAGAGAGACAAGACCCGACGGACAAGACCAGAAAGTCCAAATCAGACAGACAAGACCTGATGGACAAAACCAGACCAACAAGACAGGATGGACAAGTCCAGTGAGATAAGATCAGATAAACAAGACCAGAGCGGCAAGTCGAAGCAAACAACACCTGACCGACAAAACCAAACAGACAAGCTCAGACAGGCAAGATCAGACAGACAAGATCAGCCAAAGAAGATCAGACATATAAGACTAGAAAGACAATCCCAGGCAGGCAAGGCCAGATAGACAAGACCAGAGAGAGAGTCAAGACCGAAGAGACAAAATCAGACAGAGACCGGACAAGCAGCACCGGAGGGGCAAGAACAGACAGACAAGACAAGACGGACAAGACCAGAGGGACAAGATCAGACAGACAAGATCAGACAGACAAGACCAGACAGACAGAACCAGATAGACAAGACCAAACAGATAAGAACAGACAAATGAGACCAGACAGATAAGACCAGATAGACAAGACCAGGCAGACACGAGCAGGCAGACAAGACCAGACAGACAAGGCCAGAGAGACAACGACTAGACAGGCTAGACCAGATACGCAAGATCAAACAAACAAGACTAAACAGACAAGACCAGACCGAAAACGGCTAGCCAGACAAGATCAGATAAGGAAGACCAGTCAGACAAGACCAGACAAACAATACCAGATGGACAAGACCAGACGGATAAGACAAGATAGACAAGACCAGTAAGACAAAATCAGACAAACAAAAGCAGGTCGTCATGACCGGACACATAAGACCAGACAGGCAAGAGCAGACAGACAAGACTATACAGGAAAGACTAGGTAGATAAGACTAGACAGACAAGATCAGACAGACAAAACTACTCAAAGAAGAGTAGATAGACTTTACTAAAAAGACAAGACTAGACAAAACAGATAGGATTAAACAAAACAGACAAGACTAGACTGATACATTTCAACTGATGGGTTTGATTAGACTAATACCTTTAAATATATGGACTAGACAGGTATAAGTCTAGTACTAATTGTCTAGGATTAGAAGAGTAAATACCATATTATCTCGGGGGTCAAATAATTCCCGCAGCGTTAAGACAGATCACATATTTCTCCGAAAAAAAAAACAGATGTAAATACTGAGAACAGCATTGCATGCAAATTTTGAACAAAACCGCAAATATTGATAGCGATGTAAGGTTCAAATGTGTGAAAGTTGTACAAAAGTTTGAAACCGGTCAAATTGTCCGGTAGTGGTGGTTTAGTGTTTAAATGTCTAGAAATGCATATGGAAGCAGTGCCGCTTTGATATTATTTAATTAAAGTTGTTAAATAATCGAGGTACACCGTAATTTAGAAAATACTAAATATTTATTATTTCCACAAATCCTAAATGTTTTCCTTATTCTATATCAGGGATGTTATGGAGCTCAGTAACCGTAACTATCGGATATCCGAAATAAAAATCTATCCGTAACCGTAACCGAATCCGAAATAAAAGTTTCGAATAATTTCGGATAATTTTGATTGATATGTTGTAATAATTTCTATAAAGATTTTTAAATATCTAATAGAAATTATATAATAAATAACACGAATAATGTTGTTTTTGATTATTATAATTTGGGTTTTGCATTTTTACGCAAATAAAACTTAAAAATAATAATTGCTAATATGGCATACGATTATAGTATCTACTTATATCGTAGTACTTACTTGTACTTACTTGTATGACATATAGCACCAAATAATAACATAGAAATAAAATAAAATAATTTACCAATTAGTATTATACTTTTACAATTATTTAGAAAGCTGATTACCTGCCTCAATAAATTACTAAAAAAAAATCTAATCCAATATGGCTGCTCCAAAACTCAAAAATAGCAAAAAAAAGCGTCCTTATGTTGTGTCATTATTTTCCGGGAAAAATCAAGTTATATGCCAAATTTGGCTCATGGACATATGTTTTATAGATATGTAAGGTATATATGTAAAGTACTAGATGTCCATGAGCAAAATTTGGTTATTTATCCTGAAAAATAATGACCAATAAATTCATATATATATATATATATATATATATATATATATATATATATATATATATTTATACATGGGGCATTCCGTGTCAACCGGATCACCTTTACGACCAAAATTGAGGCCCAGTTAAAAAATTTCCCTTAACTGGAAAAATTACATCAATTTATCTATTTTATAATGCCATGTGCCCTTTTTAAAAAATCCAGCATGGCGGCTTTAAAATGTCCGTTTAATTTTCAAGAAAACGCAAACTAATTTATTAATCTGTTCTGTACAAAAACTTGTATGACCAAAAAATTCTTTTATAAGCTTAAAACATGTATTCATGTACCTGCTTCAATACATTCCTAAAAAAAAACGAATCCAATATGGCGCCTCCAAAATTCCAAAATAGCAAAAAACAGCGTTTTCCTTACGTTGTTTCATTATTTTCCAGGATAAATAACCAAATTTTGCTCATGGACATCTAGTACTTTACATATATACCTTACATATCTATAAAATATATGTCCATGAGCCAAATTTGACATATAACTTGATTTATCCCGGAAAATAATGACACAACATAAGGAAAACGCTGCTTTTTGCTATTTTTGAGTTTTGGAGCAGCCATATTGGATTAGATTTTTTTTTAGTAATTTATTGAGGCAGGTACATGTTTCAGTTACGGATATCAGCTTTCTAAATAATTGTAAAAGTAGAATATTAATTGGTAAATTATTTTATTTTATTTCTATGTTATTATTTGGTGCTATATGTCATACAAGTAAGTACAAGTAAGTACTACGATATAAGTAGATACTACAATCGTATGCCATATTAGCAATTATTATTTTTAAGTTTTATTTACGTAAAAATGCAAAACCCAAATTATAATAATCAAAAACAACATTATTAGTGTATTTTATTATATAATTTCTATTAGATATTAAAATATCTTTATAGCAATTATTACAACATTTCAATCAAAATTATCCGAAATTATTCGAAACTTTTATTTCGGATTCGGTTACGGTTACGGATAGATTTTTATTTCGGATATCCGATAGTTACGGTTACTGAGCTCCATAACATCCCTGATATAGAATAAGGAATACATGTAGGATTTGTGGAAATAATAAATATTTAGTATTTTCTAAATTACGGTGTACCTCGATTATTTAACAACTTTAATTAAATAATATCAAAGCGGCACTGCTTCCATATGCATTTCTAGACATTTAAACACTAAACCACCACTACCGGACAATTTGACCGGTTTCAAACTTTTGTACAACTTTCACACATTTGAACGTTGTATCGCTATCAATATTTACGGTTTTGTTCTAAATTTGCATAAAATGCTGTTCTCAGTATTTACATCTGGTTTTTTTTTTCGGAGAAATATATGTGATCTGTCTTAACGCTGCCGGAATTTTTTGACCCCCGAGATAATATGGTATTTACTCTTCTAATCCTAGACAATTAGTACTAGACTTATACCTGTCTAGTCCATATATTTAAAGGTATTAGTTTAATCAAACCCATCAGTTGAAATGTCTAGTCTTGTCTGTTTTGTTTAATAGTATCTGTTTTGTCTAGTCTTGTCTTTTTAGTCAAGTCTACCTACTCTTCTCTGACTAGTTTTGTGTGTCTGATCTTGTCTGTCTAGTCTTATCTACCTAGTCTCTCCTGTATAGTCTTGTCTGTCTGCTCTTGCCTGTCTGGTCTTATGTGTCCGGTCATGACGACCTGGTTTTGTTTGTCTGATTTTGTCTTACTGGTCTTGTCCATCTTGTCTTATCCGTCTGGTCTTGTCCATCTGGTATTGTTTGTCTGATCTTGTCTGACTGGTCTTCCTTGTATGATCTTGTCTGGCTAGCAGTTTTCGGTCTGGTCTTGTCTGTTTAGTCTTTTTTGTTTGATCTTGCGTATCTGGTCTAGCCTGTCTAGTTGATGTCTCTCTGGTCTTGTCTGTCTGGTCTTGTCTGCCTGCTCTTGTCTGCCTGGTCTTGTCTATCTGGTCTTATCTGTCTGGTCTCATTTGTCTGGTCTTATCTGTTTGGTCTTGTCTATCTGGTCCTGTCTGTCTGGTCTTGTCTGTCTGGTCTTGTCCGTCTGATCTTGTCCCTCTGGTCTTGTCCGTCTTGTCTTGTCTGTCTGTTCTTGCCTCTCTGGTGCTGCCTGTCCGGTCTCTGTCTGATTTTGTCTCTTCGGTCTTGACTCTCTCTCTGGTCTTGTCTATCTGGCCTTGCCTGCCTGGGATTGTCTTTCTAGTCTTGTATGTCTGATCTTCTTTGGCTGATCTTGTCTGTCTGATCTTACCTGTCTGAGCATGCCTGTTTGGTTTTGTCGGTCAGGTGTTGTTAGCCTCGACTTCCCGCTCTGGTCTTGTTTATCTGATCTTATCTCACTGGACTTGTCCATCATGTCTTGTTGGTCTGGTTTTGTCCATCAGGTCTTGTCTGTCTGATTTGGCTATCTGGCCTTGTCTGTCTAGTCTTGCCTGTCTAGTCTTGTCGGTTTAGTCTTGTCTGCATAGTCTTGCCCGTCGTGTTTTGTCTATGTTGTCTCTATTCATGTCCATCTAGTCTTATCTGTCCAATCTGAATGAAAGAGGCATGTATTTTGCATGTACATGAACTAGGATGTATATAACTTTGAATTCTCTTTTATAAAAAATAATTTGTTTAATAAGTTGTTTATTTACTAATTCATTCTATAATAAATTGACTATTATCTAGGTTTTTATGTCAACTGTGCATGGTAGAAATAGGTATACAAGACGTATCGGTTGTGTTAATTAAACAGTTTTTGTTAGCATAATGTTAAAAATATTAATAAACTCAAGTTTATTAAAACGATGCATATATGAAAATTGGCGTTTCATGGAAAGATAGTATAGTATATATTTTCTATCAAGCATGAAACATATTCTTGGAAGAAAGCTTTTCAAAGAATGATTGGTTTCCTTGCTCTTGATAGTAGCAAATTTCGCATTAATACGAAAAGTTTCTTGAAGGCAATAATAGTTGCAACAAAAGGATGCAAACTATAATTTTCTAAGAAAAATTAACTAAGAAAAGTGGAAGTGACAGTTTACTAAGTAAAATAGAAATTTTCAATATTGTTTATTTTAATATGACAGTGTTAATAACTAATGAATAGTTAGTAATAATGCAAGAGATATTGAAGAAGATTTAGATTTACTTGATTTTTTTACCCCCGGTACTTCATGATCTTGACATTACACCCACACCAATAGTTTCTCATTTAGTTTGTATTTAATTCCAAAAATTTATATCAAAATGTCCAAAATATGCGAGCGAAATTCAAATTTGCAATACGCATCACCATAGATATTCACTATGCTGTTTTGCTATGCAATATTTCTGTTTCTATTCTAGATTATAAATTATCAAGAACAATGACTGAAAGTGTTTATTTAAAGCACAGAACAATATACCAAAAGGAGATGCAATTATGACAGCATATTTTGTATCTCATTCGCAAAAGGTGTAGATAGGGTGAAGACTATACACCTTGATTGCGACTTTATCAAACACTTTATCTGGTGTCCGTATAATAGTGTATTACTATACGATATCTATCAAATGGTCTTTTAGCTTTTTCCATTATCGAAATAGCAAAGTCAAACTGAAAATCAAATAGTAAAAACACTGAATGACAACATGGGCTGTGACGTCATCCAAAGCGCGCGATAAATGGGACTGTTCAAACAGGTAAAATTTAATAGGTATTTTATATATTTAAAAAAGAATAATTGAAATACTTTCAACAGTATTTATTTATATTTTTTACTGTGTTAAAACGAAGTAAAAAGTGGATTAAGCAAATAACAAAAATTGATGCATATTCCCTATTGCATAATAAAATATTATTGATATTCAAATATTCAAATTCCAATTTATTATATTTAAATTTTATTTTCTTTTATATAATTTATAATATTTTATATTTTAAATTCCAATTGAAGTTAATAAAATGTAAAAGTTAACTTAAACTTCGAGTTATCCATCGATAAAAAATTTGGGAGTTCACTTACAGTACAGTCACTTACAGAGTAACCGAGTTCACTTACAATTAGAAAAAATTAAGCAGCTTTTCATGTGTGGCGGCAATTTTGTCATTAAAAAAATATATTTGCAGAAACTTCGAGTAATTGATTCTTTATACCACCAAATTTTTCTTGCTTAATGTATAATTTTTGCTTAATTATAATAGGATAAACGAAATACATAAGCATCAATATATAGCATCTTAAACTGGCAGTCAAGGTCAGTAAAATCTCAATTTACTAGGAGATTTGTTATATTTGTACACATTGTGGACATTTTAAAGCCGCCATGTTGGATTTTTTAAAAAGGGCACATGGCATTATAAAATAGATAAATTGATGTAATTTTTCCAATTAAGGGAAATTTTTTAACTGGGCCTCAATTTTGGTCGTAAAGGTGATCAGGTTG